>SNQJ01S0004665.1:10703-24944 GCA_010110895.2 Picea sitchensis | reverse complement strand
CAATGGAAAATACAAACATTACATAGAGATTTTTCCCCTGGAAACCCAAACCGGGAAAACCAACATATATTATATTCATTCATTGTGTTACATTGTTTACAATACAATATACATATAGGAGCCAGTGGCATCCAAAACTCTAACCCAATGACCTGGATTAGTCCAAAACCCTAATTCCTTATCCGGAAATAGAAAACCATTGGCAAAAACCATGTGCCGAAAAAACCACCTAAATACATGACACATTTCTCGAGGTAGGTATCACATTTCCCGAGGCAGAAAAAATTTGTGCAAAGAATATAACACATACCCAACACTTTTCCTCTGTCATAGGCTTCCATTCAAAAAAAAATTACACGACATTTAGCCAATCTATTAACTCCTCTTGTTTAATACTCATTGCATATTCTGAAACTTCCATTTTGATCCCATCATTTCTCCCTTCTAGAGCCTTGAGCATCCTTTATTCAAAAGTCACGAGCTCTAATTGTTCTTCTTCGTGTTCTATATGTTGATATAAATCTTCATGGTTTGTCTCCTCGTCAAACACTTCTCTTTGTATTATTCTCGGACTAGCCAACACGTTTGTAAGATCTTCTATTTGTCTTTGGAGGTTTTGCATATCTCTAAGCATCTGAGCAAGACCTGCTCTTCCTCTTCCTCTCTCAACTATCTTCCTGCTCTGATACCAGGTGATGTAGCCAATAAACTTTGATTCATTCAAGAGATCGAAAAACAATGCGAACACATGAGAATGGAAAATAACTCTCTTTACTCCTTCTCCATCCTAACTATTACAATGGAAGTTCAACCCCTTATAACTACTATCTGAGATTTTCAAAAATCGTTAATTTTAGAAAATTCTCGCATGACTCTAAAACTGACCAATAGCTAAAAGCTAACTAGAGAGACATTATTTGTCAACTCGCTCTTCTGATTAGATACATAAAATAAGAGATAACTAATAATTGTTAATTTAAAATTCCAGAAAAAACACTAAAACCCCAATTTGAGGCCTTATATGAAGGAATTTGGCCCCGAAAAAGTGTCAAAACAATTTTTGATATGAAATATCAGATTGGCATGGAAGTGAACTCTTTGAGACACAACTCCCTGTAAAATTTCAGCCCGAGAGGATAATCGAGTCAAAAATATTGACCCTCGGAAATCCCTGCATCACCTAGCACTCCTAGCGATGGGATGGGTAGCCACTAAACTAGCCAATAAAATTCCAACCCTCGAGAGACTATTTCACCATACTCCCAATAGAGAATATCTTCCATGGAGACCTATAATTAATTAAATGCATGCATGATGCAAAACAATAAATTGCGATGGAATATACACTCATGGAATAACAATAATTCATGGAAACTGAATGCCCATGACCAGAATTAAACATAATCACACACAACATGAAAAATATATCTATTTCCATTGCAGTAAATAACATTCATTTGCAAATTCATAGACATATATAGAACTCTTATCTTTTACCATAAGATTGTCCAAGAAATTGGTTGTGTACAAGTAGTTTTCCAACCAACCATAGGCATCTAGTGTAGATGCCACCCCCAAACTAAGCTATGAGGCCACATGGTCAAAGGAACCAAGCTACAAGTTTCTAACTCACTCAACCCAACCCAACCCGATTGCTCTCATGGTTCAACCAACCTACTCATTACAAAGCACTCTAGGCATCTCATCTGTAACACCCCCAGTTTTGGTCCCTATGAACTAGAATGTATTATGTAATTGTGACTTAGGCTGGTGAGACAGTAAAGTTGGAAAGGGGTCAAAGTGCCTAAGAAATATAATACTTCTATATATAAAAATAATAAAATACATCCCATGTTGTAAGATGGGGCAAGGACAAGAGTTACAGGGGGCTATGATTCCACGAGAGAGGGGGGCAAGGGGCTAAGTCTTTATATTATATTTTATTTACCCATCTTGAAATTTGTATAGAGAAAGAAGTAGTTACTTGAGCTTCTTGGGGAAAATGCCATGTTGTTCTTTATTGCATGGAATTATATAAACATCTATTGCGATCTATTTGGGGGGTTCTTCTTCGTTCACACACTTACACACTTTCCTTTGGTTCTTCATTGATTGTTAATCATTGATTCACATTGGCTCATTCAAGTGCTCTTGATCTGAGCATGGAAACAAATGGTTGGAGGTAGAGAGACACTGCTAGATGGATCTGGGGATTATTGATCATWCCTAGAGGGAATGGGTTCATGTGTGCATGAGATTGATGACAGTTCTGAAAGAACTTTCCACACCTGAGAATCCTTGGAGTTTCCAACATGGATATTTCCTTACCAGTAGGATTGGAGCCCTAGCGAGAAATGGAAATGCCTAGGGACTACATGGCAGATAAAGGGGTTCATTTCTTTGGGTTGTGCAGGATGAATGGGAAGAGAGATGGAAATTAGGATTGTTGTGTGGTTGGGAAAACCTGAGAGCCTATTAGCTAACTAGTGTGTGTGTGTGTTTTTTTTTTTGCCTAGGACCCCTCCTTGTGGATTCATAACCCTAGCTCGAGGGTGACACTATTGTTGAGAGTGAATGGACAACAATGTTTATGGTTGGGAGGAACGTCCTTGGTCTGCAACCATTTGGTGAATGTTTACTTGAAAAGACAAGTGTCTCTATGTTTTTTGTATAATGTATATTCTGTTGTGTATTTATTTATCTCTGAGATGTATTTATATGTGCATGCTTGTGGGTTATTGGTTGTGCATGGAGCGTTGTTCCTTTTTTGGATGGTTTAGCATGTTCTTTCTAATTGCATGTGTTGAATCCATGTTTATTTATTTTAAGGAATGGAATTTGTAATCAGTCTAAGAGGGTGACTCTAGAAGTACCCAGGAAATGGGTACATTTTAGATCAGTATCCAGAGAGACACTTTTAGTATTGGTTGTATCGGGTATGTTACAAGTTAGTTTAGAGCGTTCTTGGAGATCATTTTGGAATAGAGTGGCACAGCCTGGTGGCTGGGTACATCACAAAGTGGTATCAGAGCTATAGGTTACAGCACCAGGCCTTAAAGGCCTGCTACAGGATCGAGATCTCTTTTGGAAATTGATTACTTCACTACGATACAACATAATTTGTTGCATGAGGAGCTTTGTTGGAAATAGTTTGTGAATCGATCAAGATAGAGGGAGTAGAGAATACCCCTATACGTTAAGAAGTCTTGGAGTGCAAAGATGACCATGCATTGTTGAATTTATGAAAGAGCTCTATGTATTTACCCTAATTTAAGAACAAAGATGTATGTGCGTGAAATAGATTCAGGGTTGCACAAGATTAAGGGAAGTGGAGAGATGGAAAGTCGAACGAATTTCACTACAAATCTAAGCAGTTTCAGGCTTGAAAAGAAGGTCCTAGCTGCTTAAACCGATGGGAATGGTGACAATTGGTATATATATATATAATGGTTTATAAAGAAAAGGCAGAGTCAAATGGTTAAATGATAATAGGTGAGTATGGAACCCCGCGTAAGGCATTAAATTTTGTTGTGAAGAACTGTGGATCCAGAGACAGTTAAATCCTAACCGTTGAGCCCTGGAGATCAACGTTTGAGATCAAAAGATTGGGGACCAATGTCGAGTGGGCCAACTCGGCCACGTCAACACCACGATAGCAACCTCATCAATGCCACGTGAGTGCCACATCAGAGGGAGTCCATGTCAGTGTTATAATAAGCATCTCTACAGATGCCATGTGCAGTGCCATGTGTCAAGACAAGTATCGGTGCCATGTCATCTGGAAAGTGAAGAAGATGCCCACGTAGAAGACACCTCATCTGCAACATCAACACAAGAGATCTATAAAAATGGCTAAGTATCAAGACATCGCAAAGATAGTGAGCATGACGGAGAATCAGGAGTGTGTGAAGAAATGAGCACCAACCTGCAGACCCGCAATGAGATCTTGAAATCGACTAAGTATGGAGAATCGGTTAGACGAACGAGATCACAAATGACTCGGGAAAATGTTATAGACTCGTGGACCTGCGGTAGGAGTTTCAAAGAAATGATTAAGTACCAAGAATCAGTTGGATAGAGATGTCTCGAGAAATGGCTAAGTATCAAGAGTGGATCGGTCAGATGGACGAGGTCATGAATAAGAGAAGAACGGAGATGTCGTGGAGCACAGTGAAATTTGAAAAATGGAGAAGTGTAAAGAATGACTAAGTACCAAGAGATTTCCAAGAAATGACTAAGTACCAAGACATTTCAAAGAAATGATTAAGTACCAAGAACAATCGATCGAAAAGACGAGGTCGCATAGATAAACAAGTGAATCAGGTAAAGGCTTAGACCTGCGGTGAGATGCCAAAAATTGTCTAAGTATGAGGAACCGATTGGATGACCCAGGAGGTTGTCACTTATCACAGATCAAACAGCCCAGGAGGTCACCACTTGTCACAGATTGAACGGCCTAGGAGGTCATCACAGATCGGACGACCCAGAGGGTGAGAGATCCGACGACCTAGAAGAATGCCACTTGTCACAGATTGGACAACCCAGAAGGAGAGGGATCTGATAGCTCGTGATGTCTCGTAGACCCATGGTGAAATACATAGAAACGTTTCTAAGTATAGATGCAAAGTGAGGGCGGTGGAACATGAAGGTGCATATTGGAGGTCACGTAAGGGTGGATGAAAATGCCTCAGAACCGCAAAAAAAGGATTGAAAAGATTCTAAGTGTAGGTGCAAAGTGAGTATGGTAGAACTTGAGGGTGTAATTTGGAGGTTGCAAAAGTTTGAAATGAAGAAGAGATATTCCTTAGACCTGTGGTGAATCCATCAAGACAAATCGACAATCGAGATTAAATCCAAGATCTGATTGGACAGTTGTTGTAAGTTGAAGACCCGGTGGTCCCAATATGCTAAAGGAGACTAAAAATTGACGGCTGAGATCTAATCAAGGGAAGATCATACAATTGGTGTGCATTCTAGTTACATGGCATGTTTAGGTGGCCAGTGAGCAGATCGACGATCGTGATTTAATCAAAATAAAACTTGACTCAGAGTCAAGATTAAATCCGAAGGAATGATCGAACGGTCGTTGAGCATTGAAGCTATGTCGCATGTGCTAATGGATATTCCTTTGTTGTCGTTTCCATCAATAACTTTAATCTCAAAGATTAGAATAAGGCATGAGTATAGTCGTTGGAAAGATGATTCAGAGGAGAATAACTTGAAATTATTAGAATCTGGAGAATTAAGATATCATTCTTCATGAGTTGGGAAAAAAAAGAAAAAAAAAGTAGCATTAGGTGACAAAATTTATACAATAGGCATAATTCTAACAACTTGCACATGGTGCAGAATTAGAGGTATAATCAGGTAAATTCAAGCCTAGGATTGGATATCAGAGTCATGGAAGCATGACAGAGCTTGTAGAAGTTGGCGGAGGCGATAAAGAACTACGGGGAAAGTAATGAAAAGTGGATAAAGAACTCGAGAAGAGTGAAACTAAAGAATTATTAGTCAACTACTGCAAAGTCTGAATGAATTGCAAGGCACAACAACAAGAATCCTCGCATATGACATGAAGCTAGCAGGTGAAGAATGTCATTGATGGGAATATAAAGGAAAAGTAAGACTCCATAGCCTTGAAGGTAGAGATGTCTATATAGTTGCAATATTCATGTGAAAAGAGAACAAGGAGCTTAGGAGGTGAGGTGTGAATCATTACTTAGAGCAAGAAAGTCACTTTTGATATCAGAGTTCATAGTGGAAGAATGATACCAAGGCAGAGAAATCGAGGATAGAATAATGAAGGTTCTTTCACTTGAAAAGTGACACTGAATGAAAATAGACTTCCATTGGTAATGGTCTTGAGTGGGAAAAGTATGGCTTCATAAGGAAAGTGAGGAGAATTGTTCCCAAAATTGGGAAATCCAATGGACAACTAGAAGTGATAGCAGGGATGTGGAATGATTATGGTTAAGTTGATTTAAGGATGTTATGGTAGTAGAGTGATGGGATGTTGTGATCTACCTCATTACAAGGTGCTAGAATGTTTCATAAAGGTAAATTTTGGGTATTACTGCCTAAGAGAAGTTGTTGCAAATAGAACACATTGGTTGGAATGTTGAATGGCCAAGTGGAACTTGGTTGTAAAGTGTTCATACCAGGGACGAGTAGGGAAGATGAGAAGAATGGGAGCACGCAAGGCAACAAGGATCTGAATAAATTCGAGGACAACCAACTACAACATAAAAAAATAAATATGTGAACTGAAACATAAATGCGTTAGAGTGCATGATGCATACAATGAAGTTAAAATTCATATGAATTAGTAGGCATGTGGACAGTGAATGCTTGGTGCATATGGATGTGCATTTATGCATATGTACATGCTGGGATATGCATATGGCATGCTTGCGGACTTAGAATAGTTTGTTATTATGCAATGATGATGTTATGGCAATTGAGTACCCCACAACATGGACGTTGGACCCCTCAAAGGGCAGGAATCCCACAACATGGACGTTGGATCCCTCTGAGGATGTTAGGGTTTGAATGGATGTCATTGCAGTAGACAAGGATGGTACACCTCTGCGGATAGGTTATGGAGCCTTTATCCACCATCATGTCACCCTAGGATCTTGGGACATTGCATATATGAGGATGATGTCATGCTTGAGTGTGATGTGACTTTTTCTTGAGCCAACCTAGCACATGGATGATGAGTTAGCACTTTGATGATGATGATGATGAGATGTGACCATATTGATGAGAGGACATGACCTTTGACGATGCTTTTCACCTTTTGGGGATCGAAGTGACACTTTTGGAGACTTTATGCCCCTTCAGTAGATGATGTCACCATCCTTTTGTCCTCTGCACTCACATGTGTGGACTTTTAAGAGGAAGTTTTGATGTTATGGCATTGTATTTGTATTTTCGAGGCTATTTTGGGGGTCATCCTAAAACATATCCACCTTGTATCATGGATTATTATGTTTTAGGAGCATTTATAGAGATGAGGCGCTAGGGTTGTCTCATATGACTAGATGAAGGTTTCCTCATTTGTAAATCATAACTCATTTGTGGAGAATTACGACACTTGTCTTCTATCTTTCTCTTTCACTATGGATCACTTATGCATACCTTCTTGGAGATGATCTTGTGGATGTTTTTCAAGTTTTGTGGATGATTTCATGGTTAGGGTTTCATTGATGCTCATTAATTTTCCTTGTAAGTGCTCTTTTCAAGTCTTTAATGGTTAATTCTTGATGTATTAAGTAAATGTTTTATGAAAGTGGTGATAATTGCAAGTTATCTTGTATTTTCTTGGATAAACTTCATCTTGAAACCCTAGGAAGGTTTGTAGTGGACTACCTTCCCTTGTTATCATTTATTTACAGCTTGTTGAAGGACATGCGGGTAATTTTAGGGTTTGTAGTGGAATACCCTATTCTTGCTCTTGTAGGTTAAAGTTCTAGGGTTTGTAGTGGACTACTCTAGGGTTTTGACCAAAATCCATCTTGATCTCTTGCTAAAGGTTGTAGAACTTGACATAGGACGACCTCTTAGGGTTTGTAGTGGACTACCCTAGGGTTTAGTTCTTAGGTCTCCTTCTTGCCTTTGCGCTCCATGAAAGTTGCATTCTTGACCCCATATGCCCAAGGAACCTATACGACACTAGTATTTTTCTCTTACAAGTGACCTTAAACCCTAATTTACATCTCCTTTGATGCCTTGTGATTAGATTAGAACTTACCTTCATCTTCTAACCTTATTCTAGCTTGACGTCTAGGGTTTTAGTGGATTTTTTCACCTTAGAAACTGTTGTGGAATCATTCATTGTATTGTTGTTGCAATTTTTATCTTGCCAGGTGTTGATCCACAAATGTGTTAAGTCTTCCATAAACTCTTTCTTGTATATTCCTCTTCCATACTTAGCAAATTTTCAAATTGTCGCGGGTTCATGGTGCACTTTTTCTTCAAATCCAAACTTTTGCAACTTCCAAAACACACCATCGTGTTTCGTTAAATTATTTGCACCCATACTTAGAATTTTTCAAAATACTTCACTGCGGGTCTAAGTCATTTGTCTGATTCACTTGTCTATGATTGTGACCTCTCCATCTGACTGATTTCCTATACTTAATCATATTTCTTATAAACTACTATGCTCCACGAGTTGTTATGATTTTTCTTCCTCATACCATTTACTCCCATGAACCTACAACGTCGTGACTTTCCTTTCCTTTTCATCACTCCATAACCACTGACCCACCATACTCCATAACTTCTACGATGTCTTATAGTTAGTCAATATTTCGAAATTTCACCGCGGGCCACGGTAACTTTATGATTCTTCTATACATACTATCGATCCTCTTCGTCCGATCGATTCCTCATACTTAGTCATTTTTTTGAGATCCAACTATGGGTCCGTGAGTTCATACTCATTTCATTGTTTCTCAACATACTCGTGATTCTCTGTCGCCCCATGATAATCCAGGTCCTATCTTGTCACTCTCCCCAATGTAGATTTAATGCAAATCTCACGGAAACATCAAATGAGTTAAGTAAAAGGTCATTATTAATGGTGATCTTCTCGAGAAAATTCTTCATCAATTCAAAATTTAATTCGTATCAACCATCCTTTGAAAGAAGAACCTTGAATCTTATTATGGTAAAAAGTGTACCTTCCGTAATATTGTTCTAAAAGGACTGTACATTAATCTGCCAACTTGATTAAGCATGACAACCAGAAGAAAGGAAAACTTTTGCGAAGATACCATAAAATCATTTGGGAGAAAAGATCAAAAGTTTCAGTGGTCAAGAGCATACAAGTATTACTCCTCATTTCCACCTCCAAATAGAAGTTCAAACTAGATTTGGATTTCAAGAATTGCTTTAGAAGGCTACGTCCTGGAAGTTTATGATTTTAAAGAGTTAATCTCGTGGTGCATCAACAAATTAGATAAGAACCAGAGAATAATTCAACTGCAAGGAGATTCCCCTATTTCTTTCACACCTTTGATCTTCAATAAAATGCTCAGAATCCCAGAGCCAACAATGATTTTCAAAGGCGATGAAGCCAAGGAATTCTTGAAGGCAAGAAATGGTGGATTGGATCTTCTGTGATAGTATCTTCAAGACCCAACAATGATTCTAGAAGATCTATCAAATATCCAGGTTAGCTTGTTGAAAAACCCCTACTGAGAAATGGCATGGCTATTTTCCAGAGTATCTGGACAAGAATCCATGACCACTATTCCCCGATCGATTTTGTATATCTTTCATTTTGCAATTCATGAGAAAATAATTTTTGATTGGGAAAAAATGATCTATGGAGAACTATCTTTTCAGTTGTCAAATTTCAAGAAGAATAAGAAATTCTACATGTCCTCATACCTAATCTTCATTATTACCTATTGTCATGTTTTCAAAGGCTTGCATCTATCCAAACAAGTCAATTCTAAAATCAACCTTGTCAATACGTGGTACCTTGCCTTGTGGAAACAAAAAACTATGTATCATTTTTATGAGGCACACAATGCATTTATTTCCTCATTCAAAATATTTATTTTTGGACCAAAAACATCAAGATTGTCTTTAGAAGCAACAACATTATTGGACAAGAGAGGGATATTTGAAGCAAAGGAGCATTTCAACATTATTAGGATTTATTGTTCCCATGAAAAACCCTCATATCTACCGTATTATATGTCAGACAAGATGTTTGTTCTGGAAGTATGCAAACAATATAGATTTTGGGCCTATTTCTTTCATGAAAAGAGGAAAAAGCAATTTATTCCTCTACCTTGGAAGAATGGAGAGATAATGTTAAAAAACACTGTAAGTATTGATGAATTTTCAGTTCAATTTGATCAGTATAATTTGAAGAAAGTAGATGAAATCAAAGGGTTTGACCCTGACTAGTTGTTTGTGAAACACATGACATTGGTGGGTACAATGTTTCATTTGCTAATACATTCTTATTCGGAGAAGATATATACGGCAACCAAAACCCTCAAGCATTGTTAATTGAAAAGAAATAAGAGGATATTGAAACTATTGTGAGCACCACTGATCAACATAGACAACGGGGAAAAGTTGTGAACGAGAGGAGTACTCGATCTCCTAACACTTCTTAGAAAAGTGACCCACCGAAACAAAAATCTCAATCTGTAGCTCAGGAACAAAGGAAATATTCAATGGACAATTTTGATGATAGAGGAGATCATAATCCTCCTAAGGGAAGTCTGGAAATACCTCACAAGCTCCCAATGACTAGCAAAAGGAAAAGACAAACAAATAAGGAAGGAGGAAGTGAGGTCATACCCAAAGAAGAAATTGTTCTTGAAGACATGGACCTGGATGTGAACATTGAAGACATTGAGTTTCTCGATGAAGAATAGAGGATTCAAGAGAGCAAAGAAGTTGCAGCAGAATTGGCCACACAGGAACATATTCTTTTTGAAGAATAATCCATGACTTTGCGCAGTGCCCTGTTCGACAAATGTTCAAAGAAATTGGTCATTGAAAAAACTCATGCAAAAAATAAAAAAGTTTAAGGAAAATTGAGCTCGAAACTTGACCTCAATGGAGTTCCACCATCTAAAATTGTATAGATTCATGAAGCTATGGGCAAAACCCTAAAGAAGTCATTCAAAAAAATGGAGAATGAAAATTCCACTGTAAAAGAAAGGATTAGAGAATTAGAGAGCGCTATGACCTATTTTTCCATCCCAATTGCTACATTGCATCCCTGGAAGATTTTTTATGGAACACCAGAATCCAATTCGAGACTGAGAGGAACATCGATCTTACTCATTGTTGTCAAAATATATGTTGGGGAAAACATCAAGAAAGTAATGTCTCTTATTCTTGAGCCAAGGGAACTCACAAAGAGTTTTGTTTCCTTGGGATCGAGAACAACAAATTTGAGACAATACTTTCATGATGATCTGGAAAACGACGAGGAGTTCTATAAAGGGGTTGTTTCCACCTTTGTTGCAAAATTTTCAAGTATTAATGAGTTTAGAAGAAAAGATGAGGACTTGCCTTCCACAGTACGCACAAAGCAACTCAAAGCATGCTGGATAAAAATAATAAAGTGTCTAAAAGAAATATTGGTTGATTGTGATACTATAAGTGCCAAAAGGGGAGATTTCTATTTTGTTGGATTTAGTTGGGACAACCAGAGAAGTTGAAGACTCAAATTTTATATTAAATTCCATTCTTATGTCAAAATAACAATTTTAAGAAAAAATGGATATATTGAAAACTGCATCAACTGAGAGATTTAATATTTTGACCGATTATTCAGAATTAGAAGTGGAAATTTGGTTGGTTAGTTATGTAAACAAAAATGAATATATTGAGGATGCACTACACCAAATTTCAATAGACTTTTGAGATTTGGAAAGAGCATTATTTGACATAAAAGTAAGGCAAGAAATAATTGTTGCACCAATGAGAGATTATATTAAAAATTGGTTAAAGAATTCCTTAACTAAAATGACAGAACTAGATCAAGAAGAGGTAGTTGCAACCGGTCACGAAATACCAGTGAAGGAAATTACAAAAGGCACCTCAACAAGCATATGACACACAAGATACTTCATCACAGTTCAACCTTGTTCTACTTTCTTTTATGGTCTATGGGAGCCCCATCCCAATCCATTTGGACAAACACAAATTTTTATTTTTATTGTAAAGCATACTATTATTTTTGAGCTCCCAAGAGAACTACTTCGGGGTGTAATTTCAATGATTTCTCAAACTTTGAGTTATGAGCACGAATTTTTTGAAGTGCTCCTATGATATTCACTTATGTTTTGAATGAAATACTCTTTTAAAGTTCTCTACAATTGTGGACTATCACCTTTCCTTCTTATGAATGTGATTATATTTTATCATGTTGTGATGGATGTGAGGAATGTTTTACTTTCATATTATGGTTTATTTATTCTTGTATAATATTATGTACATGTATTTATTTCAGTCTTGAAAGATTCTTGGTCCTTCTCTCAAGAACCTTTTTTCTATGTGAATACATTTTTTATCTTTGCTTTATATTTACAAAGCAATAAAGATTCGGGGTCTGATGTTTAGCATTCCCCTATTTTTCAAAGAACATCAAGCTACATCTTTTATATTATAACATAGGAGTACCACCTCTATAAAAAYGCAGAGGGGRTTCTATCCTTGTGAGGTTGTTTTTTGGATCTTGACCAATTTGAACATCAACACCAAGGTTCGATGTTTTGAARGTTTTATGCTAGTTTTATGCCATTTACATWTCATCAAGCATTTGTTATCKTAAACCCTAATATTGTCTTGCATTTTCATCCCTCTTTTATTCATGTATATTGGTTTTAAGGGTTGTTATATTTATGCTATTGTAACTTGTCACATTTTTGAAGTAATCATCTTGTAATACAAATTTTATAACAACCATAGCTTTTCTTTTGATTTGTTATGTTTCAGGGCATTTGTTGGACTTGTTTGACTTAGTAATTATCATTTCTTGTCTTGAGACACCTCACACCAAATCTAGAATTGCTTTACTTAACCACCTTGTGTTTACCTTGAACCTTTATTTAAGTGGTGATAGAATTGAGTAACCAAGATAGGAGGCCTTAGATTTGATCTAATATTTCTATAGGATTCCTTTAGGTTGCTAGAGAAGCCTCCCTTGTGTTGAATTTCAATCTTTCACTAAAACAAGGGAAGTAATTACTAAGGTGACAATGGAAAGTACTTCCATATGTCACACTTGTCTCACATATTTGAAGGCTTTGCACAAGTGTTAGATTGGGTGATAACACGAATGAAACTCGAGACATAATGGAGCAGTTCACTTGGCCCCAAAAGGCTAAAAAACAGTAGAAAATATAAGGTCTTTGTTCCAAGCAATGCCAGTAGATTGATATCTCAATCAACAATGAGATGAAATCTTCATAGGAGCTTTGATAACATGTTCAAAAAACATTGAATATCCACATAGGTAAAAATAACTTTAAGACAAATTCGCACACACACATCAAAGATTAGGACACTGGTGTTTATGTGGTTAAAACCCTTGAGGAAAACAAACCATGGCACTTAGGCGATTGATTAATGTACAAAATAATTTACAAGGACATCTATTATCTTGATCATCAACAAATGACCTTCCATGTTCTTTAAATAGAGATCATGGACCAATCAAGTGTTAATCCACAGATCAAGTGTCATAAATATTGAGGAGATGTTTGCATTGTCTAATCACCCATATGTATAAGGACATACTTATGACATTTGGATTAGTAAATTACAAAATCATACTAAATAGACGCACTAAAAGTACACTTTAACCTAAATAGACATTAGACCAAGTTGAATTTAAAAGGCTCCTAGTGAAAAAATATCCTAACATGTTTTAGTGTCAAAGCCCATGTCATAGGATTAAGGATTGTCCTCTACTAGTGAACAAATTATGCTACAGTCCTCAAGGTCGTTGAAAACATAGGTTAGGTCCTTAAAGCCTCACCCTAAACAAAAAATAATGGTTGGATGAAAGTAGTATAAAAGGGAAAAGCTCCCCGTGCTCAATTGTTCCAGTCAACCCCTTGATCTCAGAAGTCCCAATCAACCCCTTAAACTATCCATGACTTGCTCCAAAAGAATCCTTCAAGCTTTATGGTGGTTAGAGACCCTCCTAGTAGCACACAACTCATTGCCACATTGAGGGTGGAGTCTAAGAGGCCTAATATCCACACCCATGATTGGATGCTTCTTGATCATCTCTTGGTGTTGAAGATGTTGGGAATATAATAGTGAAAAAAACAAAATATTCACACGCAAGACACCAGTAAGAACAAAAATATACTTTGAACATCACATTATATTGATTTTGTCTCTTGCACATGATACACACCATTTTTCAATGTACATGAGGTCCCTTTATATAGCATTAGGTGATCGTAACAAGAGTTCCAATTTAGACATTTGGTAGAACTATCTCCACATATATCTCCCAAAATATTTCAACTAATCCCATGACATCCTCACCCCTAACTTATTTGTCTGTCCTCGTCCTTAGTTTTTTACGTAGACATTTATACACAATTTACATCATTACATATTATAATGTCGCTATCAAATATCACAAGTATGAGTTATTCCTTTAGAATATATCCATGATAGGCTAAGAAACAAAATATTAAATGATTGATTCACCCATAAGGCATAGATTGTGACTTCTCC
>SNQJ01S0004664.1:393132-403194 GCA_010110895.2 Picea sitchensis | reverse complement strand
GTTTTTGCTGGGTTTTCTTCCCCTAGAGGGTTTCCCAGGATAAATGATGTGTCTCTTATGAATGTGTATTTCTCAGTGATCTTGTTCTTATGATGCTCTTATCTATTGAAATCAAAAGAACTATAATAATGGCATAAACATTAACATTATCCTTAATCGGAAACAACATGTGAGTCCTACCATTTTTATCAAGGGTGTACGTGTTCTTTCTCCCATCATGAACCACATTTCTGTCATATTTCCATGGTCTACCTAGCAATAGATG
Organism: Picea sitchensis; assembly: GCA_010110895.2. Classification (NCBI taxonomy): domain Eukaryota; kingdom Viridiplantae; phylum Streptophyta; class Pinopsida; order Pinales; family Pinaceae; genus Picea; species Picea sitchensis. Next base: position 402,929 of record SNQJ01S0004664.1, on the reverse strand, counting down.
ACAAACATCCATGGGCATGATGTCACATAATATCTCGTCTTTATATCCCCCTATTTTAATTTCAACTAAACATTGTTTAGTGACATTTACCTGATGTCCTTTTTGTAGCCACGAAACTCGGTATGGGCTTGGATGTGCAATAGTCTCTAGCTCCAGCGTTTCCACCATCTCTGTAGATATGAGATTATCTGTGCTACCGCTGTCCACTATGACCTTGCATACTCTATCCTTAGTTTTGCAAGCAGTCCGAAACATATTGTTTCTTTGGGCCAGATTCTCCTGTTCCTTCTTCGGTTTCAAGAGAACTTTCCTCATCATTAAGGATCTTCCACCCTCAGTGTCCTCTGCCTCGACATTCCTTCCTTGAGCTTCAGAAATGTGAGTTTCACCACCATTTTTCTTCCTATCTGGACACTCATAGGATTTATGTTCGATTTTTCCACAGACAAAGCATTTCACTTCACCTCCTCTGCCTCTTCCTCTTCCTTTGGCTCGAGGAAAAGTATTTCTATCAGCATACTGCCTTCCTTGTGAGTTTCCTCTTCTCTCAGGTTGAGTTTGAGGTTTCTTCTCTTCTTCCTTAGGTTTCTGAGTTCTGTCCTGGGCAATTGTCTTGCCTCTTCTTTGACTTCCACCTCGGCCTCTTTGACCTTGCTTCTGTCTCAGCTTCTCTTCGGCTTTCGGAGCCATCTAATAAGCATCTTCCACATTTCGAATGGTCATCATGCTCATCTCATCTTGAATGTCATATTACATACCATTCATGTACCTGGCAACTTTTTCATCATCGCTCTCCCGATGACCTGCTCTGATGTTTACCCTGTAGAATTATTCAGTGTATTATTTTACTGACATCAGCTTCTATCTCAAATTATGCATCCTCCAAAATAGAGTGATTTGATGATCCCTGGGTATAAATTTGGCTTTCATCTTCGCAACCATTATATCCCAGTTTTTTATTTTATTCTTTCCTTTGCAGCATCTGTCAGCCCGTAGTTCATCCCACCACAGTGTTGCATGCCCTTTAAGTCTGGTAACAACATGTTTGACCTTCTTATCTTCCTTGACATCCTCATAGTTGAAGTATTTGTCTAGAGCTCTAATCCTATCTAGAAGATCTTCAACATCCAAGTTTCCCTCATACATGGGAATGTCCATTTTTACCCTAGCACCTATCCTTGCAACAACCCTGAATAGGCATTCTTCTGTAGCATATTCAACTACAACTTCTTTGTTTACAACTTCATTTTCACTTTCAGCTTCGCTGATATCCCCAACATCAACTGTGCTCCTTTGTGTTGTCTCCATAGCATCAAGCCTGGCACGTAATTCACGCATTTCCCTTTCCACTGGTGGATTAGGTATTTTCCTGTCTCTTCTTCTTAGTGGCATGGATGTAAATTTTCCTCTTTTCTCTCTGCTACAAGAAGCAAAGAATTTGTTCTACGCTCTGATACCACAACTGGTGCAAACCTCCTGCCCTCGGGCCAAGATCAGCACAGAATCTTTTCCAAACCATGCAAAGAGTTAAGTAAACCCTTTTTTTCAAGCCACGAAATATTTCGGGCTTCACGAGTTGGAGGTTCTCAATGCTATTTCACAACTCTTACAATCACTAAAACGCGAAATGTCAATGAAGGTTGACTCCTCCAACGCAACAAGCACACACCACCTGTTACCCACTAGTTTCAGTTTTCGGGACTTTGAGCGAACAACCAACAATCGTTCCTCTTCCCTTATGATTCCCTGAACTCTGAAATTTTTCCTTTTGCGGGATCAATGGCTATGAGCCTCCCTTGATCCAACGGTCCCGATATTTTCGGGATTTCACGAACCGGTATTTTGAAACTCTCGATTCCAAATTCTCTTGTCACACCAATCCCCGAATTCCCAAAATGCGAATTCGTTCAGGATCTGACGAATCTCGTTGGATTGGATCCAATGACCCCAATCTCTCCTGAGCTTTTGACTGCTAAAAAAATTTTAGCCTTAACTTCCTCACAAATCTGCGAGATCCAACGGTTCACAAAATTTCGATACTTTTCCATGAAGTGTTTCCACCATTCAATTCCACACTTGATAATCCCTTTCGCAATTCGGGAGTTAGAGTGACCAAGGGTTTTGGCTTGTGCTCCAAACTTACAAAATATGAATTCCTGAAATGATCTGATGACTCAAACTGACCACTACCAATAGTTCACGTTGACTCTCTATACTAGGATGGTGGATTCATCCAACTCCTAACCACCTTATAGCTCCTCTGGATCCTACGGTCCTCGCAATTTCATGAGTTCTCCACGGATAATTCTGACCGCCCAATTCACTCCTCAATGACTCCTGTACGACGATTTTGACCTTCCTCTCTCTTTGATCACTTCAAAGTTTAAATACCTCCTGATATTTCTCTTGTAGACTCAAGCTTCCAAAAAAAAAAAGGATCCCTGCACGCGCTCCTTGCGGTAGACTTTCAAATAACCTCTGGTTATTTGAGTCTTCGACCCTGTGCACTCTTTGCAATAGTAGTCCTTCAACTTTCCCCTTAGTTGATATGTTCTAAAGCTTCAACCAGTGTGTGCACACCTTGCATGACTCTATTCTTCACCTATACTTCTACTGGTATGAGAACAACGATATCCCTCCTGAGCTTTCTGAGATAAAACTCAGACCCTCATCGCCGCACACCTTGCGGACGTTCACTGCACCCCTTGCAAGAATCATCAAGGAGAGAAACAATTGAAGCTCATTCTTCTTATATTACTGACTTCATACATCCAACATGAAATCATACACATAACATAGCATTGAAATAAATGTGTAACAGAGAAACAAATCAACTGTAAACATACCATTCAACTAATATAAACAGTAAGCATCATAACACCATGAAAGTTGAGTCAAAGCTTCATATATTAGCTCAAGCGCTCATGTACATGGGTTCTTCTCTATAGATCTCTGCTACAGCTTTACAGCTTATGAATTATGAATGATCCTCCCAAAATTACAATGATACAAGGGTGAGGGTGTCTATATCCGTTTTCCCTCTTATGCTTCTAAACTGTCTAATCTATTAAATTAAATCTATCTACTCACATTCATTACACATAAATGCCTCTACACTCAACAGATGAGAGCAACTCTCATGATTTGTTTACAACATCTATATATAAATGTAAGTACACTTCCCTTAGCTATTTCATTAATGTCCATCCGTTAATCTTCAAAACACTTCAAAATGTGCACGGGTGCTTTTCCAACTGTCTTCCACCTTTATGCTACTTTCATGGTTGTGTATGATGCTCCTGCATCAATACCCATAATTAAATGCATCTACAACATTCTATATGAACATAATGCATCTAATAAATATCTACAACATTACATAAAACCATTCTGAGGAACAGGGTAAAAGCGTAAACATGAAACTCATAAGCAAACTCAGAAAATAGATGAACACTTAACTTTTTAAAACATTTTTGCAACTGAATGCCTGTGAAGGAAATTCACCCAACCATAGACTTGTTGTTCTAATTATCAAGATAAATTCACCCCCATGATAGGGATGAGAATCCAAAAAATAAGTGTGCCTCTCACAGTCCACTCACAACTAAATATCCCACCACCCACTGGTATTCTCCTATGGCTATTCCAATTTTCCTCAATCTCTCTTTCTCTTGACCTTCCCAGCCCAATGAATGTGCCCCTTCACTTCTCTTAGTCCATTCTCTTTTTCATTTATCAAGGTATCTCTAGCACAAGTAACCAAGAATCTCTCTACTGGGAAGTCAAGGGAACTCACTTCCATGAAAACTACCATCAAACAACAACAACACTTTCTATTATAGTGCAGTTCCTACAAGAGTTAACTCTGCATTCCTGACAACTTGGATCTTCAATATTCAACTCCAAAAAACTCAAAAAATTATCCAACATTCTCAAGAATTCACCCAACCTTATGGTGTAGATCCATTGCTCTTTTTCCCTACTGTCTACTTGATTTTCATGTAAACAATGAAAGTGAAAAACTGTTTACTCTCCCCATATGAATTTCCTCTATTTTCCCAAGATAGTTGACTACTTACTCTGCCCAATGTTGATTTTTCTTCATCCCCATGATCCACAATAACTATGGGATGTAAATCTCACAACCACCCTCTTACATGAGTTTAATGATTGGGCTCTCATACACTCAAACATAAATAAGAGTTATCCCCAATGAAAATACAATTCAAGAAAAATGGGTTGAATTTATGCCCATGATTAATATCCCCCCACCCTTAGACCTCTCTTAGACACTCTCTTTTCTTATGTAAAACACATCCCCCATCTCTATCCATATCCCTCAATAGTTGGCATCACATTTTATGTATTAAAATTTAGAAAATACATTTCACATATTACATCGCTTGACCATAGCCATATTCGTATCCACATTATGCATTAATTAAACTGGGTATTAGAGAGGGGATGTTACACCATACAACTACTTCGATTGGAATCCAAATATTCTACCTCAACATAGAAGAAGAGGCCTATATCGAATATTTATGGCAACAAAAAACGAACCCACATCTTCCATTGAGAAAAACAAATACTTTAACTGCATGGATGAAGCCTTCTCTCTCATTTGTTTATCAATATCTCTTGAATTATTATTCCATGTTGAATCATCTACAACTCCAAATGATGTTTTGAGTACTCGGGAGGGTCTCTTTGGAAAGTAAGATGAGATGCATGGCTATATTCTTGAGAATGATTTAATCTCATTAGATACAAGCAATTTCGAGAATATCCAAGACTTTATCATGAGGTTCAATTGCTACTTCAACTCAAGGATGAGGGATCGATAAATCAAATCAATAAAACTGATTGATTCTTTATATTATGTCAAACTTGGGTCTAGGGTATGTTCTCTTCATCTCCACTTTTCATAAAATAAGGATTACATTGGGTGCAACTTGGAAAATTCCCACATTGAATGTTTTCATTGAGTACCTGATACATGAGAAACACAAGATCATCAAGATGGGAACATTAAAAAAATACAAAGTGCATGCAATTTTCGTGCATGAAAGTGGAAAGAAGAAATCTAAATCCAAACAGAAATCAAAGGGAAAGAAGGATCTCGATCGAAGAAAGGGAGTCAACTTCAAACCCTTTGATGAATCTTCCAACTCAAAAATAGGAAAGGGAAAGAAAGGGAAATCAAAGTGTGTTTATTTCAATCATGGTTATCATCCTGAATCTTGTTGCGTGAATAAAATCATTGACCTCATGGTGAAAACACTCCATAATAATAATATTGGAGACTTTCCTAATAATTCCAAGAAGAAAACTAGAGACAACACACCAGAAAATTGAGGTAATGTGCATGATTTAATTGTAATAATTCTTCTCCAGATGCAAGGATCATTGATTCGGGAGCATCACATCACATGGAAGCCACAAAATATGTCCTTCCATCTTTAAAATCATGCATCGGTCCTCCCATTATAATGGGACACGACTCTGCAATAGAAGTCTTTAGACAAGGGAGAATAGATCTCGAAAATGGAAGTTTCGAGAATGTCTTGGAAATTTTGAAACTCTCCATAAATATACTCTATGTTTACCAAATCCCACATTTAGGCACATGGAAGAGGCTTGAATTCACCTCCAATTCTGTGACAATATATGACATAGAATACAACTCTCAAATTGTTGTTGGTGAGGAAAATCATCAGTCTAGATTGTACACATTCTCTAAATTTGTTTCTATATCAAATTCTACATTGCTACTAGCACATCCGAATGATGATATTATCATTTGGCATGAACAATTTGGTGACATAGATTCCATGTACATGTAGTATCTTAGTAAAAAATGGATGGTGAAAGGTTTTCCAGACACAAAATTTTGAAGGTGTTTGTCAAGAATGTGTTCTTTGCAAGCATCTGCAAGAGAAATTTGAGAAAGAAAAGGCATGGAAGACCTTCTCTCCCTTAGAGATTTTTCACAGTGACCTCATGGGGCATTTCCATCATCCTTCCATAAGGAAAAATATCTGTTTACTTTTATTGATAATTACTCAAGGCACACTTGAGTGTATTTTCCCAAGCAAAAATATGAAGTGTTTTAGCATCTCAAGGATTTCAAAGAACATGCAAAGAAGAATTTCAAGAAGATGATCAAGATCCTATGCACAAATAATGGGGATAAATATGTGAAAAAGGATGTACAACATCTTTGTGGTGAAGTAGGTATTCAATTGAAGAATGAAAATCCATGCACTCCATAGCATAACTAGGTAGTTGAGAGGAAGAACCGGTTTCTGAAAGAGATGGAAAGTTGCACGTTACATGCAAAGTATATTTCCTCTAAGTTTTGCGTTGAAACAATAAATTGTGTCATGTATATAAAAAAACAGGTCTCCTCACAAATATGTGAAAGGAAATACACCTTATGAATCCTAGAGTGGCATGAAGTTGGAAGTCACACACTTTTTCATCTTTGGATCTCGCGCATGGGCCTGAATACCTTCAAAAAGACGAAGGTTATGGATCCTCAGAGTAAATAATGAATCTATGTGAGTTATGTCGAAGGTTTAAAGGGATAAAAACTATTATATGCTTCAATAGACAATATGATCATTGAAAGGAGTGCCTGATTTGAAGAAAGTCTCATGCATGCATCTTAGGAACAACACGCATAAACTTATGTGTTTTGTGTTAAAGCATATCTCAGATATGGTGTATCATATAAATCAGATAATATTTAATATATTATTTACGAATCTAATTCAGAATATCATGAGCATGCACGTGAAGATACAGATCCAAGACCAAAATGGGCACAATCCACCCTACATGAAGCAGGATATCTTGTGGGTGATCTTGCAGATCCGAGGAGGATGAGATCCCAATTTGAGGAATATCCCCATGCACTCACAACCATAGAAATTGTAAGTCCCATGCATTTATACATGGTTCTAGCATCATACCCTCCAACCTATGCATAGGTTGAAGGGAATCCTTTCTAGGAAACTATCATGAATGAGGAGTACAACTCCTTCATCAAGAACCAAACTTGGGACTTGGTTCCACATGCACCAGATCGAAATATCATCATTTCATATGAAAATGGGTCTATATAATGAAGAAATAATAAAATAGAATTGTGATCAGAGACAAAGCAAGATTGGTGGCCAAAGGATTTCAACAACCTCATGGGATTGATTACAATGAAAGATTTTCTCCAATAGGAAAAATGGATTCCATTCGGTTGGCTCTTTCCATTTCAGAAACAAGAATGTGGGAGGTACATCATATGGATGTGAATAATTCATTTCTTCACATTGATCATGAATCAAAAATATACATGGAGCATCCAAAATGGTACATACAAAATCCATCTCTAGTTTGAAAACTCGGGAAATCATGTAATGGCCTCAAGCACACCTATAACATGGTGTGCTAGAATGGATTCTTAATTACTCTCTCAAAATTTTATTCAATTTAAATATGATCCAAATGTTTATATGTTGATAACTTCTAACTCTTTCTTGATTATAGTTCTAAATGTAGATGATATTTTAATCACAAATAGTTTAGTCTCAACCATTATTGTAGCCAAAATAGCTTTGCATGACACGTTTTCCATGAATGACATGGATATACTACACTACTTCCTTGGTCTTGAAATCCGCCAGGCTAATTGAGGAATCAGGATGGATCAGTCAAAATATTCCAAAGATCTCTTGGTCAAATATTGCAAGACTCACTGCAAGCCAACATCCATACCATTCTTATCCAAGATAAATCTCAAGTATGGCAAGGATACAACATTGGTCGATTGCACCAAGTATCATCAAATAGTAGGGAGTATCATTTATCTCACTCACTTCCATCCATATATCTCATATGCATTGGGATAATTTTCTAGATACATTCAAAAACTACATGAGTTGCACTAGAAAGATTCCAAGCAGATCCTCAAATATGTTAAAGGTACCACTAGCCATAGGATTCATTACACAACACATTGTACACTAGATATAATCATCTATACTAATTCATATTGGGATAGAGATAACATAGATCACAAGTCCACTTCAAGATATGTTCTCAGTTTGGGATCCAACCCCATTTGTTGGTGTAGTGAAAAGCAATCAGTGATTTGTTATTCATCAAAAAAGTTTGAGTACATAGGTACAGTCAATGTCAAAACATAAGGAATTTGGATACAACGTTTCCTTATAGATCTTGGTATCATGTTTCATCACCCAAATATCATCTAGTGCAACAATCATAACACACTAAAGTTTTGCAGAGATATTGCTTAGCGATAAAGAAAAAAAACCAGCAGGATACGCATGCACTAAATTAGAGGACATACACATGATGGGATAATTGACTTGTAGTAATGTCCTTCTTTTGACCAGACTACAAAAATAGACATGAAGACTTTAACTGAGTAGAAATTCCACTTTCTATGAGACCTCCTTGCGCTGAAGGACACATCTCCCTAGAAGTTGTTTTACTTTTTTCAACATTGTATTTTGAGGGGGTGTTTTCCATGAAGTTTTCCCCCTTACCTCTTTTCCAATGCTTCATTTTACTTAGATTCATTGTAAAATGGGTACCTATCATGGCTTCTTTCCGGGACCCATTCATTGTGTACTCCATAGTAGTGTTTCAGGGGGGTATTGGAGATATTACACACCCACCTAGTATTTATTTTCTTATGTTCATTGGTATATGTCGAGGGAATCCATTTCTATGATATATTCTCCCCTATATTAGGGTGCCACAACCTCTCTAGTATTTACTCAATTGTAATTTAGTTAGACTTGTGTGAGCTATGTTGTACACTGAATCTCGTCAACTACATTGATTTAGATTGGGCTAGCAATAGCATAAATCGTAAGTCTATTTCAATATATATTCTTAGCTTGGGATCCAACCCCATATGTTGGTATAGTAAAAGGAAATCAACAATTATTTTATCATCAGTAGAGGTTTAGTACATAGGTGCAATCAACATCACAATGCATGCCATTTGGATACAACATTTCCTTATAGATCTTGGTATCTCGTTTCATTGCACGACTTTCATCTGCTATGAAAATCAAAGAACAATGAATTTTTGTAGAGATCCAGTGTAGCGAAAGAGAGCACCAAACTTCAAGATCCATATGCACTACATTAGAGTATTGATTCATGATGGGATCATCGACTTGTAGTATTGTTCCTCTATTGAACAAACTGTAGACATATTCTAGAAGACTTTCACCGAGAAAAAATTCCACTTTATATGAGACCTCCTTGGGGTGAAGGACACAACTTCCCAACAACTTTATTTCTTTTTCAACATTGTATTTTGANAGGTGAGGATTTACACATTAGTTTTTCCCTCCTACCTCTTTTTCAATGTTCTATTTTACTTAGATTCATTGTAAAATGGGTACCCAACATGGTTTCTTGTCAGGACCCATTCATTGTGTAATCCCTATAAGTGCTTCAGGGAGTCTGTTGATGTAATAAACGGTAATGATTCTCATACATGCATTTTTCAAATAGCATCAACTTAGGTGAGATAGGAGGGAATATCACCTTAGTTTATAGCCCTCAAAATTTCAATCAGACCAAAAGAAATGTAATTCCTAGATATGAGATTTGTTTTTATTTTATGATTTATTCTTTAAAACTAAGTATAGTGACTTTAAAATAATAAATATGACACAAAATAAATTATAGAAATGAATATGTAAAAAAGATGCTAAAAATTGTTAACAAAATATTAAATCTAAAATGGTAATGTC
>SNQJ01S0004664.1:370647-393122 GCA_010110895.2 Picea sitchensis | reverse complement strand
ATTGGATAATAATGCTTCATTGATATAACACTTGGATTATATGGTTAAATTGCTCTATTACTGATTCACCCCCCCTCTCAGTAATCCAACATATTTCCCTTATCTTTTGGAATTTCTTGAGAAGGCAACTTGCTTTCCCTGGGAGAGGAATTTTCTATAGAATCAGTTGATGTAACAAAAGGAACTATGTAATGAGGTAAAGGAGGGTCTCTAGGATTGGTAGGCCACTATAAAATTTCGGAAGGAAGATTCACTGGATTATTATCCCAACCATGGATTGCAAGTTGAATAAGACACCCAGTAATGTCCATGATACCAGGGTGACCCTAAAAATGTGCACTAGAGGGAGATGGGGGCTTAGGTAAGGTTGGTTTCCTATTATCTATTATCTATAGTAGAGCCATATTAACTTATTTAATCAACAAATTATCTATAGTAATTATCTCAAATATGGGGGTACATACACTGGCAAGTAGATGCCTACCTTTATACATATTGCAACTCTGAATAGTTGTTTGAGATTCAATGGTTGCAGAAATGAACAAACCACAATCTTCTAGAGTGAACACAGTGTAAAACAAATGAATAATCCCTAATGAATTCCAAAGATGGAAAGGTGCAGTTTCGGTGCCATTAATGGCAACTCTTTTCAAAATTAATGCATGGTGTATGTGATGGCCAACTCACAAATATTTCAATTCACCCAAGGTAAATCAAACCTTTGTTATAAACCTTTTAACACACCAAAACCACTTAGATCCAAATCCATATACACCACATTAATTACATTAATTACTATCAAGATCCTTTAAATACAATATGTCATGGTGAAGTGACACACAAACCACATTGAAACATCCACTTACATCATGGCAAGGTTAATTCCAACCCTTCATACATCTAGAGGTGTGAAGCATATTTATATATGTGAAATGACCAACAACTCATATATTGAGACCCTTTTCACATTTATCTCAATGGTTTTTTTCTCATAAAGTGCCAAAGTAAAATGAATCAAGATGTGAAGAAAATCCAAAGTTATAACCATATATACTATTACTTTGTGCCACATCATTGTTAGTGTATAAACCTTTAATACCATTTAGTGTGTGAGAGACATGGACCATATAAATCCATAATGTATCACCAAAATGGAAATCCAAGAACCATAACTTCATGTTTGTCAAGCCAAATATGATCATTTTGTTATTAGTAATGCAATTAATAATTCTTTCAATGAACCTTTGAAACTAACTTCTTTGATTCCATGCAGAAGGAGATAACTAAAAATGAAACCATAATATAATATATCAATGCCATGTTATGATGTTGAGAAAGTGTATGTACCATATGAGAACCATATAATATCAATGTTCTTTCCTAGGAGACCCCACCTACTATAGTTTTTGAAATGTTTTAATCATAAGTTTTGCAACTCTTTGCGAACTCTTAAATAGGTGGACGAGGTATGAGTCAACATGGGGTATTGGAGATATTACACACCCACCTATTATTTATTTTCCTATGTTCATTAGTTGATGTTGAGGGCTTCTCGTGGTCTAAGATACTCTGCACTAGATGAGAATATTCTCCCCTAGATGAGGATTCCACATCATCTTCAATCATTACTCAATCGTACTTCGATTAGACTAGTGGAGTCAAGTCTCGCATGCCAACCTTGGAATTATCACCAAGCATTGCATGCTCACCTTGTAATCATCATTAAGAAAGCACAATTTTGATGCATGAAGCTAGGAGAGTGCTACACATGTGCATGCATGATATTCTCTCCACTCCACTTGTGTGAGTTGTTTAAATGGTGATTGCATGGTTAACTAACTAGGACTAGGTGGCAGTTCACTCTGCTTTCTATCAATGTATTTCCACATCTCTCTAGATCACTACTATGACACATTAGTTAATCCATGTAGAGTATATCAGATGTAATTTTTCATTCTTTCATTGAGTGGAATACAATTCTTTCATTATTTATCTCGAATTCTTTTGTTCTTCTCTCAACTCTTCTAGTTTTTTGTTCATTTTTTCTAGCTAGATTATCCATCCAAGTTTCACTACAATTTCACATATTTACCCACCCCAATGGATATGGGTGATGATGGTCATGAACTTCTAATGAAATCTTGTTGACCATATATTTTTCTATGAGGTTGGGCTATGAAATGGAATCAAATAGAGCATCCACCTTTGCCTTTTGACCTAGATATTAACATTGAAGAGTTTAATCATGCCTTCTCTTACTTGGGATGGGGGATACTCAGAATCACCTCCTTATATATTCTAGTGCAGATATAATTTTCATTTTCATATGTGTTGTCTAAGTCGAGTTTCTTAAATCCACAACTAGCATGTTCTTCTTCTTCACATCCTTCTTGTGGTTCTTTACATTGATCTCTAGATGTAAATTCCAACACATATCTTCAATGTGATTAACGATATTACAATGGTTATAGTGTTACTTTAGGAGTACACCTAGGTTCTTGGGATAGATACCCAACATAATATCTTATTTTTTAAACTCAGTTGTGTACTCTTGCACACTCTAACCTTGTCCTAAGTTTGGGAATGTCCCTCTAAAATCAGTTGAGGAAATACAATATTTTACTCTCCTATATCATGAGCACTAAAATAAACCTCTAATTGTTGCAAAAATTGATTCAATTAAATACCATCAATATCACCTTAGTAGGGTTTCTTTTCCCACTTTAAATAGAGGTTGGGAAGAAGTGATGGTGATATAACTTGATCTCTCTTTCTCTATATCCTTTTCTAGGTCTTCATTTTCACCATATTTCTTTTGTGAGCCATATTCTTTATATTATATCTATCGAATCCCCCAACAAGTCCAAACATGTTTTGTAGAGATTCCATAAGGATGGTGATGTTGCAATATATGTCACTACATGTGCTTCCATCTTTGAAAATATATCCTCTACCTAATTTCATGGATTGTTACTGTACTCATATACCATGTTTAAGGTTTTAATACTTCTTACACCAATCCTTAGATATTGAAACCTTCCACAAAAACCCCAAAGAAATTTTCTCTAACATCAATCTGATATATAAACCACTATGAAAGGGGTGGAATATGTGGTGAAACAAACATGCCATTTTGTCGATAATCGAAGAGGGAATAAAATTTTAAAGACAAAAAGTGGTGTCTAAAGACACCATTACAACACTTAAGCAAAGTGCATTGTGATCAGAACATCATAGCGCATATTATACCTTGATATATCCATATGATATCAACTCAATCACTTTATTATAATGACCCATGGCATCTATTATTTATAGCCTCAAGATCTAACCAACTTCCATTGAATCGGGAAGATCTTGTCCACATGTAACCGTCATTTGTTAGAGTTGACTCCGCCAAACCCACAATGTTGAGTTGGTTTGACAAGGATGATCGACCTAACCGTCCATGCATCTAATTTGTAGTCGAGTTTTGGGCTAGTCAATCCACCACCTGACTATATTCGACTACTGGTACACTATCCGATCGATGAGCGTGTCGAGTAATCAACCTACTAATGTAGAGTTCTTTTCAATTTCTCAAACAATTGTATCCAGATGTAGGTTGACCGCCTGACCAATTGAATCTAGGAGAAGTGTGATGAACCATCAATTCCTAATGTTCCAACACCCCCTCATCAACACACATATTTGGATATTCAAGAGGAGAAATTATGTCATCATGACGCCCCCCCCAGAATTGCAACTTCCTAAATCCCAAGCATCATGTGGAGCTTGATAAATCTAGATTCAACTAAAAGTTTGTTGAAGATATCAAAAACCTGGTCATTTGTACTACAATATTAAAGAGAGACAACATTATAATGAACCAACTATCTCAAATAGTGAGCATGGAGTTGAACATGCTTCATCTTACTATGGGAAACAGGATTGTCAACAACTTGTATTGAACTTTTATTATCACAATGGATTGTAGTTGAGGTCTTAATATGAAGTTCAAGTTCTCCCAAAAGTTGGCGAATCCAAACTACTTTAGTACCTGCTTGAATGGTGCCACACTATTATGATTTTGTAGTCAATAAAGAGGCTACCTTTTGTTTCTTGCATCATTAAACCAACGGTCCAGTGCTAAGGAGAAACACATAGCCAGAAGTGGACTTTTGATCATCATTTTCTCCATCCTAGTCAGATTCAATGAAGTTGACCACCGAATCTAAACTTCAACTATACTTGATACCAAGATGAGTGGTACCCTAGAGATAGTGGAAAATTCATTTGACTACATTCCAGTGGATTTGTTGTTAGAAAAATAGGACTGCGGAGTAATAAAATAAAACAAATGCAGAAATAAAACACAAAAGATACACAATACAATAAAGACAGAGATATACATGGTTCACCCAGTATGGGCTACATCCACTAGAGAAATTGTCAGGTCCTTCCTTTATCATTATCTAGCAAATGAAGGGATACAACCTACAACACACTTGTTGTAACTTCCTATTCTTTCTCTCCCATTCTCCTCTCTCAGAATAAAATATTCACAATGATACATAGTCGCAATACATTTCCCTCATAAGAGAGGGTTGCTTTCCAGGGAAAAAAACCCTAACATAAATTCTACCGTCAGATCTGCGACCTTATAATGAATGGTCCATATTTGCAATGAAATTACAATATACATTTACAAGGAAATTTTTACTTCAGGGGCCCGCTTTCCCCTGAATCCCACAGAGGGGTTAACCCCCCTCTACACTCCCCCATGTGGAGGAGTGTACATTCTTCTGGGGTGTAAAGTATTCATGGGGTATAAACATGATTGAAAACAAAGACATATGAATCAAGAAGATAAACACGCTCCAAAACCAACAATATCCCACTTGGAGACTAATCTCAACAACTCCATCGTTGTTGTATCTGCTGGACTATGATCCTTCTTGGACATAGAAAATTTCTCATCTTCATCTTCATGCTTGAAGACCAACTGAAAGTGAGCAGGAAATCAATTTCACCCTAGTTACTCCCTTAGTTGACATGTCTACAGGATTCTGGATAGTGTGTATCTTTTCCAACTTCAAATTTCCATCTTATAAGACAGATCTTATCAAATGTTACCTGAGTTGTATATGATTAGTATTTGAATGGAAGATTGAGTTATTTTCAATATGAATGGCACTTTCACTGTCACAATATAACTTGATATTCCCCTCCTTATTTCTCAATTCATCCATAAACCTCTATAACCAAATCATTTATTTACTAGCCTCTGTAGCAGCAACATACTATGCCTCTATTGTTGAAAGTGTAACAACCTTTTTCATTTTTGAAATCCAACTTACTGTTGTTCCACCTATAGTAAAAAAATACCTTGTGGTGCTCCTCCTGCTATCTTTATCACCTTCCATATATGAATCAGCATATCCTTGTAGAATAGTGTCTGAACCTCGAAAACATAATGCACGAGTAGCAGTACCTCTCAAATACCTGATAATTAAATTTACTGCCTCCCAATGTTCTTTACCTGGATTGTTCATGTACCTGCTCAGAACTCCCATTTCATGTGCAATATCTGGTCTTGTGCAAACCATCACATACATCAAGCTGCCCACTACTGATGAATAAGGGAGCCTAGACATGTATTTCATCTCCTAGTGTGTCTTGGGACACATTTCCTTAGTTAATTTGAAATGGTTGGCCAAAGGTTTACTAATTGGTTTTTCATTTTGCATTCCAAACCTCTCCGACACCTTCTCTAAGTACTCACCTTGAGACAATGTCAATTTGTTATTTCTCATGTCTCTTGTTATTCTCATACCAAGGATTTTCTTTGCGGCACCCAAATTCTTCATCACAAATGAATTAGCTAATTTCTTCTTGAGAACATTTTTATCCTTCATATTAGACCTTGCAATAAGCATGTCATCTACATACAATAGAAATATAATATAGCTTCCATTTTCTAGTTAGATAATATATGCAACACAGTGATTAGAATGGCATCTACTATAACCATGTTTTGTCATAAACCCGTCAAACTTCAAATACCACTTCATTGGAGCTTTCTTTAGGCCATAAAATATCTTCTTCAACCTGCATACCAAATTATCCTTCCCTTTGATGTCATACCACTGTGGTCGCTGCATATACATCTCTTCCTACAAATCCCCATGGAGAAAATTTGTTTTTACATCTAAATGTTCAAGATGAAAATATTCTATTGCCACAAGACTTTAAATAGTCCTAATTGAAGTCATTCTAACAACAGGAGAAAATATTTCATCAAAATATTTAACTTTATTTTGTGCAAACCCCTTTACAACAAGTCTATCCTTGTATCGTTTTTTTCGTCCATATTCTTCCTTCAACTTGTAAACTCATTTATTCTGCAATGCTCTTTTTCCTGCAGGAAACAGAACCAACCAAGTCTAGTTATTTACCAAGGAATCCATTTCCTCTTTCATGCCTTTCTCCCACTTATTTTTGGTGTCTACCTACATTGCCTCTTCATAATATTTTGGTTCACCAGAATCGATAAAAAATAAATAATACAATGAAGGAGAGTATCGTTCAGGGGGTCTAGTTAACCTAGTAGATATTCTAACAAAACTTGCAGGAGTTTGAGGTACATGTTTATCCTGTTGTTGTACGTTTTGATTTTCTAGTAACTTTGGATTTTTTTTTTCAATGATCTCATCAAGCACTGTGTATTCTAGTTTTTCTTTTTCCTGTTTCTTTCCTTGCAATTGATCTTTGTACATGACCTTCTCATTGAATATGACATCTCTACTCCTAATGATTTTGATTTTTTCATAATCCCATAAGCGATAACCGAAATCATTAACATCGTATCCAATAAAGGTACACTTCTTGTATTTTTCGTCAAGCCTTGTTCTATTTTCTTTATCAATATGGACAAATGATTCACTTCCAAAAGTCTTCAAAAAATAATAGTTTACATTTTTACATGTCCATGCCTCCTCTGGAATTTTACCATCCAAAAATCTTGAAGGTCCTATGTTTATTACGTAAACAACATTATCTACATCACTTGTCTAGAACTGTAAGTGAAAACCAACATGAAATCTCATACTCCTTTCATGCTCCATGATTGTCCTATTCATCCTTTCTGACACACCATTTTCTTGTGGTGTTCCTAGAACAATATTCTCTCTACGAATACCATGGTATGAATAGTAATAATCAAACTCTTTGCTGTAATATTCACCTCCATTATCTGGTCTGAGACACTTCAACCTTTTTCCTATCTCATTCTCAACAAAATCTTTCCATTTCTTTCAAGTATCAAAAACATCATATTTTTGTCGAATGCAATAAACCCAAGTTTTTCTAGTTTCATCATCAATAAAAGTAACATAATAACAAGATCCACCAAAATATGATACCTGAGTTGGTCCCCATACATCTATATGCCTAAGATCTAACTTTTCACTCTTGTTTTCTTTTTTGACTCTGAGAAATCTGACTCTCTTATGTTTTCCATAAACACAATGCTCACAAAAATCCAAATCAATTTGTTTAAGATATGGCAACAAATTTATTTTTTGAAGTATATGCATCCCCTTCTCACTCATGTGTCCAAGCCTATGATGCCACAGTGTTGTATCGACTCATGTAGAAGTTAAATAGATAAAAGAGTCAGTATTACCAGTACATAAATACAATGTACCTACCTTCTCTCATTTTGTTATCACCAATGATCCTTTGGTGACCCTCCACACCTTATCTGTAAATATGGATATACAAACTTCACTTTCCAACTACCTTGTTGAAATCAGATTTTTCCTTAGATCTAGAACATGTCTTACCTCTTTCAACAACCATTGGTTTCCATTTCTTTTCTTTATTTTTACCTTTTCCATTCCAACAATTTTGCATGGTGCATCATCACCCAAATGAACCTGTCCAAAATCACCTTGAACATAATATTAAAAAAAACAAATATGGGGTGTGGCATGAAATGAAGCCCTTGAATCTACTACCCAAGACTCATAAATATTATCTACAGATTGAATCAAAGAATCTTGTAACACATCACTTGTTACATTTTCTTCCTGATTTTTCTCCTACTGTCCATCTCTTTGTTTTTTTGGAGATTTGCAGTCTTTCTTCAGATGTCCTTTCTTCCCACAATTCCAACACTCTATCTTTCCAAATCTGGATTTGGATCTTCCCTTCCTATAATTCCCATGGTTCCCTAATCTCTTTCCTCTATCTGTCTATCTTCCCCTGATCTCCATGTTTAGCACATTACCCGATGTCTCACCTGTGTTTTTCCGTCACATTTCCTCACTAAGGATAAAACCAACAAAATCATCAAATTTTAAAGTGTTTGAACCAGAGACATAGTTACTTACAACCATGATGAAGAAATTACAACTTTCTGGAAATGAACACAAGATTAGAAGAGCCCCGACCTCATCATCAAAGTCCACTTTTACAGAACTTAGTTGATTAGTAATTGTATTAAATTCATTTAAATGATATGAAACATACCCACCTTGTGACATATTGATATTAAACAATATCTTCATTGGAAATACCTTATTGGACACCGAGGTTTTTTTATACATTTTATCCAATGTGTCCATCAACTCCTTCGTTGTCTTTTCTTTTGAAATATTGAAATCCATCGATGTTGTCAGGCTCAACCGTATCATTCCTAGTGACTTTCTATCAAGAAATTCCCATTCTTTGTCCTTCATGGTTGTCGGATTCTTTGTTGTTCCACACAATGGTAGGAATATATCCTTCTGATATAAATAATCTTCCATCTACATCTTCCATAACTGGTAGTTTTTCCGTTAAATTTATCGACCCTAAACTTTCCATCTTCTGCCATTGCTCCCACTTGAACTAGGAACCCTCTTTTCCTGCAAGTTACCTTTCACTTTGATACCAGTTGTTAGAAAAATAAGATCGCGAAACAATAAAATAAAACAAATGCGGAAATAAAGCACAAAAGATACACAATACAATAGAGACACAGATATACATGGTTCACCTAGTGTGGGCTACATCCACCATAGAAATTGCAAGGTCCTTCCTTTATTATTATCCAACAAATGAAGGGATACAACCTACATCAAACCCACTGTAACTTCCTCTTCTTTCTCTCACAATATCCTCTCTCAAAATACAATATTCGCAATGATACATAGCCGCAATACATTTCCCTCATAAAATAGGGTTTCCTCCTAGGGAAAAAAACCCTAACATAACTTCTACTATCAGATATATGACCTTATAATGAATGGTCCATATTTACAATGAAATTACAATATACATTTACAAGGCAATTTTTCCTTCGAGGGCCCGCTTTCCCCCAGACCTCGTAGAGGGGGTATCCCCCCTCTTCACTCCCCCGTGTGGAGGAGTGTACATTCTTCTAGGGTGTAAAGTATTCATGTGGTATAAACATGACTGAAAACAAATACCTATGAATCAAGAAGATAATAAGGCTCCACAACCAACATTTCTTTAGGTTCTTTCATAAACAAAGAAATCACACTAACAACAAAGGAAATGTCAAGTCGATTGAGAGTGATATAAATAATATTGTCGACTAGTTTTCAATAAAGAGTAGCATCAACTATAGGTATTTGATAGGGTTTGGTAAGATTTACTCCATATTTAAAATGAGTAAAACATGGATTACAATCAACCATCTTAAAATTTGTCAACAAATCCACCACAAATTTAGACTAGGAAATGAAAAATCCATCACATAGTGGTAATACTTGAAGACCCAAAAAATAATGCAGAGTACCATGATTTGTCCTGTCAAAGGAGTCAACAAGTTCTTTCTTCAATATAAGGATGAGATCATTATTATTACCAGTAATGATTAGGTAATATACATATACAACAATAATCAATGTGTCTCCATTGGTATGGGGTACATAGAAGCTATTATTATATTCATGACGTTTGAAACCAAGTCAAAGGAAGAACCTGTTGATATTTGTATACCAATATTGACAAGCCTGTTTAAAACTATAGAATGACTTATTGAGTTGAAAAACCAAGTTAGAATCTATCACAAAACCTGGTGGTCGTTCCATGAAAATTTCTTCAGATAGATATCCATGAAGAAAAACACTCTTCATGTCCATATGATGAATTTACCATCCAAAATGAGTAGCAAGGGAAAGAATCAATCGAATAGAGATCATATTCACAACATGGGAAAAGGTCTCAATTTAGTCGATACCTTCTTGTTGATAAAATCCCTTCACAACAAGTCATGCTTTATGTCACTCAACAATAGCTTTAGAGGTAAATTTGGTCTTGTATACCCATCGACACTTCATAATGTTCTTTCCTTGAGGTTGGGGAACTAAGTCCCAAGTGTGATTCTTTGACAATGAATAAATTTATGTTTGCATAGCCTATTCCAATTCAAGTCATACTTGATCATATGAGTAGGAAACAAGATAAAAAAAATGAAGTAATCAAGGCAACAATGGCATGTTGATTTTGACTTCGGGTTTTTTCATCTGGAGGATACATCACCAGCATCAACTTCAACATCTTCAATTTTCTTGGTATCCCATCATAGTAGACAATAAATAGGTGAATATGTGTTCACTATAGCAGGTTGATCAAAATTAAGAGAGTTTTTAGTTGGAAGCCCAGTCGAAATACAGGATGATGGACTAGTTGATGTTGAGGTTGATGGTCGAGTCAAAACATGGACCAAGTTCGATTGTCCAATCGAAGGAATGAAATAAGGAACATGAGAACCAGTGTTAGAGATAAAATCAAAGAGATCATCCTACAACAATCTAGAGGAGGAATTCAACAACTTAATGGTAGAAGAATTCTCATCAAACCATACATTTCCTATGATAACAACTTATCATTTGATAGTATACAACAATAAATAGGATTTCAAATCTTTGTAGTATCTCATCATGATGCAAGAATGAATATTTGCATCTAAATTATTTTTGTAATCATCTAAAATTTGAGCCGAGGAAACACATCCAAACACACAGAGGTGGTTGACTAAAGTATTCTTTCCACACCATCGTTCGACTTGAGTCATGGAAGGAACAAATCGAGTCGAGATATGATTGAGTAGATAGTTTACACAATACAATACTTCATCCCAAAAGCCAGGAGGAAGATATTTATCCTACAAAATACATCTATCCATTTCGAATAACATCTGATTATTGTGTTTTGTGATTCCATTCTATTGAGGTGTGTGAGCAACTGACAAATTCCAACCAATACCATATTGAACCAGGTATTCTTCAAAAGGTCAATTTTAATAATCACCATTGTTTTCTAATCTCAGGCACTTGATGGGTCGTCCACATTGTTTTTCAGCAAAGGCTCTAAATTCCTTGAACTTTTCAAAGACAAGGTTATTATTCTTCATAAAATAGACTGATGTGAAATGAGAAATAATCAATAAAGGTTAAAATATACTTTTCACTTGTCGATGAAGGTATATTTATGCGGCAAACATCACTATGAACCATATCAAGTAGGTTCTATTCTCACCACACTTTTCTAGAGTCGAAGGGTGCCTTATAATGCTTCCCAAGAACATAGCCCTTACCGACTCCTTCAGGGGGAAAAACTTAAGGTATACCAACAACCATGTTTTGAGTTTCCATCGACTACGAACTTCAAAAATTCAAGTGTTTGAGTCGTTCATGCTAAGTTCGACTTCACTCATGAGTGTGAGAAACAAGAGTAGTTGGTTCACTATCAGGTTGATTCATGTCACATAATTGATTTAAATTTTCCATCAGGTTGAGAAGCTCACTGGAGAAAATCAACTTCCCTTTACTCAAAACATGAACATAGAACCAATCTAGCAAAAATTCCATAATCTTACCTGTCTGTGTTAATTGGGAAATAGACAATAGATTGGCACTGATATTTGACACATGATAGACAATGGAATTTTTCCCATGTTGACATGAAACATCACCTTGACTAGAAACATCCAAAGAAAAATCATCAACAACATAGATTTTCCTCTCCTTAGCTTCATCCAAGAACATGTGATGAGTGCACCCAAAGTTGGCTACCCATTTATTTTTCGTAGAATGAGATAGAAACGATTGAGAATTTCCAACATGGAAGGTGAAATTATCAGTGGGTCAACATTCAACATACACATTTCCTTGAAAGTTTTTAACCTTCTCCTAGAAATATTATCTCTTCTTATAGCAGACTATATCCACATGTCAAGTTTCTCCACATAACTGACATTTATTCTTTTAACTTTGGTGGGGTGCATCAATCTGCCCCTTAGTTTTATGTTCATGGTATGTACGTTTCTATGTAGAGGCATTAAATCATACTCTATCCCTAGGATCCAAATTTATGTTTCCCTTGAGAAAATGGGCTTGATGTTTACTACCAAGCTTTCCATATTTAAGTAGTCTTTGTTGATCAGTAATCAAAAGGTGACATAAAGATTCAAAGGTGTAATCGTTACCATATTTTTTGCATATTTTCCATTTGGCACATAAAGTCGACAAAAACATGTTGAATGGTGTTATTAAATTCATCAAGACCAAATCAATGAGTTTTCCATCCTTCTTCTGATAGTTATTTCCACATTCTCCCAATTTCAAATAGAGTTCTTTGACACACGCCCTGTAGTCCTCTATTGTCAAAGGAATGAGGATCGATAGAGATCAACTCTTTCTCCAACTGCATGGCATGGATCTTGTTGACTTGGTCAAAAAACAACTTTAGCTTCTTCCAAACTTGATGAGGTAAGTCGATTCCACTGAGGTGAAACTGAATCTCCCATAAGATATAGGTCATGATGACCCCTACATCCTCATCCTTCTTACCATCAACAATGAATATTGTTTGATCATTTGTTGGATATAGAATCATAATATTCATATACTACCACAGTCCCTTACTCTTTATTAGAGTTTCCAAATCATGTGCCCATAATTAATAATTGGATCCATTCAGAACAACAAGTTCAATATTTTAAGCCATATTTGATAGCTAGACATAAATATTTGTTTCAAATGTTCAAATCAACAAACCACTGACCCAGACTCAATCACACAACACATTTGACTCAAGAAGGTTTGCAAATAATACGTCAAGGTTTTAAACCATTGAATACGATAGCATGTTGGGGAAAGGGGTGGAAATTGTAACGAAATAGATAGACTATTATGTATATAATCGAAGAGAGAATTAAATCGCAAAAAAAAAATGTGGTGTCTAAAGACATTGTTACAACACTTAAGTAAAGTGCACTTTGATCGTAACATCACAATGCATATTGGACCTTGATATATCCATATGATATCAACTCGATCACTTGATGATAATGACCCATGGGGTGTTCTATTTATAGCCTTAAGATCTAAAAAAATTATTGTTGATATTATGGTAGCTTCGGGAGGTATGAAACTCTATTGTGACCTTTGACAAGATTAGAAAGTTCTGGAAGAAAGAAAAGAAATGAAATTAACCCTAGATGAGATGTCGACTGAAGAGAGATAATTAATATGAATTAATTAGTACCCAGAGAGAGAAGTTGGCCCAAGCAAGTCTGCCAGGAATACTATAAATACAGGGTTACAGTCTCTCATTTGACACACTTCTCAGAATTGCAGAAACCTGTTCTGAGCACTGTAGTCTAGCAGTCTTGTGTACAAGTCTTGGGGAAGGTGTTGCACCCGTTTTGGGTGGGACTCTTTGATCAGATTTGGTTACTTCTTGCTTGATGCATTAACCTTTCTTGGATATTGAACTTCTACCAGGGTTGTTCTCTCTGTCAAGGTCAAGGTGCTCGGAGGATGGCTTCGGCCTATGGTTGGGTGACAACAGTGATATTGTCAATGGTAAAATGAGCACATTTATTCATATTCTAACAGGTTATGGGCCCACACCTCCTTCATTCAGTCTAACCACTGGAAGG
The DNA here is from genome assembly GCA_010110895.2 of Picea sitchensis. Taxonomy (NCBI): domain Eukaryota; kingdom Viridiplantae; phylum Streptophyta; class Pinopsida; order Pinales; family Pinaceae; genus Picea; species Picea sitchensis. Next base: position 379,183 of record SNQJ01S0004664.1, on the reverse strand, counting down.
AAGCATAGTCATTAGGTTACTGAGCTCACTGAGGAACTGCCACTAGGGTTACTAGAAGGAGCAACTTCCAAAACACTGTTGCTAGGGTTACTAGAAGGAGTCGTTCCAAAAACACTAAATCCCAGATCCGACACCTTGTGATGGAGCATCTCACTCAAGGATAAGATATTCAAATTCTCCCTAGTTCAACGCACCTTTTGGATCTCTCAGAAGATGAAACTTCAGAGTTGAAGCTTTGGATCAAGGCATGACCAACTACCAGTCAACCAAAGACATGAGTGAAAAGACCAATCTTCTACACTACTCAACACTCACTAGAACGATTGAAGATGACATGTGGATAATCGATAGTGGAGCTTCTAGGCACATGACAAGAGATCAAGCTGAACTCTCAAATCTAAATGAGAATAAGACATCGTACAAGGTATATCTTGGAGACAAAAGCACTTACCCATTCGAAGGATTTGGACAAGCCTCCGTCAAGTTGAAAACAGGTAACAATGTTCATTTAAGAAATGTTTTATATGTACCTAGTTTAGAAAATAATCTTGTATCAATATCTTTCCTAGAAGACAAAGGAAAAAGAATAGCTTTCATAGATGGAAAAGTGTTATCTTGGCATAAAGATTCCAGCATAGATAATTCTAGGGTTATTGGAAGTAGTGAAGGAAACCTATATAGACTACTAGAACAAAAAGAAGAAGCTCTCGTACATGACAAAGTAAATCCCAATGAACTTTGGAACACAAGGTACGCTCATATTAATTATCAAGAATTACCTTTTCTCAAAAGGATGGTTGAAGGAATACCAGAATTGCAATCTACACATGCAAGAATTTGCAAAGGATGTGCTCTTGGGAAGTATATCAAGAAACCATTCCCAAGCAACAACAATAGATCTAAGGAGATTATAGATCTGATACACTCATATGTTTGTGGTCTGATGCCAGTCAAATCTCTAGGAGGATCTCTTTAATACGTAATCTTCATAGATGATTATTCAAGAAAGCTACTGAAGACAAAAGACAAAGTATTCAACAAGTTTCAAGAATTCAAAGAAGAAATAGAGAACCTCACAAACAAGAAGATCAAGACATTAAGAACATATAATGGAGGAGAATACACCTCGAAAGAATTCGTTGCATTCTACAAATCACCAGGGATTAGGAGGGAGCTGATTGTTCCTCATAATCCTCAACAAAATGGTGTAGCAGAAAGAAAGAACAAATCCATCAAAGAAACAGTAAAAGCACTACTAAATGATCAAGGTTTATATATGTTCCTATGGGGATAAGAAGCCATTACAACAATATACTTACAAAACATAAGTCCTCATCGCATATTGAAGGACATGACTCCAGAAGAAGCCTTATCAAGTAAGAAACCTAATGTGGAAAACCTAAGAATATTAGGATGTCTTGTTTTCTCTCACATTCCCAAGGATAAAATGAATAAACTAGAACCCTCAGGAAAGAAGGGGATATTTGTGGGATATAGAGATTCATCCAAGGCTTATAGAATCTATATTTAGGAACAACATAATATTGAAGTTAGCAGAGACGTAACATTTAATGAAAACATGGCTTTCAAGAAATCCATAGAAGAAACTATAGAAGAATTAGAGATTGAAGAACCTATTGAAGAAAGAACAGAAAACCAAAATTATGAAAAGGAACAACCTGATCATCCTATGCAACCATGTGAAACCATCGATTCAGATACTGTACCTAAGACCAAGAAATGACCAGCTTGGCTTGAATCCACCTTACAAGACATAGAAAGACTCAAGGTTCCAGAAGGAACATTCAGAAAAAGTAATAAGCCTAAAATATTCTCAAGTTATGCATCATATATGATGAAGCTTCTAGATGAAGAACCTACCACATTTTAAGAAGCAGTTCAAAAGGGACAATGGACAAAATCTATGATAGAAGAACACCAATCCATTATGAAAAATGATGTATGGAAAATCGTACCTAGACCTAAATAAAAATCAGTGGTAACTTCAAAATGGGTATATAAGATCAAACATGCAACAGACGTAAGTGTGGATAAATATAAAGAAAGATTCATAGCTAGAATTTTCTCCCAGAAGGAGGGAGAATGTTATGATGAAACGTTTTCTTCGATTTCTAAATATACTTCCATTAGAGATATCATATCTCTTGCCGCTTCCATGGGATGGAACTTACATTAGATGGATGTAAATACAACTTTCCTCAATGGAACAATTGAAGAAGAAGTATATAGTGAACAACCTCAAGGGTTTGAGGTACATTCCAGAGACACTCACGTTTGTAGATTAAAGAAAACCCTATATGGACTCAAGAAAGCTCCAAGGGCTTGGTATGCCAGAATGGACAACTATCTAATGAGACTTGGTTTCTCCAAGAGTCATGCAAATCCAAACCTTTACTACAAGGACGTGGACAATGCACCTGTAATTCTACTACTATATGTTGATGATCTATTCATAACAGGTGAAGAGTCTCTCATCATCTATTGCAAGAAGGAACTAGCTTTTGAATTTGATATGAAAGATCTAGGTCTCATGCATTATTACTTGGGACTAGAAGTATGGCAGAAGCATGGTGAAGTATTCTTTGGATAAGGAAAGTATGAAATAAATATCCTTCAGAAGTTTGGAATGATGGATTGTAAGTCCATGGACACTCCTGTGAATACATATATAAGAAAAGTGAAAGATCTAGATTCTGATCTAGTAGATCCATCACTATATCGACAATTAATTGGGTCATTGATGTATTTGGTGAATACTCGACCAAACATTTTCTTTTCTGTGAATACACTAAGCCAGTTCCAGATGGAACTGAGACATGAGCATTGGATACCTGCAAATCATGTCTTAAGATATATTTGTGGGACAATAAACTATGGCTTAAGATATATCGCATCCAGTGATATACAACTTCATGGATTCATAGACTCAGATTGGGAAGGAAGTGCAGAAGACAAAAAGAGTACTTCAGGAATGTGTTTCATCTTGGGCTCCACTATGATATCTTGGGGCAGTAGGAAAAAAAATTATGTCGCACTCAGCATAGTAGAAGAAGAATATATCGTATCATGTGAAGCATGCACAAAAGAAATATGGCTAAGGAAGTTAATCTCTGATTTATTTGATCAGATTCCATATTCGACCATAATACATTGTGATAATCAGAGTTTTATAATATTATCATAACATCCCATGTTTCAGGAAAGGTCGAAACATATTGAGACAAAATACTACTTTATTTGAGATAAATTCCAAGAAGGAGAGGTAAAGCTCTAGTATATCCCCACAGATGATAAGCCAACAGACATCCTGATAAAGCCTCTATCCAGAATAAATTTTTCATATTTCTGAGAGAAGATGGGGATCGTAGAAATAACTCCCTTAGCTGAAAGGGAAGAAATGAATCTCCAGGTTGGGAGGGAGAACTAACATATTATTAAGGACATTCATTTTCAAGATTGAAAAATAGTCCTTCTTGGGTAGATTCTTTCCTATTCGGAAAGTGGATTGAGATTTCTGATGGACAGACATTTTCCAGTTCGGAAAATGGTCGAGATTGTTGATGTACCATAGACAATGACTTCCCATTGTGGTTAAAATGGGGAGTTCTCTACGACAGTCTCTTGTAATGTCCCCCACATCTTAGAGAGGTGATGAGGAGACTCAGTGGCCTGGGCACCCCCACTAGGTCATAGTCTTACACTGAAGGGGGAAGTCAATGAAGCTAAAGTTATATTTTTAAGTTGACTTAAGAAAGGAAAAGGGATTAAAGGTAAAAGATAACTCAATAGAATAATAGAAGATTAACCTTGGGAGTTAACCTAACTCAACAGAGAATTAGAAGAAAAAGGTATAAGTAAGAGGCTGGGGCACACCTATTATTCATTCTGGTTTTGGATTGGCATTTTCTATTTCTCTTGAGCATTCAGTTTGGGGGTTTTGTTGTACAAACCCTTGTGAGAAACTCAGTGGTGAAATATCCACTCACCTTGTTCAATAGCGTGGTGTCAGGAATGAAATACTCCCCCACACCATTCTAGTCTTAGCTCATCTCCATCCATTGCTTCAGAAGGTAGTAGGCCGTACTGTTCTTGTGATTCCAGCAAGGGCACACCATTAGCTAGAGGGAGGTTTGATCCGGCTTATTCAGAGTGCCTGGGGCCATTCCAACACTTGGGTTTTGTTTGCAGAGGCATGATCACCAGTTTGAGGACTTTTCTGGAGGGTTATCATACTCATATCATTATCTGTAGATTGGGACATCTTGGAGCCATAGGGGATGTCCTGTGATTCAAAAAAACTTAGATCTAGAGAGATCTGCTTGTGATTTGGTCCTAAAACTTCTTCCACAGGGTTCTCCTAGCCCGATCTACATTCCGGGAGAGTTTCAAGCCATTTAGAGTTGTACTTCTACAGGGACGAGTTGCATTGGGGTTTCAACTATTCATGAGGGCGCAACTCCCTTAGGAGACTCATTAGTTGGAGGGGTTAAACTTGGACGTTGGGCCTGAAAATTTTGGAGGAGGTTCCCACTTCCCTGATCTATCATTGGGACGAGTTTGAGCTCATTTGGAGAATCTTGCCATCAAGGCCGAATTCTTGAGGGTTTCAGTCTTCGCTTGGAGCGTAGCACTCTTCAGCTAGAGATTTTGACACCCAGATCTGTTGGGTATTGGTCTTCATTACTTATTCAACCTTTGGAGGCTTCTTTTGTATCGATAGAGCATTTTGTAGTAGCTCATATCTATTGATTGTACAACCATCTGAGGTTTATTCCAGATCATCCATCCATTGTATTGATTCTACATAATAAAAAGGTCAGATCTTGCTTGTGCTTCTATATCTTGATTATGTTATGATCTTCATGTGTTGGATGAATCTTGTATGCACTTAATAACTCAATAAACACCTGCACAACAATAAATCAGTAGTAGTTAGTGATACCAAGTGAAAAATTTGGCTTGGGATCATTACATCTCTCTTCTTGAGGGTTACTCAAGAATACTGGCCCGCCTCGCCAAACAACAATTTCTCATTGTGGTTAACATGAGGAATGGTCTGTTTTGGAGGTTGGTACAGGATAGTATTTTCCTCTTGTGGTTAACAAGGGAAATGGTCTGGAAAGTCATTCCTTAGGGTGGATTCATTCTCTCTAGGTTGCACTTTGTTTAGTGTCAAAGGAATGGCCCAGGGCGAGGAATGGTCTAGGATCAACAATCAGGGATAGGCATTCCTTAGGGAAGATTCATTCTCTCTAGGTTACACTTTGTTTAGTGTCGGAGGAATGGCCTAGGGTGAGGAATGGTCTAGGGTCATAAATCACAACAATCATTCTTCCTTGTTTGAGAAGAATAAGCCAGATAACCCATCATTGGTGTTCTACTCTAAGGGAAGATATTATTTCAGATATCAAATATGTGAGTGAGAGACTGGCTCAGATGATTCAGTTTATTTTAACAATATTTTTTGTGCAGGTTGATATCAGATGATTGTTATGAAGACTGCTTATCTCCATACAGTAAAGATATGTTAATGTTGTGGATATGGTCCACTATTTGTGACTATGTTTCATTGTTTGAGTAGTTGTGTACTACCATAGATAGACACAGTTGTGTTCTATCAATTGATATTGTACTAGTTGTCATGGAGATTATCCAGTTGGATAATAATGACGATGCTCGTGATACTACCAGTTGAATGGTTTGTTTGTTCTCAAGACCATTATCAGTTATACCTCCCTAGCTAGGAAGGAGGGAGTGTTGATATTATGGTATCTTCGAGAGGTATGAACCTCTATTGTGACCTTTGACAAGATTAGAACGCTCCGAAAGAAATCAAAGAAATGAAAGTAACCCTAGATGAGATGTCGGCTGAGGAGAGATAATTAATATGAATTAATTAGTACCCAGAGAGAGAATTCAGTCCATACAAGTCTATCGAGAATACTATAAATACAGGGTTTCAGTCTCTCCTTTGACACACTTCTCATAATTGTAGAAAGCCAGTTCTCTGCACTGCAGTCTAACAGTCTTGTGCGCAAGTCTCGGGGAAGGTGTTGCGCTAGTTTTGGGTGGGACTCTTTGATCAACTTTGGTTACTTCTTTCTTGGTGCATTAGCCTTGCTTGGCTATTGAATTCCTACCAGGATTATTCTCTCTTTCAAGGTCAAGGTGATCAGAGGGTGGCTTTGGCCTATGGTTGGGTGACAATAGTGATATTGTCAATGGTAAAACAAGCACATTCATTCATATTCTAACACTTCCATATAATCAAGAATCTCTTGTCCACGTGTAATCATTGGTTGTTAGAGTTGACTCTACCAAATTTGTGCTTTCAAGTTGTCTCGAAAAGGATTCTTGAATCGATTATACATGCATCCAAATCATAGTATATTTTTGGGATGGTCGATCCACGACGTGTTCGGAAAGTGGATTCATATTTCTGATGGAAAAACATTTTCCAGTTCGAAAAATGGTCCAGATTGTTGATGTACCATACACAACGACTTCCGATTGTGGTTAAAATGGGGAGTGCTCTAGGGTGGTCTCTCTTATTGAGGCTTACTCAAGAATCCTGGCCCGCCTCGCCGGACAACGATTTATCATTACGGTTAACATGAGGAATGGTTCGTTTTGGAGGTTGGTACAAGACAGTCTTTTCCTCTTCTGGTTAACAAGGGAAATGGTCCAAAAAGTCATTCCTTAGGGTGGATTCATTCTCTCCAAGTTGCAATTTGTTTAGTGCCGAAGGAATGGCCCAAGGTGGGGAATGGTCTAGGCTCAAAAATCAGGGACAAACATTCCTTAGGGAAGATTCATTCTCTCCAGGTTACACTTTTTTTAGTGTCGGAGGAATGGCCCAGGGTGAGGAATGGTCCAAGCTCAGAAATAACAACAATCATTCTTCCTTGTTTGAGAAGAATAAGCCAGATAGCCCATCATTGATGTTCTACTCTGAGGCAAGATATTCTTTCAGATATCACATATGTGAGTGAGATATTGGCTCAGATGATTCAATTTATTTTAACAATATTTTCTGTACAGGTTGATATCAGATGATTTTTATGGAGATTGCTTATCTCCATACAATAAAGATATGCTACTATTGTGGATATGGTCCACTATTTGTGACTATGTTTCATGGTTTGAGTAGTTGTGTACTACCAGGGATAGACATAGTTGTGTTCTATCAATTGATATTGTACCAGTTGTCATGGAGATTATCCAGTTGGATAATAATTACGGTGATCGTGATATTACCATTTGAATGGTCTGTTTGTGCTCAATACCATTATCAATTATACCTCCATAGCTAGGAGGGAGTGTTGATATTATGGTAGATTCCGAAGGTATGAACCTCAATTGTGACCTTTGACAAGATTAGAACGTTCCGGAAGAAAGCAAAGAAATGAAAGTAACCCTAGATGAGATGTTGGCTAAAGAGAGATAATTAATATGAATTAACTAGTACCCAGAGAGAGAATTCAGACCAGGAAATTATGCCAAGAATACTATAAATATAGGGTTCCAGTCTCTCCTTTGACACACTTCTCAGAATTGCAGAAAGCCAATTTTGTGCACTGCAGTCTAGCAATCTTGTGCGCAAGTCTTGGGGAAGGTGTTGCGCCAATTTTGGGTGGGACTCTCTGATCAGCTTTGGGTACTTCTTTCTTGGTGCATTAGCCTTGCTTGGCTATTGAATTCTTACCAGGATTATTCTCTCTGTCAAGGTCAAGGTGCTCAGAGGGTGGCTTCGGCCTATGGTTGGGTGACAATAGTGATATTGTCAATGGTAAAACAAGCACATTCATTCATATTCTAACACTTCCATATAATAGAGAATCTCTTGTCCACGTGTAATCATCGGTTGTTAGAGTTGACTCTACCAAATATGCACTGTCAAGTTGTCTCGAAAAGGATGCTCGAATCGACTATCCATGCATCCAAAGCATAGTATATTTTTGGGATGGTCGATCCACCACATGTTTGTCTTTAATTTTTGGTATATCATCCAACCTACTGATGTAATTTTTGGTCAATCACCCAAATGAATGTATCTAGATGTAGTGTGACCACTCGATAGAATGAATCAAGGAGAAGTGTGATGAACCATTAGTTCTTGACGTTCCAACATATTCTAGAATTATTTTTCACAACATGTCTTACAATATTATGCAATCTCTTAAAATTATGCAATGTTGTACTTTATATTTTAGATTTAATATTACTATCTTAGTGCACAAAATACTGGAATAAACTAAATTTGAGATGAAAGAAGATAAGAAACTAAGACACAACCTACTTGAATGAACATAAGATGTACCTTAGGAGAGCCCAATATGGGGAAAACCCAATTAGAAGGTGATGCATATGCCTTTCTCTTTTCTTCTCAATTATTAAATGAAAAAAAAAGTGCACTTACTATAGAATTTCCATGGACAATGTGGCCAATATGGTTGCTATAGTATATTCTTCTTCCTCAAAATTTCTCCAAAATCCCACTTAATGATTCTCTTAT
>SNQJ01S0004664.1:354708-370637 GCA_010110895.2 Picea sitchensis | reverse complement strand
AATGTTGTACTTTATATTTTAGATTTAATATTACTATCTTAGTGCACAAAATACTGGAATAAACTAAATTTGAGATGAAAGAAGATAAGAAACTAAGACACAACCTACTTGAATGAACATAAGATGTACCTTAGGAGAGCCCAATATGGGGAAAACCCAATTAGAAGGTGATGCATATGCCTTTCTCTTTTCTTCTCAATTATTAAATGAAAAAAAAAGTGCACTTACTATAGAATTTCCATGGACAATGTGGCCAATATGGTTGCTATAGTATATTCTTCTTCCTCAAAATTTCTCCAAAATCCCACTTAATGATTCTCTTATCAACTATGGAAAAATAAACAATACAATAATAATGGAACCCCTTCCTTTCCTAGTAGCCTAGTATTTAACATGGCCTGATAGTCAACTAGGGTTTAAGGTTTTTACATGCCTCAAATCCTAACTAAGGGAAGGGTTTTGGACCCTCTATAATCTTATTTAAATTTACACATAATTATCTCCACATGTGTGAGTAATGGAATCCAACTTGGATTCCACTTGGAGTCATGGTGGTCAAAATTATAGCTCAACTTGTAGGAGGCATAACTTCCTCATGTTAACTTTGATTGAGGTGATATTTTCATAGTTATAAATATATTAATATGTAGAAAAACATCAAGATGTTGGAAATTTGTTCATAGATGTTTCACCCTAAAAATGGCCATTTAAGGCCTCAAATAGGATATGAAATTTTCTAGACCCCAAATCACCAAAGTGGAACCTACTCTTAAAATGGGCCCTATAAGCCAATAACTCCAATTTTATCAAGACAAAAGTACCAATATAGAGGAAAAAATATATAATGATCCATTTTGAATCAATAATATAAGATTGAATATGGATATTAGTTTCCTGAATAAAATTCATGGAGTGATATTAAGAGTGTAATTTGTGTTGGGGTTAGGAGTATTAACCTCATGGTTCCACCAAGATATTAAGAGTACTCCATCTTAATATATAACTTGACATTAAACTGAGTGATCAAATACTAAAGATTAAAACAAAAACTTATTAATATCATCATTGTGTCATTATTTCAATTAAAACAAATGAAAGTGATATGAAGTGTTTTTAACCATGGCAATTTCCCAAGAGGTCCTTCATTCGGTAAAAATCAAGAAGCAAAAGATGGTCATTCTAAAACTAGAACTTTTCAAAGCATATGATTGAGTAACTTGGACGTCCCTCCAACTGGTTCTCTTGCAAATGGGAATGAATTTGAAAATTTTTAACTGGATCATGGGGCATTTACAAATTCCCTCATTCATAGTCTTGATTAATGGATCCCCCTCCTTCTTTTTCAAATCTTTGAGAGGGATCACACATGGCTTCCCCCTCTCTCCTTTTCCTTTTTTGATCATCGCAAAATCTCTCTGTAGATTACTAAAGGAATCCATAAGTAATGGAAGGATAAGAGGGGCTCAAGTATTAGAGAGAGAAACAGTCTCACACTTGTTGTTCATGGATGATATTTTCTTCTATTCTCAAACATCACATAGAGACCTCTCTACCCTCAAAAATATCCTAGAGTTGTTATGTGGCACTATCGATATGGTTATGAACATGGAAAAATCTTGCTCCATTTTTCACAAATTCTCTAAAGAAGAAATTGTTTCCTTTTCCAGTGACCTTCCCACCCCCAAAAAACCCTTGGAAATGGGTTTCAAGTACCTTGGTTTTTATCTAAAACCCCATTTCTACACAAAAAATGATTGGGGTTGGATTTTCAGGAAAATAGAAGATAGGATCTCAGTTTGGGTAAACAAGCTCCTATCCAAGGGTTGTAGACTCATCATCCTAGGGGAAATCTTGGAAAGTATTCGAGTTTATTGGAATTCCATTGCAATTATTCCCAAAAGGGTGCTCTCTAGTATTAGAAAGCTCAGATTCCAATACCTTTGAGAAGACCAAAAGGAAAAAGGAGGCATTCATATAAAAAAATTGTCATCAATTTATAATCCCAAAGAACTAGTTGGATGGGGCTTAAAGGACATTATCCCTCTTTCTATGGCGTTGGCTGATAGAAATATGTGGAGGATCACACAAGGAAAATCCCTTTGGGTTCAAGTGATGAATTAAAAACATTTTCCAAATATGTCAATTGTCGAATGGTTCATAATTCCTTCAAAATACTCTAAAGGGTCCATTGTGTGGAAGGCCTTGGTCAAAGCTTTCAACATGGTGGGAGGATGGACAATGTGGAAAATTGGAAATGGAAGATTCGTACACCTAGGGGAGGATGCGTGGTTAGCATTTGGACAAAATTGTATCATTTTCGACCCTTTACTAAAAAAGATTAGGGATCACAACATATTTAGTCTAAATGAAGCAAGAGAGGGAAACCCACAACCCAAGGGATAAACGAGATGGAGAATCGATATTTCCCAGGGGATCTCTAGTGAGTTAGTGGAGGAATGGAGGTCCTATGTTGATTTTTTGTGTTAAAAACACATCTCTCTATATGATGATCTGGAGGACACTCTATGTTGGTCTAGGAATCCAAAAGGTAGTTCCTTTACTACGAAATTGGGACACAAAACCCAACATGAATAAAATTTTGTAGGGACAAAAAAATGGTGGTGGGGCTTATTGTGGAAGACCAAGCTCCCACTACGTGTAAAATAACCGTTTGGTTGGCCTTGAATAACAAAATTATCAATTAGGACAATTGTGCAAAAAGGATTTGGTTTGGACCCAATTGGTGCATTCTTTGTAAAGAAAACTATGAACACATTTATCATTTATTTATATACTTTCCTTATGAAACCTAAGTGATGAAGTTGATCAAGGAAAAATTGGACGCCAAGTCTGATTGGAAAAAGTACAGTTTGGAGGAAAGCCTCAAAGACTGGACACTCGATAGATCTGTAAATATTTATGCAAACCTCCCAAGCCTATTTGTCACTAAGATTTGGTGGGATCATAATAGTGTCATGTTCCAACACAAGCTCTTACAGCCGGAAATAAAAACATCAATCACACTAAATCAGGAAACAAATTTCAAGGATGAACCTAAGGAAAGAATCCTATGAAAACCAATTCTAACTTCGATTGATTACAAAATCCCCTGGGGATATTTTGATGGAGCAAGTCAAGGGAATCCACCAAATTGCAGTGTTGGAGTAGAGCTCTACTTCAACCACTCACATTATATGTATATTAGATATGCCCTAGGCCTTGGTACAAACAATAGTGAATAATTTATATCCCTTTAGACTCCTTGAAATGAGAAAAATAAAATGATGTAAGGATGTCACACTTGTCAAAGATAGTAATAGATCGGTCCAAGAAGAAAAATGAAGCTCAGGATGTCAGACTCGTCCCTATCATGAGAGACATCAAATTGGATTTTCATTCTTTTGAGTGGCTATATTTTCATCATGTTTTAAGGGAACTAAATGGAAAGGTGGATGAACTGCCAAAAGAAGTGTTGTTCCTCCCCTCTGGAGCCTATGAATACATTGATGGTGAAGAAATAGAAGTAGTGGAATTATGCTTCTAAGAGAGCCAGTGATGTTGGTTTTTGCTCAGAAAATCTATGTCTTTGATTGTGGAAGGGTATTTTTTTTATTAAGGAATGTAATAAGAAATGTAATTAAGAAGGAAGGTAAAAAAGGTTACCCTAGAGGTGGCAAATGACCCTTTTTGTACAACAATTGTAGCAATCCTGGTAAAGGACATAGGTGTCTCTTTTTAGACTGTAACATTTATATTCCATATGAATATAAAAAAAAAAAATTTCTAAGGAAAAAAAATGAATTGTTTTGAAATTTTTAAAAGAAAATTGAATTTAAAATCAACATCCAGCAATAAAAGAAAAGATCAACCATTAATATTTATAATTGAGTAATAAAAATAATCACTAATTACAATTTAGTGAATATATATATATATATATATATATATAAAATTTTGTTCTATTATTATAGATCTATTCTTGTGAAGTTATTGAAGTTATTGAACGTCCTTAATAGGGGATTACATATTCCGCATAAAAAATTTCCTCTCGATCTTGCTCTGATACCATTTGTAAGCTGCTTGATGCACATCTTGTCAGAGGCTTCCTCAAGCGAAGAATGAAGCTTGATGATTGCTTTGTCTCATGCGCTGCTTCCTTCTGTTCATCTGGCCTTCTGCTACTTGCTACTCTCAGCAGAACCAATCCGATCGTAAAGTCACTTCTACTATCCTAGCGAACCCCACCACTTGAAGTCCATCAAGCTTTTGTGGCCTTATGCAAACCCCATAGCTGGCCTTTAGCACCTCTCTACACCTACCACTGCCCTTAGTGGCCTCCTTGCCTTAGCGAGACTTACTACCAGTGCTCGGCAGACACCTTATCTCCACTATGAGAGAACCTTATCTCCGGATGAGCGAACTTCGACATAGAGTATTTAAAGGAACATTGAGTGCAATAACATGCAAATAAACAAGAATCACAACGAGCGCATAACATAGAGACAATAATCAATATTCAGAGATACACATATGCGGAAGTATTTCTTAGATTAATAACAGAGAAAATATGCCAGGTTATTACAATAGATAAGGATGCTCGTATTCACTCATAACACACTTACTTACAGACTCACAGAGAATGACACAAAGCTTCAGACATGAGGGAAGCTTAGAAGACTCAGACTAACTCATAAACTTCCTATGAAAGTTCCCCCATCGAATGAACTCCTATCCTCCTTATATACAAAATTTTTGGAGGAAAGAATCATTTCGAGGACAAATCTCGATATGACAATAGACCCTACATGTCGGCCACTAAATCTTGCTTTATGGATTCAGCGGTAGAAATCGTGCAAGATTCTCCGACCGAATCAAAATCCTTTATTTTATATCAACCGAAAGTAAATAAAACAATAGATTTGATGTGGTATTCGTGCAAGATTCCCCAATCAGAGGACAAACAAAACATGGCATAAAGAAGAGAACCTTGGAAATGCGGGTCAAACCATGCCAAAATTCGGAAAAGTGCTCTGAGTTTCCAAGATGCTCATTATTTTGCAAGGACAATAATTACAAGGTGGATATTGATTATGGTAACCCACTAAACCCGAATGACTCCACTATCGGCCATTTAGACATGAATGCACATGAATACACTATGGAGGTTAGTTATGTCAACCCACGGAAACTGACTGCCACTATCTGTCGGGCAATAGGACTTACATCATTATTCGATAGGATGATCATAGAAATGATGAAAGCATTACGGGTCCCAATGCTGAGTGTATATTTCTCTGTACATCTCCAGATCTTCTTCACTGTCTTCGTCTTGTTGTAGAACATATCTCGTTCTAATCACCCAAGGATGTCTTTCTCTGATGAATAACATTTTAAAATCATCTTCGGAAAATTGTTCAAGCCTGTGAACATTTTTTGGATGTCTTCTATTTGGGAATAAAAACAGTATTGCAGTATCAATTACATCAGGATGAACTCCACTTGGATTTAAACCAAATTTCGTCCACTAGTCTGTTATCCAACCAGGTTTAGGAAATGTAACAAAAGGCACAGAAAATTTAATCATACAATAATAATATATGTACTGATCTATCCATAAACAAATATTGTACCACGTAGCTTTATATTGGAAATAGTTAATTTCAAATAATCTTGCATGTGGATCTTGATTTGGCCATGACTGTAATGTTCTCATTCTGTTAATCTGGAAGAAATTCCAGGCTGGAGTTTGTTGCCAAGTTTGAGTTTGCTGATAAAACCAGTTTCTGTTGGCAGATCTCATTCTTGTAAGATCTCCCATTTCTACTAGCTTATGTCTTGATGCAATAGTAGATGCCTGATGCATCTATCCGATCACATGTTGAGGTGGTATGACATGAATGCTAGTATTCCTGGAAAAGCCTGGTAGTCCAAACTCTATTCCTTCTAAACATCTCAATTGCCATTGAGGAACCCAGTGTTCTTTATAGGTTTCCCAATCTATATTATCATCCAGATAATCGGTAGATGGAGCATTTCTGTAATCATCCCAGGTGTTTATAATCACCATACTCTTGGAGCAATAAGCAATTTGAGCATGAGATTGAGAAATGAAAGGCAATTCTAGTCTCTTAGGTGGATGACCTTCTATGCTTGGCAGAGTAATAAAATATCCTGGTTCACCTGTAAGACTTTGATAAGAACCATGAGGTTCTACAATAGATAAAAATGGTGTTCCAAGGATGCATTCAACAGGCAATTATGTTATCAAATATTTCATTCCTAAGGCATATTCACCAAATAACAGGATGCCTTTAGGAATCTCAAAGTTCATATCTATATTTACATTTCCCAGTCCTATAGCAGAATAATTATTGGGAAGCCAATATTTTGCAGGAATCAAGTATTTATGAACTAAATTCATGTTTGAACCAGTATCTATTAGTGCATTTAATTTAAAGATTTCACCATTTATTTCTAACTTGATCTTCACCTGGTATTTTTGAAATTTAATGGGCATAATTTTCATGGTTGTTAGCCCTTGAAGATGGGTTGTTGTTTGTCCTGGGATTATTGACTTAGGACTCTCAAAAGCGGCATCTTCTAATGGAGGAGGTATTGAGTCCAATTTCTCTCTGATTTCTTTGATCTCTTGTCTAGCCCAAGAATCAATCTTGAAGCTGAATTCAGCTTCTGTTTCCATTCTTTTGATTTTTTCTTTTAGTTCAGTGACTTCCCTTTTTAATAGAAGCATTTCTTTGGCTAAGTTTGTCACTGAAGTATCCTGCAATTTTTCCTCTCTATTATACTTTATAAAAGTCTTGGTATTTCTATCATAAGAGGCATTTATGAACAACGGCTCTCTCTTGGACAACTCAATAGTTTTAGCCCTTTGCTCATTTTTTACTGTTTTTACAAAGGTTTCAAGAAGAGAAGTCTGCATATCGCCTTCTGGTAAGGCTTTGATCTATGCTAACATCTGATCTTCTTGATCCCCTACGTTTTTGAACATATAGGCCTCTATTTTCCATCTAATTTCTACCTCTGAATCTGATTCAGAGTTGTCTGTACTTCTTGAACAGGAACAAAAGTTGGGAATTTTACATTTAAAATTCTGATTTATCAGAATTTTTTCTTCTGAGCTATATGAAAACTAAAAAGTATTGTCAGAACTTTGGCATCATCCTTCTTGAAGAAGATGAACTTCTTCTCCTTTGAAAGGGTGATGGGGGCATTGGTTTGTTTCATGGTCATTGGCCCCACACCTATTACAAAAAACTCTCAAGGCTAATTGTTTCTTAGCCTGTGCCTCTTTAGCTTTCTGTTCAGAAAGCTTTCCCTTTGACATCTTAGAGGGTTTACTTTCTGAACAATTATGTGCAATGTGTCCAGACTTTCCACATATCCAACATTGAATCTGTTGCTTGGCCTGATGATAATGGGATTTCAGTTTAATGTCTCTAGGTTCATAATAATGGGTTCTAGGTCTGTATCTATATCTATATTTTGGTTTTTTCCTTTCTTCAAATTCTTTCTTTTTTGCCTTTTTTCTTTTCCTTCTCACAGGGTCTGTGATGTATAAACCATACTTTTCACAGATAGATTTCTGATCAGGCAAATAAGATAATTTAGATACATAATTTTGGACTTTTAAGTTTATAGATAGTCCAATCAAAGCTTTGGTGATGAGAGAATAGATTTCTCTCCATGTATACATTTCATAAGGAAGTTTGAAAACTTCCTGCATTTTCAAATACTCAACAAATTTACTTGGTATGGCTGCCAAGTATACTTGTTTCCACAAAATATTTTGGCTATCCTAAACCTCAAAGATTATCTGAGTCCAATCTTTATGGAACTCTTCATATTCATACATTTTCCTACACTTCATATTCATCAGAATTAGTTCATGTTTATCTGCTAGTTCTGACTCAGTTCCACACCAGTGCTCAAGTATTGCAGTGGTTAGAGAACCTATCATATTATTATGGTGGTTTCCATCAGTGTGGTGAACAATAACTCCTTGTTCATCTCGAAGAACTTCAGCCTCCATCTTGGCAATCATTATTGGGAAAGAGATTACTTCCCACCATTTGATTAGAGTGCCTGTAAAGCACTGAATGATAGACTTGCATGCTTCTAGTTCTGATTTTCCTTTCATACACATTATTTTGTAGGAAACATACATTCTATCAATCATCTATCTGATTTGTGCTATAGACAAACTATCTATATTCCATTCTTGGAACCAATCTTCAGCAAATGTTTGACTTTCGGGTAGTTTCCCTTTTCCCATTAGGTTAGGTGTTGGAGGTCTGCTAGTATGATGTGGGAGATTTTCATAAGCAGGTTGTTGTATAGAGACCAGAGAGAGATGATATTTTGGGGATGTTTCTGGTTTTGAAGAAGACTCAGGTATATCTTCTGGAGGAAAATGATGATGGAACTTCTTTTGGATTATTGTCTCAGATGACTTATATACAGGAGACAATATTGAAATAGAGGGATTTGGAAGGATGAACAGATCAAGGATAGGTTTATCAGGGACATTATCCTTCTGTCTAATTTCTATCAGAGTCTTTCCCATTTTAGAGAAATCTTGTCCCAACCCTTCCATTAATTCTTCATGGTTTCTTAAGGACTCTCTAGATTTACAGAAGATTTCATTAAGAGCAGAGTCCATTTTATCTTTCACATCTGTGACCTTTTCTTGGATCTGGTTTACATAAAGGACAATAGTGTTTGTAGATACTTGTAGATCTATAATTTTCCCTTTTCTGGCATAATCGTTGGTCACAAAAGCATGGGTAGCCATGCCTCTTAAGGCAGTATTAGTCCAGTTTATTTGTTCAGACACAGACTGGACTCTTTTATCTATACCGGAAAGATGAATAGCTTCCTCAGAAAGCAGCAAAGGAACTGCTTTAACTTGTCTATTATTATCCTCAAGGAAAATGCCCTTGAAGGGAGGAAAAGTAGAGTTTGATTATACAGTTTGGCCTTCAATACTCTTCCATTTATGTTTAGGAGGAATATCTGAACTTTCTCCCATCATATGAACTTCAGCCTTTAGACTCGATTTCTTCCATTCATAGAAAGAAATCCATAAATTATTGTCAGATACATATTTTTGCCATTCTTGAGATAATTTAAGTTTCTCACTATCTGACATGGCTGAGTTAAAATCATTTGTCTCGGGATTTGTAAACAAATCCCAGTTTAACATTTTCTTGATCCATTTTTCTTCAATTGATCCCTTCTGACACCCTTTCATTACAGAATGAAATTTATGTATCTCATCCACAGATGGTCTTTTCATATCTAAAGGCAATGGGTTGGAGAATCTATAGTCCGGAATAACCTGGTCACATTTTTCAATATATCCCAACCCATATTTGGGAGTACCAGGGGGTCTCATGCCTTTATATATGTCTTTTAGTCTAGGATCAAGTGTTTCAATAATAGGCATGTAATGGAACACAAGACTAAACGCCATGCTTTCCTGTGCAGTCATAGTAATCTCTACTATATAAATGGATTTTGTTTTAAATGTAACATTGACATATATCAGGAAAAACATGATGTACATGTATTCCATAAAACTTTTCCTCTCGATCTTGTTTTAAATGTAACATTGACGTATATCAGGAAAAACATGATGTACATGTATTCCGTGAAACCTCATGTAAGATTGATGGCCTTTAGAAACCTTCCCCCATTTTCAAAAAGGCACATGAGACATTTTAACAAATTGCTTAGAGTGAAAAATGAGTTAGTGTAGTTCGAGAGATTGAGAACTATGTTAAGTGGACTTCTTGTTTATGGGTGACGAAATGAACTATTGCCCTTTAGGGTGAGGGATTCAGAAGACTCACACATCCCTTAAGTGGTTGGGGTGAGGGTAAAGATGATTGATTTTTCGATTGATGATAAATCAAGGAATTTATTACAGTTTGTGATTTCCTTATAGTTTGTGATTTCCTTATAGGAAATGGGTAGTTGTGGTTTTATCTTCAATTGTTTTTTTACTTGTTTCAAGAAATTGATAGTTGTGATAAATTCTTTGATTCTTAGTCAAATGGGAAATTAATATTTTTATCTTTGATTTCCCTTCGATTCCTCGTGAATTTATATAATAAATATATTTCCCTCTTGTTAAGCATTTGTACCTCACTCATAATGGGTGAGTCACTTAATGTACCTCACTCTTGATTTCCTTTCCTCTAAAGTAGCAATCTCCTCTACATTTCCTTATGAGAAATCATGAGTCATAATAAATTCCTCTTCCTTTGGTTGAGCATTCATTTCTAACCCTCAATTTCCCTCATATCCTCAAGAAACTTTTAAGAGTGTATGCATCCATAATTTCCCATTTCATGAGAAATTGCACAACAAATTCCTCTCCCTTTGATTGAACGTTCATTCCTCACCCTTGATTTCCTTTATAACCTTCGGAAATATTTAAGTGAAACTCCATCTTCGGGTTTTCATTTGAAAAAGATCAATAATTCTCATAAATACCTCAATTTAGAAAAATATAGAAGAACTCCCCCTTTCCCTAAAACTTAAAAGTTCTAAAACTATTTATTATACTTGTTACCATACCTTTTTTTTGATTGCATAGAAATTTATTTAAAAAAAACTAAATATTAGATTCTCCATTTAATATAATATACTAAAATTTTAATTAAGATAAATACTATTAAACTTGTTATTTAGTCTCTACTACATTTGAATACAAAAACAGATATTAAATTGTGAATTAACTTAAAGATTCTAAATGGATCAATTATTTAAATCTCACAAATAATTCACCCACTTATACAAAAACTGATATTAAATTGTGAATCAACTTAAAGATTTTAAAAGAATAAATTATTCAAATCTCACAAATAATTCACCCTATTATAGTATCAATATTATTTTATCAAAAATATAAACGACATTACCATTTTCATGTTAAGCAATTAGAAAATTATTCCATCTCACCACACACCTTTCATATTAAAAAAACTTGTTAAACCAAGATTCACTAAATAATAATTTCTCATAACCTGTTAAACTTCTACCCAATCCACTAACATTTTTTTCTCATTAAATTCCAAGTGTTTATACTCATACAAAGGCCCACTTGGTTGTTAAAAACAATGTATATATACTTGTTCTCAAGCCTTTTATGTTGGAAAAGTAAACCTTCACCAATAAAAGAGGTGTACTAAACAAATGGACAATCAGGATTTGTATGACACCTTAAACATATGTTTTAATATTATTTATCCAAGTCATATAGATTCAACAAACTCATATCCCTTATAAATTACAAATATATGCTTCTACTCCAAGGGGCCATGGTTGAGTCATTTTCATTTCCATGTTCATATACAAATTAATCAAACGAATTTTTTTTTTTTTGAGATTTTATGGGTCCATGGAAACTAATACATTCATATCAATCATGTTGTTAAATTATCATAATACTCTATTATTATTTCTATATGTGTCAATCATGATATATAGGGTTTTAATAAGTCAATCATGATCTATGAAGAGATTACAAACCTGTGAAAGAAATTAAATACTAGAAGAATATAAAATATAAGAATAACAATGATACATTCACATAGTATATGCAAGATATACTCTAGAAATCCTTTATTAGAAAAAGTGGTCTAATTGAGAGTTGTGTTGAAATATTGTAACTGCGAAGAATATTCTAATTATTTTTGAGTTATTATCTTGTAGATCAAATCCCCTTTTGTGGATTGATCATGTCGGGACTCATGTATGACCAAATCCCCTTTTGTTGATTGGTCATGTCGAGACTCATGTATGACCAAATCCCCTTTTGTTGATTGGTCAAACCCTAGTTAAATGGTGGTAATTGAGAAGTCGACCCCTAGGGATAATTGAAGTGGTTTTAACTACTAGTTGAAGAAGTTGGTCGTGCTTGGTGAAGAGACATAACCCTAACGCCCCCTAGCTAGTATAAATAAGAGAGGAAGGTGCCTCATTCATTCACTCACTCAAGTCACTCATCTTGTGCACAATTTTTGAAGGAAGTTGCAGTTAGAAGAAGGAGAAGAGAGAGGCGCATGCTTGGTCTTGGATATTCTTGCTGGTTTGGTTTTTTATCTTGGCATTGTATTGGCAATTTATATTAAGGAAGTTTTTGTTGGGTTTTCTCCCCCATGAGGGTTTCCCAGAATAAAATTAGATCCCTAAGCCATAATTTACATACTAGGTTACCATCATATTGAGATCAAGATATATGTAACCTTAGATGAAGATGAAACACTCAATAAATCAAGGAGATGCCAGCTTGAAGTATATGAAGAACCTGTAGCTCCCAGAGTTGCAGAACTATTGAGGGAAGTTATAGTTACCCCTCATGATGCGATTTCAAAAGATCATGATATGACATAATCTCAAAAACCTCCCCAAATGATGATCTCTCACAAGAGAAAGTCATACTGGGAAAGGGAAATTATTCAAGATGGAGAAAAGTATGGTGCCCCAGAAGGAACCATGAGACAAATCAAGAAACCTAAGCCATTCTCGAGCTATATGGCTTTCACGTGTGATCTCATAGAAAAGAAGCCTACTTTCTTTGAAGAATCCATTAAGAAGAAAGAATGGGTGGATGTCATGACAAAAGAATACCAATCCATTATAAAGAATGATGTATGGGAAATAGTTCCAAGACCGAAGAACAAAGATGTGGTATCTTCCAAATGGTTATACAAGATAAAACATGTTGCATATGGAAGTATTGAAAAACATAAAGAAAGGTTTGTAACTTGTGTCATTTCTCAAAAGGAAGGCATTGATTATGAAGAAACATTTGCTCCTCTAGCCACACACACTTCTATCAGAACAATTATAGCTCTTGCCACCAAGATGAAGTGGAAGTTACACAAGATGGATATGAAAACAACCTTCTTAAATGGTGTTATTGAAGAAGAAGTATATATAGAACAAACACAAGGGTTTGAAATTGAATATAGAAAGACTCATGTCTGCAGGTTGAAGAAGGATCTGTACGAGTTGAAGCAAGCTCCTAGATCTTGGTATGGCATAATTGATAGTTTCCTGACAAGCTTGGGATTTACTAAGAGTAAAGTTGATTCTGACCTTTACTTCAAGGTTATGAATGATGAGCCAATTATATTGTTGTTGTATGTGGATGACTTATTCTTAACTGGAGAAGAAAGGCTCATCATAGATTGTAAGAAGAAGCTCGTTGCAGAATTTGGGATGAAATACCTAGGCCAAATGCATTGTTTCTTAGGTCTTGAAATTTGGCAGAGCCCAGAGAATATATTCCTTAACCAAGGGAAGTATGTAGTTGAAATACTAAAGAGGTTTGATATGTTGGAATGTAAAGACATGAACACACCCATGGAAACAAAGTTGAAGCTCCTGGTTTATACTTCATTAGAATTGGTTGATGCTACTCTATACAGACAGATCATTGGTTTGTTGATGTATCTGGTGAATACTAGGACCGATATATGCTTTGTTGTGAACACCTTGAGTCGGTATCTGGTAGAGCCCAAACATGTTCACCTTTTAGCTACAAATCATGTGATGAGATACCTTAAGGGTACGTTGGACTTTGGTCTCTATTATACTGGAGATCGTGACTTTAGATTGGTTGGTTATACTAATTCATATTGGGTTGGAAGTGTTTCTAATAGAAAGAGAACTTCATGATGTTGTTTCAATCTCAGGTCAGCCATGAATTCATGACAGAGTACGAATCAATCCAGTATTTCTCTGAGCATGACAGAAGTGGAAGACATTGTTGCATGTTCTGCCAGTTGTGAAGCTATATGGATTATGAAGTTGTTGAAAGGTCAATTCGATCTTGAGATGGAATCCACTGTGATTCTAAGTGATAACCAGAGTTGTATAAACATGACATAGAACCCATTGTTCCATGATAAGTTGAAGCACATAGAAATCCTATATCACTACATTCGTGACATGGTGCAGAGGGGAGTTGTAAAGATCCAATATGTTGGCACAAATGAGAAGGTTGCAGATGTGTTGACCAAGCCTCTGTCTCATGTGAAGTTTGATCACTTCCAAGACAAACTTGGTATTGTCCAAAAGGACATCTCTCGAAAGGGGGAGTGATGTTGATGATACTATGGTATCCTAACCAACAACGGGTAGCTTAATAGGGATTTATATCCTAGGGGAGTGATCATCCCTAGACAGATATCGAAGGTCCGGTAAAGATGGTTTGTCAGAGTACCCGTGCATGTATATGCTATCTATGGTCAGTAGTGGTAGTGCTATTAAGATTTGATATCCTAGGGAATATTTTGATTCCTAAGTAGATCATGAAGGTATGGTAAGGACAGTCTGTCAGAGTACCTGTGCATTTATATGCCAACTATGGAAGGTAGTGGTAGCTCTATGAGGATTTGATATCCTAGGGAATCTTCTGATTCATGAACAGATCCTGAAGGTCCGATAAGGACGGTATGTCAGAGTACTACATGGTATCTCTATTAGGATTTTATATCCTAGGGAATCTTATGATTCCTCGATATATCCTTAGGGTCTAGTAAGGACAATCTGTCAGAGAACCAAAAAATGTTGTTGTTACACCTGCCTCACTTTGTTTCTCTATGATGATGACATTGTTATCTTAGCCTTGTGTTGAGGATGTTGTTGATCTAACTTCATGTTGTTGATGATCTTGTATCAACCTTGTGTTGTTGTTGATGTTTTTGTACTAGCCTCGTGTTGTTGATGATGTTGTATCAACCTAGTGTTGTTGATGTTGTGTTATAGATTTTATGCTAACTGATGTTGATGCAGATAATGATGATGATGCTACTCCAGCTCCATGATGTGAATGATGATGTTATTGATCATGAGAAAGAATTTCGATGATTTATATATGTGTCAGTCAGTGATCCAGATATTGATGATGTTACTTCTCTCTCTCTCCCTCGATGATGTTGTAGAATGTCCTTATTGTTAAGGGGGAGTGTTGAAATATTGTAATTGCAAAGAAAATTCTAATTATTATTGAGTTATTATCTTGTAGATCAAATCCCCTTTTGTGGATTGATCATGTCGATACTTATGTATGACCAAATCCCCTTTTGTGGATTGGTCAAACCCTAGTTAAATGGTGGTAATTGAGAATCGACCCCTAGAGTTAATTAAAGTGGTTTTAACCACTAGTTAAAGAATTCATCCCTTCTTGGTGAAGAGACATAACCCTAGCGCCCACCAGCTAGTATAAGTAAGAGAGGAAGGCACCTCATTCATTCACTCATTCAAGTCACTCATCTAGTGCGCAATTTTTGAAGGAAGTTGTAGTTAGAAGGAGGAGAAGAGAGAGGCACATGCTTGGTCTTGGATATTTTTGGTAGTTTGGTCTTTTATATTGGCATTGTATTTCCAATCTATATTAAGGAAGTTTTTTGGGGGTTTTTTGGATAAAATGTTGTGTACCTTGTGATTGTGTTTCTCTCAATCATCCTTCTTTTGCTATTATTGTCTAGTAAATTGAAAAAAACTTAATAGCAACTCTAAATTTAACACGTTGCACATCTCTCTATCTCATTGTATAACTTCAAAGTTCACAATACAACATTTAAATGTTATGTGGCATCCAATATCCTAATCCATTATCCTAATCCAAAAAAATTCATTTGCTAAATTATTGTCAACTCTGAAAGATTCTTGAGAAGATTTGAATTTGATCAAGCTCTTAGCCAAAATTTTGCTATAACCTTAGGTTATTTTTTTTTCAAAATAACTCTCAACCTAGAGTCTAAAAACAACTAAAAGTGCTATCATTGCACTTTTAGGACCCTATAACTTCAAGATGGTCGGACCCTACAAATTTTGAAGATTATTAATCAAAGATGCTACCAATAGATGCATGATTCATGTACTAATGTAAT
>SNQJ01S0004664.1:294545-354698 GCA_010110895.2 Picea sitchensis | reverse complement strand
ACCAAATATCGTGTCTCTGGTACTCTTCCTTACCTTACATGTGGTTTCTTTGTGGTATTCCTCACAAATGTTACACCAACTCCGAGGCAGGATAGCCTTCAGTTGGAAATTATTTTCAACTGGACTTCTAAAAGGAGGGACAGAAGAGGATGAAGCTCCAGGGGTGAGAGGGTTGACAATACCTTTCCACTCAAAATATATCGTATGGTTATTCATGTCTTGTACCAACTGTAAGAGAGTGAACATATCTGTTTGTCTAACTGATTCTCCCAGGGGTAGACCAGTTCGTTCAAGTTGTTCCTCATACTCTGAGAAAGTGTGTAGAGCGGAACCGAGGTTATCAATGACCTTTTCTTCAGGCCTATGATGGTAAGGATAAGGCAATGCATTGCAGTAGTTCATGAAGGTGGCTTGTTTGTGGGGGCAGATAAGTTTGGGGATTTGGTTATACAACTTGGTAAAACACAAGTTGAAGGACCTGATGGTCTCACCATCTTTTTAAATGACGTTGTTGTACTCCCTTAACTTATCAATAGGGATTTTGGATTGCCCGTAAGTGGATCAGAACTAATAAATCAATTCCTCCCAAGTAGACAAGATCTTAGGAGGAAGGTCAAAGAAGTCAACCACAACCTTTCCTTCCATGGAATTGACAAATAGGCACATGTAATGTCATTTTCGTTAGCCCCTATATTTTGACAAGAATTTGAAAATGCTACTAGGTGTTCATTAGTACTGACAATGATATTTCCTAAAAACTTAGGCAAATGCTCTTTAAACTTTGAAAGAGGGCGAGTAGCAGGTGCTAGGCTAAGAGGAGAAGACACATGCCATGGTGTGGTCGTGGCATCTTCTTCGAACTAAAAAAGGCCATACTTTTTAATGACTTTGGTGGGGTTTGTAGTAGATTGGACTGGGATATGGTGGTTGTACATGCTACCAATCACTAATGACAATGAAGATTGGGAAGATGGAGCACTTCCAATGCCACCAAAGCCACCACTAGATGCCATTCTGTGGATGATAGGTAAAGATGAGTTGGATGAATCAGATAAAGTTCTCCTTAGAGCACTTTGTTGGGCATATAACACAACATTTCTCCTTCCTATTTCAACAATAGGATTGATTTCAGGTGACAAGCCTCTTCTTCTTCTAGAAGCACAGGAATATAAGGTCATGAAAGAAAGGCCAAAACTAAAGAAACAAGAGTTTATTGTTGATTTTTGGGCTGCCTACATCTAGCTTCCAATTGTTCTTGGACACTAATATCTTTTTCAATTGCTGCCCAAGAACGGTTAAGCTCAGCACGGGTCCTAGTAGTGTCTAAAATAGTATGAAACAAGTTCAAAGCAATGCTAGTCTGGTCTTGGAGATCGGGCTCAAGATTGGGTTGTTTTGCAACAGGGACAGTCATGAATAGAAAAACAGTCAAGGAATCAAAAAAAAGATGTATCGATGAAAAATCAAGTATAGAATTTAACCAGAGAGATATTGAAGATCTCCCCAGTATGGTCGTCCAACAAATGTTGAGGACAAGATATGAATTGATCTTACTCAAGCACTTTCAGAATTTACTTGGCTAAAGTAAAGTAGACGGGAATATCACCCTATGTTTATAGCCAACAAAAATATATATCCTAACTCACAAGTATTAATTACAAGTGCTTAGGCTAGTCTTTTATCAACAAAACGCTTGTTGGAAATTCACTCTTCATGTATTTTTCTAAAAATATCATTTTTTGAAATAAATGTAAGAACATAAGTAAAGACACCAAGGTCATAATCAATGTAGATGAGACATAAAGAAATCCCTTTATTTCATTTCAATTCACCAAAGAGTCATTGTATTTACAAAACTTCACACAGAAATCTTGGACCAAAGTCAAACTTAGAAATCCTCGATGGAACATACAAAAGGACCTCTGATAGAAAACCAAAACTGAACTCTAAAATCTGGATCAACTTGCCACAGATTGCTGCCCACTCTACTCTGCACAATAGCCTTTATCAGTCATGAAAGTTAATTCACAAACAAACAAGTCTACACAGACTATCAAAGATACATCAACACCTCTAAAGAACAAGTGTTTGAATTATTTTATTCAACCCTAAATGTTGTTGTCTACAATAAGTCCCTACTATCACAAAAGACAATTAGGCTATGATGAATATATGAATGAATGAAAACTAAACTATCTCAACATAACTCAAAGAGAAAACCTTAGCATGCTTTGTGATTCTATCCTCCTCCTGTTCCTCCCCTTAGATCAACTTTTAACAATTTAGATTTGGTTAGAGTAGTTGAACTAACTTATTAGTTAAGCTAACATACAGCCTTAACTAACTTTAGTTAAAGAAGGGGGGAAAAGTAATAATCACAATATGATCATAATTAAATAATAACTAATAGGTGGGACCCCCTTGTGACACCTTTAGTGAATAAAAATCATCACATCATAACATAATACATTATCATCACATCATAACATTATCCATTTGTTAAGAAAACACACCCCTTGTGTCTCCCTTCAAAACATATTTTTCTTTGACAATTTTAGCTCATAAAATTTGAAAATAATTCAAATTAATACTCATGTATCCAAAATAAGACCTATTGTACAAAATGAAACACGTTGTCCAAAATCCATGGAGACCACTGTCATAAAACAATAATTGACATAAAAATTAAAACCCATATTTTCTAGTCTGTGAAGCAACCCTTCCTTGGTTGTTGTTGTCACCTCCTCATTTCCCTGAAAATGCCTTGAGATGGGAAGAACCTTTAGGATTTATCTCACTAATCACATGGGAACAATCATCCCTTAGATGCATTCGTGAAGACATGGTTTTTCCAGAGTCATTGGAGGGTGAGGAAGGGGTAGCGACAACTTTTCCTTTACCAGATGCATGGTGGGATTCAATCTTCAATCTCTTGTTGGGATGGGAGGATTGCACTAGAAAGTGGTTAGGGGAAACTTGGGCAATGGGGTTCAAATATGGGGGAGCAGGAAAAGTTAAGTTTGGCTGGACATAGTGTTAGGGGACTGTCGGGTGAACAATCTCCTGCCACCCATCATTTTCCAGGACTTCAGGCTGTAAAGAGACATGAGGAGGAACATGTATACTGGGGGCTTGAGGCCTCGGTTGGAATATTCCATGTCCAATCAAATTAAATAACCCAACATGGAACAATTGGCCAAGCTCTTCAGAATCAACATCAAAATGTATTGAGAACCTAGGCCTCCTTGGGCCTCGGTTCCAGTTACCTCTACCTCTGTTTCCTCAACCATGGATTCCCTAAATGAAAAAACTCATCCTGCATATGTTAAAAATTAGAAAATAGTCTTTTAAATAACCTTGCATGACAACTTCTTAAAAATACAAAATAGATTCGGCTCAGAATGTATCAATCTCATGCAATCCAATCCATACAAATTGTTCTAATGTTAATCAATGAGCAAGGGGGTGGAAAAAATGTTTAGGGATACACGAGGGGTTTCTAATTTGAGAAAAAAATGATATAATAAAAGGAAAGAGATATGGTCACTGCTCAATGATAACAACAATCAACTATAAGAAACCAATAAACCTCATTGCAATCCACACAGAATTCTGCCATTTCTATCCAATATAACACACAAAATTTCTTAGATGTGATCATTATCATAACAGGGGGTGAAAAATGAATATGGGATATGTGAGGGGTTTATAATTAGCAAAAAATGAGATAATGAGGGTAAAAAAAAATGTTTATTGTTCATGATATTAATCAAGCAATCCATAACATATTTGCAGTAAGGAAAATATGCATCAACCGACAATCGGATGACTATGTAATAATTCTTGTGCATTTGCTTAATTTTACTGTCCATTAATATCCAACACATTGTTATCACAAAACAAAAGTACTTCACACAATTTGTAAGAGGTTTTTTTCCCTTTATTCTTACATTCTACATGTCAAAACAGTCAACAACAACACTGAATCTGTAACCATTAACATTCACCATTCCATACATTCCCCAATCTACGTTTGTATTTGAAAGTAGTGTTTTCCAAAAATAATAATGGAGTCTCTACAAAGCCAATCAAGATCTATAATGATACGTTCCCATACATATATATGCAATAGAAAAATCAAAATAATCAACACCTCACATGCCACGCCTGAAAGGCAATTTCCTATACAACCAAAAGTCATCATTTAGACATAGGCTATGCAGAAATGAATTTCTGAAACAATGTAACCATGCCACTGTAAAAAAAATATCTTAGTGTTATTCAAAACTGGGCCAAATGTCCCACACAACTATCATCAACAATGATCCATCGCAAAATACATACGTATCACTGGGCATACGAGACAAGCACTCCATATTATACGTGGTGCATGACTGAGAGAATTCCACAATGTCATAATTCCCATAACCACACAACAATATAAATAACCATGAAAAAACTCAAAACTTCATTCTGGGCCATTTATTTAGTCGCATGTGAGTGAACAGGTCGCTTGCATTCAAGTGTAAAAAGATGCAGTAAACATATCCATTCCATTCTTCTAATTCTCAAGACATCACCTACAGGACACGACATGTGTGAAAACACCAAACCCTTGTGACTAATGCCAACCATTATCATAACATTATAAGCACCACTCTAACGGTTGTATAATAACGAAAAATTTGACACTGTGGTGAGGGAAGAAATAAACCAAACAAGTGTGATAATGATATGTACCTTCGAACCAAAACAAAAAATGACAGAGCCCCTTTCATAACAGAAAACTGATTCTTTGACAACATGCTGGTGATCGTGACCCTTAGTAGTGCAATTGGAAATGCAGGGCTCATGCCATTATCACAGAGGTAGTGACGAGAAACTAAACCAACATGATTGCTATATGACCCATGGGAAAGACCGTATTCAAGGTAATAGACCACGGTGATTGGAAATCACTTGACAGGCTCGATAATTTCCCTATGCAACCTCAGCCTAGAGGGTTTAGGGTTTTCACAGTAGCCTTCATAGGAGGAACGGAGCTAACTTCAGTGAGACTTCAAGGCCAAAGGTGTACGCACAAGGGGTTGTGATGCTTGTGGACGGGAGACAGTCCCTTGACAAGGACGAATAAGGAAACATGTCTCTTAATCAAACCCAATAACTGAGAGGACAATCATCCAACCATGATTTTAAACAAAAACCTTCAACCAACAGACAATGGTAATAAATAACTATCACCCAGGAAGACTAACAAACCAAAGAAATTAAATTGATATGAGTAGAACCATCTATTTTCATTCGAATCCAAAATTCTACACAGTTGCAACACTTAGGACAAACACAAACCCACAAAACTAAGCCAAAATCATTTCATAACCAGAGTGAATTCAAGAATGGACAAAAGAGACATACCTGTTAATCGAAATCCTTAAGATGAGAGGTGGCCGAGTGGTTTCACCCTGCTATAAATCCGGAGCGTGAACACAACAACAAGATTAAAACAACAGTCCGACTAGGGTGGCGGCCAACAATAAGGGTAAAGGTGACATGCAGTATATGCACATTGCCTCCACCCATATATCATTTACTCCATAGTACATGCCAACGAGCCTTCCATTAACACCATTAATCAACCAGTGGATCAATAGTATCAACACATTCAAACCATAGTATAATCCAAGTCCACATAATAATCCAACCATTTGCATTCACTTTGCCAAATGTGCCACCCATGTTTACATTCTTGATATAACTCAAATAAATCTCTTGACCACTACACAATCCAATGATCATGTATAGCATCATCATCAAACATTTAACCAAAACATAGCATAATCACCATAAAAACGCAAGGCATCACTTCCATGAGCCACCGACGTTATAACATATGTAAGTTAGCCATCAATCCCATTAATCAATGCATGGCCATTGCATTGTCACCTTGCCAAAGTGCGCCACCAAAATTTCCACCATATGCATATATAAAAAATGTAATTAAAAAATATTTCATAGACATTTCTTTGTTAGCTAGGACTTAACCACTATCAACAAGTATGTAGAGCTAGGTCCCCTTTTTTTGCATTAGATATAGTATTTAATTTTCCTCAAAATGCCTTTCTGTAATTTTCACTAACATTTTTATTGTACAGGCAAGAAGAACAAATACCATGAATGAATAGCAGGTTGTAGTATCATGAAGGAACAATATCTCAAAACTTAACCGATATCAACGAAAACCATATCCTCATCAAACATGTAACTTTGTAGCACATCATCATAACATTGAAAATGATCAGACCTGATCTTCAAGAATTCAAGGGGGTCCCACCTAATAGCATTATTTATTCTTATATAATAATAGGCTTAGAAAAACTTTGCGGGTGAAATTACATTAACGTTTTCAATCGTCAACAAGTGGTTCCATCATTCTACTTCTACTTCAGGGCGGTTGGATGGGGCAAGGATAGGTGGTTGTATCCACCTTCCGGTTGTAGCTGAAGAACATATGGGGTTGTAGCCTCCTTCTAGTTGTAGCCAGAGAATAGGGGAGTTGTACCTTCCCTCAGGTTGTAGCCTCCTTCCAGTTGCAGCTGGAAAACAAAGAAAGTCCGTGCTTCCAATGAATGTAATTCTTCAATACATATAAGAAAAAATATTCTATGATTTTCTCCGACTTTAGGTTTCCACGTAAAACATTGGTGTACTATGTATGTGTATGATTGTTCATTTGTTCATTTCTTATTTACTCTGCATTTATTGGATGATAATTCTACATTGATATAACACTTGGATTATATGGTTAAAAAGGATTAAATTTCTCTATTACTGATTCACCCCCCCCTTTTAGTAATCCAACATGGTGTTGAAGACCCAGTTTTAGTTTTATTTCTTACTAACCTAAACCATGTAATAAATAATCATTCATAGTCCTTTTAATATCCACGCACAACAAAAAGTCACACTTAAACATACACATAACATGCAAACATAATAGATCCAACGTCCAAAATTATCCGAGGAAAGTAAAACATTTGATTCTAGAAGAGTCCAAAGTGCTCATACCTATGGAAGTTGTTTAAATAACCACAAGAGAGACAACGAAGGATTGCTATCCAACCACCATAACAAGCTTAAACTAAAAACCCTTGACTAACAACAACAAAACATTTCCAAGCGAATAACAATGTGAAAAGGTGGTAAACCTCGGGAGGGAAAACCAATGGAGAGTGTAATAACTCTCAATTAATTCACGTCGCTTCCACAATTGGATGGCCAAAACACACAACTTACCAACTCTTCCATTATAACCATCAACCAATCAAACTTTACATGGTGGAACACATTCAACAGAAGCTCAGACTCAAAACTCAAGTTCCATGCTATAGTATCAATGCATTCAAAACTATCAACTCGTATTTATAATAGATCCAATATCCATGCTTATACCATATTCATGAAACCCAAAAAAATGCCAAGGTTTATTTACCAATGATGCTAACCATATGACTAAGTATCATATCACGTGATAACCCTATCATATGTGAACCTTAACATAAGTCAAATTGTATTCAATAGCTTTGTATAGTATTGAACATTTATATGATAACCAATGTTGCTATATGATATATGTGAATAAAATGAAACTTAACCATACCCTCTAATATTCCACAAGCTTAACACTATAACAAAGTTTTATGCCCATAATATTGTGACTAACATAACACTTATGTGATTGAGTTTTTTATTTTTTATTTTTTTTTTATACGACGACACTTTTCTTCGTGGAATGAAACCTAACATGAAATCATTTATGCAAAGAACTCCAGGAAGAAATTATTTAACACTTCCAGTCAATTGTTTTGTGAACCGCAAAAAAAAATTAAGGAGATAAATCATCTTAACATTATTCTCTTTAAGGGGTCCCACCTACTAGTTATATAGTATAATATATCAAATAAATATAGTGCGTGAATTAAAACTCTTTGCAGGCATAATTCAATTGTGCATTTTTGAATCAACAACTGACAATGCCACAGGGGAATATGCTTACATTAGATTAGAACTCATGGACTTTGGTTTTGATGAAACCAACAGGGGTAAATAATGTGGTAACTGATAACAACCCAAGAAATAATAGAAATAGATCAATACTCTTGATATGTAAAATTATACCACAGGGGGAATAATAATGGAAGTTAAAATGAGATATGCAATGAGAGTTCATTGAATAATTCCTGGAAAGTGAT
Source organism: Picea sitchensis (assembly GCA_010110895.2). NCBI lineage: Eukaryota > Viridiplantae > Streptophyta > Pinopsida > Pinales > Pinaceae > Picea > Picea sitchensis. The sequence goes on along the minus strand of SNQJ01S0004664.1, from coordinate 346,449 downwards.
ATGTATGAGGGGGTTTGGTCCTGTTGATATAACAAACATATAGATAGTAATATCACTTGGGCAGATAATTTTCACTGAAGCTTCGGATTTGCTGCAATAATATTTCAAAATATTTTGATATGCTCTTATTCAAAAACCATATGGAGGGTAGAAAGGGAAAGGAGAAGGGGGAGATAGTCATGACCGTCAAGTTTCTAGAAAAGCATGTAATTGAAGGTACATGCTATTATTTCATACAACATATAAAATAAAAGAGAATCATAATATCTCTGTGGTGTGTTTTATTATTTCATAAATGATCAACAACATTTGCAAACAAATGATATTTCATGCAACTTGACTAATCCAATTGACTCTAACTCAAAAAAAATGGCAAACTAGAAAATAATATAATAGAAAAAAACAACACAAGAAACAATAAGTATAAACAAACTGAAACAAGTATATACAAGAAGCACTGAACATAAAAAAAAAATACAAAACAAACCTGATCTAATCTAGCCTTTCGACAATTTTTTTGTCTTATTTATTCAAATATTTTTTTATTTATGTGCAGGGGAAAAGAGGACCATCAACTTGGGACTCAAGTAGGATGACACTTAGCATAAAGGAATACATAATATAATTTTCATGTAGGGCTCACGACTAGGAATATTTTACGAAAGGAAAACACACCGACATCCCAACCAATGGATGCATAAGGTGATTAAAAATGGCCTATCAAAACCCAAAAGTAATGACCATTGTTGACGCTTAAAAACGCAATGTGAATACTATGATCACAAATGATTTCCAAGATCTATTAATTATTTATATTAATAATAAACTAGTAGGTGGGACCCCCTTTTGGACTTGTGGCTCTATGATGGATATGTTGCACTTATATTTTGTTTTCTATTGTGATGGTACCAACACAATCTTCTACAATTCGATGCTTCAAATCATGTTTTATAACGTTATATTGAAATAAGATGATTGGTTGTTTGATGCATGGAAATGATAGATTTTATTATCACTCTCAGATTATATTAAGAGTGCCCTATGGATGAAAGGATTATTATAAGTTTGGTTTTGATATTTCCATTAAATATGGCATCAATTGGTTTAATATAATCTTATTAAAAGGGATAATATTGGGGCTCTTTTAAATTAAAAGACTATATAAAAAATATTATGTGGTATTATTGTGACAAAGAAGGGTGTACAAACCCTTGCTTCTATAGATATGTGCCTCATTGGATGTTATATGTTGAATGCACATGGGTTAATGTTATAGCACCTTGTTATTTTTAAATGGTTTGACATTACCAAAGGTGGTGCACTATGAAATTGGGATATGTCAATGGTTATGTGGTTGATTTAATGCTTAGTGCTATGTATAATTGGCTAGCTCATACGTTGAATTAAATGAGGTTAGAGGGAGAAGCAACGTGCATTTACTGCACGTCACTCAAACAACCCTCGAGGCCCGTCACCCTAGTCATACTTCCATTTTGGATTTTGGCTCTGGTGGTTGTTGATGCTCCACGATTTTTGGTTGTGAAGGAGGTATACAGTCTAACTCTCTTCCTTGCGCAGAATGTTCCAAGTATGGTTCCTTACTCTTCCATCCATGATGGTTTTTCTGCCCTTCGAATCAATTTTTGGCTCAGGATTTCTCATGGTCTATGTTTTTCTTAAGATATTATTGGATATTTTAACTGTGTAATTGGTGTTGTGTCTGTGGGTTCTTTTGATGATTATTATGGACTATTGGTTTAAAAAAAAAATGGTTGTGATCTCCTTGCTGTGGATAATATTTGTGTAAATTTATTGATAAAATGACAGTGAAGCATGTTCGGTCATCTTTGGTTTTGGGTCTGGTTCTCTGTGGAAATTTATTATTATGTTTGGCAAGCTTTGAGCTTTGCGAATGGGTGTTACAACCAGTTTCTGTGTTTAAGATTTTCTACTCCATTTTCATCTCTATGGTTGATATTTTTCGATACTCTGGGTTGCAATGTGAATTGTTGAAAGTTGAAAGTTTTTTTCCTTGGCTTAGCAAGACCTCGAGCTATTAGCTATCATAGAATTCTTCTCATTGACACTGTTTCCTGGAAAATGGCACAGTTAGGTTTAACATCACGTATAAATTTAATTGGAAGCATTATATATACTTTTGGTTGGGCACGATTGTGCTTGGACATTCATTTTACAACATTTTTTAAGATTTCTCTCCTTCTCGTTCTCTATTGGAGGTGTCTGACTATCTTTTTGGTAACCCTCACTGTCAAGAGTATGGTTACATGTTATATGTCTTTGGTAAATTTTGAAGGGAAGGAGATGTATGCATTTTTCGAGGTCTTATTCCTTTGATTGAGACATCCGTTCTTGCTCTCCATTTATTGTGTTTAAACCCTAAATTTGATATTGATATCGTTTCAAATCCAGTCAAGGGTAAACAAGAATTGTGTGTGCTTGGTCGATTGGGCACGATTTGGCTCTGTTTCTCATTGGGAAATTTTAAAAATAAGTCTTTACATGTGAAATTATGTGAATCTTGGGCTCAGGAGCTACATGTTAATTGTTGAATGCTATTCGAATCAATCCTTATGTTGATTATATATTTAAAGGAAAACTATGTGTAAAAGGATTGGGGTCTGAATAAGAGTTTAATGCCAAGTTTATTATGTCAAACAGTGGACAAATGGTGGTTAATACCGTGCATATTCTTATTTGATTTTAAAGAACAAGAATTGCTTATAAATGGTTGGAATCATCGTGCATTTTCTGTTGGTTTTAAAAGGAAAAGAGATTTACCATTGGAGTTGTAGATGGTCATGGCTCAAAGGATTATTATGTTCATCATATCGATTGCAATACTATTTGATAAGAATGCTATATAAATATTATATATATGTAAAGGCTATTGTAATTGAGTATTTCTGGGCATATGAATTGTTTTTTTTGAAAGCCAACAAGCAATCTGTAAAGGAAGTAATATTTTAGATGGTGGTTTTGAAAAGTGATACTGATTGAATTGTGGAAGTTTGAACAATGTTATGTTTGATTGTTTGATTTGATTTAGTTTTATATGAAAATTATCCATATTATGTCCCTGTCATGCTACCACTTTTCCCTCATTATTTCCCCCTCATAATCCCAATATCATTATGACATCCATGTTTTGTAAAATAAATTAAAAAGGTTTGTGAACATCGACAAAAGAAATAACACAACAATGGTTGGCCACTGATATTTTTGGTTTTTTACTACACCATCAAATTATTTAATGAATTTTTGGGCTGTATTCATGTAATTATCCCCTCTCATAATACCACATTTCGCTCATTACACTCCCTCCATATGTCCCATGAACCATGTCACCCCCTTCTCACTTGGAAATTATTAAATAGTTTTTTTATGGATGGATTTTCATGTATCTTGTGTCAATTTATGAGCCAATTATTGTTTCATGCAAGAAAATTTTCATGTATGGTTTAGTAAAGGCTTAGTTACTGACGAATTGCTTCTATAGGATGAGTTTCTTTAGTTGGGGAAACCATGGCAGAAATAATAGAGGAAGAGGAAACTGGAACAGAGGGCCTATAAGGCCTAGATTCTCCATTCATTTTGATGTTGATCCCCAGGAATTGAACCAGTTGTTCCAAGCCGGGTTATTTAACTGGATTGGTCAAGGAATCGTACAAACTCGACCAAAGAGACCTCCCTTCTAGCCTCAGAACATCCCTGGTATTCCTGTGCATCCTCATGTGTACATGCAATCATAAGTCCCTTCAAATGATGGATGGGAAGAGACTGTCAATCCAACTATCTCTCACCATCGTGGCTGGCCCAATTTTTCATTACCTCCTCCACCACCTGTAAATCCTAATGTTCATATTTCCCCTGTGCATTCACCTATTCAATCCTCACATTCTAGTTAAAGTCTTAAAACTAATGTCCCCCATGTGCAAGATAAAGGCAAAGTTGTTGCATCCCCTTCCTCTCCTTCAAATGAATCTTCAAAATCCATTTCCTCCTGCATGCATCCAAAGGATGATTTTTCTCATGTAATTAGTGACATATAGACTCAAGGTTCAAATCAACCTCGAGCTACTTCCAAAAAATCAAAAGGGGACAACAATGATAAAATAAATATTGCCTCTCAGTATGGAAAGTATGGCTTTTAATTTATGTGTTTTTATGATTAGTTGATGAATACAACGGTCTGCAGAAAGTTTGGACACCAAGATCTTTTTTGGATAATATGGATTATGTGGATATTTCTATATTTTTGGATATGATTTAAATTATTTCTGATATTTAAAGATTCAATTTTGAAGGTATCTAAGGGAGTTACAAGGGTGCCATGTGTTGAATGATTATCCATTTGTGTTTTATTTTATAATTTGAAAAGAATAAAAGAATGGACTCACAAGGGGTCCCACCTACCTAGTTATTATTAATTAAAGACCCTTAACTATTATTATTATTTCTCCTAAACTAAATTAGTTAAGACAAATTTGTTTTAAATATAGATCATTGACTTTCAAAGGAACAAATGGACAAGGTATTAGTTCCTTCCAGTGCTACTTACAGGCCTAGGATGACAGAAAAAATAAATTGGGTTGTATATAAAAAACAAAAGAACCTTTGAATTAGATGTTAGAGGTTGGATTTGTGCTTAAGTGCAATCAATAATTGTTTGGAGTAGAGATAAATAGTATTTATGGTAATTCCAAGAAGGATAATGTAATTTTGGCCAGTTCATTTGAATATAAATGTAGGATGAGAAACTTTTCATTTGATAAGAGAATGAAGATAGGTGGATGTGATTTCCATCATGTTGGTGAGAAAGACATGTTTCCAAGTCAGATTAAATATATGGAATTAAGGTCACAATAAGAGGATATTTGTATGATGGGATCACGATAATCTCATTTGTCGTACCATTAAACATGCATGGATTTAAGCAATGGGGATATGACTAGCCATGAGAGAGTTGTAGTGGAACTATGACATCAACATCATAGCATGACCAACCTAGGCATATACTGTTGGTGTTATTTTATGACCCATATGTGAGAAGGTACACCCTATAGGTGTATGGCATATGGGCCGACGTAAAACCTGTATATTGGAGGGCATCAAGGATGAGGCTTATTCTCGGGTTATATGATGAATCCCCTTAAAATAATCTCCTTTGGTTGAATCTTGTCTTTTGATCATATCCCTCAAGAAAATTATGTAAAATACCACTTTTAGATAATCTCAACTCTTAGCATGTTTCATAAGTCATTATAGGAACTTACTACAACCAAAGTCTTATAACATCTATTGATATGAGTGTCCTTTCTTTCTAGAGAACCAAGAGGATTCTTTCCATTCAAAATACATGTCACTTAGTATAGTAAACTTGTGAATGAATGTGGATACTTGAGCTATTTCATTAGAGAGAAAACTTGAGTTCCCTTACCATTTTCTTTATGTAGTTTGAATCAAATTCTTACATCTGTTAGCACATGTACCTTTTTATTTTTTTTTTGCAATTTGACCGAGATATTGAGCAAAAAAGTTTACTTGATTTCTTTGGGTATTTGACAAAATGTGGCTTTGGGTAGCATTTTCTAAGTTTGGGGAAATATAAATTTTTTGGCTTTATAGCCAATTTAGCCCTCGGTCTTCTTATGATTAAAAATTTATGAATTTTTGTCTTTTAGCCAAAAATGTGTTCTCGGGCTTATAAGAGAGTCATATGTTCTATTCGGGCTTATAATAGGGTCATATGTTCTGTTCGGGCTTATAATAGGGTCATATGTTCAAGAATGCTAGTGCAAGTTTTAGGCATTCATCAAAGCCCGACACATTGACCAAGCGCCAAGTCTTGTTCAAGCACAAGATATGACCAAGGGGGAAGTTAGCAAACGGGTGTTCTAGTTGCAAAATGCATCGAATAGAATTGGGAACAAAGGTTTCAAATGCTAGATGTAGATTGAAAATGCCTATTCAAACCCTCGTATGTCCATGCATTTTTTCTCACATACAGAGTGCCAAGGTTGAGACCATTTACAGGTGCCAATATCATTGAAGGGAAATCGAGTGTTAAATGTATCGCATGGTCACAAGAGAGGAAGGGAATAGTTTTCATGGCATTGTGGCAACAAGCAACACAATTTTTGCAACAAATTTCTACCTACCAGTCATTGTTTTCTTTTTGTTTTCATGGGTTGACACCATAGCCCAAGAGATACTATACCTCCTTGCCAGAAAACCTAGAAAAAAATACCTCAATCATCTAAACCTAGCCATCAGTTCAAAAACATTTTGTCTATCAGAGATCAAGTCTCAGAGAGAGCCCTCTCTAGATTTGAAGGGCTAGCTTCTAGTCTTAAAGTTAGTTTGTAGGTTACCTTTGTAGATTGTTTCTTCAACCCATAATTTTACTTAGTGATAACAACATCATTGGTGAATATCCAAGCTTAGGAGTAAGATATGTTGCACAATGATTACCCCAAGGAAGGTTGCCAATAATTTCTATAAGATATTCCAGAAGGATACTAATTATCATATTTAATTTATAATAGGTTTCAATCTCATTACTAGTGGTCTTTATATAAAGAGAAAGAGAAAGCATTGGGTTCTTCAAATCAAAGGAATAAATTAAATAAAGTGGTATAAAAACCCTCCTTGCACCAATAATTAAAAGGATGAGTTGCAGAGTCCACTCATAGGATAGAAGGTAGATTCTTCGAACAATAAAAACGACAAGATCATATTTGACATGGGTATTATGCAGTTTATTTAGCTCCTATTTAGTGAAGTTTCTTGAGTCACCATGAGTGTATAATATGGAAAGTTATTCTAGACAAGATAGTCATGTAAAAAATTCCATTGTTTGTATTTTCCATGAATTATCACCGAGGTTAGAAAGTTTCAATTATTGTAACTTATGATTATACTCATTAAAGTTTTCCTTGATTAGTCTATGGTTCTATTACCCAAGGAAACTCTGGTCAAATTGTACTCTTAACATACTCTAGGTCAAATATTTTAAATAATCATTTTGAAGGGAAAGTGATAGATGGGGGATCTTCTAATGGTTTGGTATATTCAATGTTGATTTTCTACATCTTAGTAATTTCTTATATCATTGTCATTTAACTTAAATTTTACTATTGTCCCAACTTGGGCAGAACCAAAGTCTTGAACTTATACATGAGTTATTTTAACATTATTTTTTATTAAGGTAATCTAAATGTATTTATTCCCATCATTGAATACATTGGTCATTAGCTTGGGTATGATGGAGGAATAGTATATTTGTTACATTGGATACAATTTGGGTAAATCCATTGATGTACAATATAGAATTGGTTACTAGAGAAATTGTCCAAGTCCTATGGAAAGACAATAACATACACATTTGGTCTTGGCTTCTTAATTACATTTCATGCTTCAATTTGTTTTCTTGCACCATTGATAATAATTWTACTTGAAGTCATCCCCTCTTYGGGATAACCCTTGGTGACCAATATAGGCTTGCATATTTCAATAGATCCACATGTGTTATACTTTTCCCACTCACACTAACATCCCAGAAGATTTCTTCTTGTAGGTAATGGGGTCAATCACGAAGTATGATTCTTCATCAATGTCTCAAACTCACCAACCATAGTTTTGTTTCACTCTTCAACATAAATCCCACTAAAATACCTTTGACACACTCATTAGATCTTTACTACTAGTAAGGACAATATCTCTCTCTTATTGCTTGGATGTTGAAAGATACTCTAGAGTCTGTTAGAAAGGAAACAAAATACCAACTTTTCTAGCTCAAATGGATGAAAACGTGGAAAAATTTATATACAAGATGTTTGGTGCATGTGACCATGTTATTTAGTTCTTGATTAATATTCCTATTCTTTTTCATAACTGCAAAGTTGTTCTTTGTTCTCTTTTATGTCTTGTAATCAATTGAATTTTTAAGGACTAGAATAGTGATTGAGGTTCAATCCATTCATTATTGTTAGATTCCTTAATAATGCACATTATTGTTCAATTTATTCATCTTTGAAAGAATTTGGACAATGCCACAACTGAAATTTCGTTGTAGTAATAAATAATATCCAAGTTTTGTTAGGGTCAGTGGGTGTGAGTATGGGAAGCCATTTTTTTAGGATATCGATGGGACACATAATGTCACATCATGCAACATCACATGATGACTTTTGGCATCACTTACATCACAATCACACACATGGACAAGGATTTTAAGACTTTGTCTTGTGAAATTAGACTTGGCATCACTACATACACATTTTGGTCAGTTTGTGCAAAAATCCTAGTTTAGGTACTTACCTACACCTAATGTGTAGGAAAATCCTTCCCATACATTTTCCCACATGCACTTTTAGTGTAGGAAACTTGTATATGACACTTTGGATGAGTGATGTGTGTGAGTTACTTGAAGGTGTGAGCCCAAAAGCACTGAAGCACGTGGTGATAATATCTCTAACTAGTTTCCCTAATTATTGAAGAAAATTGAACAAAATAATTACAAGTGTCGTGACCTACCTTGTATTGAATAGAAGTGAATTGGATATGGATAAGGTAAAATAAGATATGATAATTTTATTATTCTCCAACAAATGACCATGAATAGGTCGAAGGGACTACTAGGTACATCATAATCAATCCACAAGTGGGAGTGAAAATGCAACACCTATGAAAGTATATATAATCTATGAGATCTAAGACCTAGGAACTAACTAAAGTCTATCATCCAATAAGGAGATACAAATAAGAAAAAGGTCTAGTTAAGAGCTTGAGAACTTGGAATAATGTCTCAATTGAAGATGTTTCGGGAGGGTTCTTATGGTCTCATCCAATAAATATTGGATGCAATCAATGCTAATTTTAAGGTCTAAGTTTATACCCACTATAATATATTATGGTCTCATTTGTATCCAATAGTTAAAACTTTTGTTCAATGGGTGTTTTTGTTCCCTATAGTTCTAAGGCCTAATCTATGCCCAACATTTATTACAAAGTTATATAATTTTATTAAAATCCACGAATGACCAGAATAGGTCGAAGGGACTATTAGGTACATCATAATCAATCCACAAGTAGGAGTGCAAATGCAACACCTATGAAAGTATATATAATCTATGAGATCTAAGACCTAGGAACTAACTAAAGTCTATCATCCAATAAGGAGAGACAAAGAAGAAAGAGGTCTAGTTAAGAGCTAGAGAACTTGGAAGAATGTCTCAATTGAAGATGTTTCGGGAGGGTGTTTATGGTCTCATCCAATAAATATTGGATGCAATCAATGCTAATTTTAAGGTCTAAGTTTATACCCACTATAATATATTATGGTCTCATTTGTATCCAATAGTTAAAACTTTTGTTCAATGGGTGTTTTTGTTCCCTATAGTTCTAAGACCTAATCTATGCCCAACATTTATTACAAAGTTATGTGGCCCTTAACTTTTTTATAAGCTAACAAAATATAGGTAAAAGTGACCTTTATTCCTTGGAAAGGGGTTCTTTTGGGTGCAAATGGATTATTAGAGAGGAAAACATGCATGGAATGTGACCTATCAATATCCTTATACTTTTGGAGTTATTCATTTATAGAATTATGTGCACTCCTATCTAGGAACATCCTATGATGAACTTGTTTGAAGGGTCCTTTCATAATTGATGAATCAGTAATAAATAATCCATAATAGAATTGGCAGAGCAAAGATTAATATCTCGTGAGCTTGATAGAAGTGGTGGTCAGAATAAACACATATGAACATTGTGGTGGAATATCATCAAAACTTATAGAGGGATATGCAAGTGTACAATGAGAACCTTGACAAACACAACCCCTAATGCTTGCAACGTTGTCTAGAGGATGGATAAGTTATGTTTCTTTTTCCAAATATGTAAAGTGATTATATTACAATTTAATTAATACATTCACCTATTATTATATATGGTTTTATACTTTATCAAAAAAATCACCAAGACTTTACAAGGTTTTATAATTCAGTGAAAGATTCTCCAAGATTTTACAAGATTTTATAATTCAATGAAAGATTCACCAAGATTTTACAAGATTTTATAAAATAGTAAAATATTATCCAAAACATTATATATACATATTATATTATTGATAAAATAGCCTTTGAATTTTCCTATGTATCATGGGGATTCACCCATTTATTATACATATAAATTTAGGGGGGGTTCTTAAAATCACCCCTGGTTTCCGTTATCTTCACATTTTCCCATTCATCTATAACCTCATATAGTCTATACCCCTCTAATATTGAAAGAATGAAGGTTGGGAATGATTTGTCTATATATTTAGGTAGACTGGTTGGGAGGTTGCACACATGGTCAGGGTGCTCTCAGAACAATATGTTAACATGGTTCCTAGGTTTTCTTATTAAATAGGTTGCAAAAGAAGGATGAAAAGGCACACAAATAGAAGCAATATTTGGGCTAGGAGGCATAAAAATCATAGTGTAGGGGGGTTCCTTTTGGTATTTCACCTTAATATGTAAGGATCAGATAACATAGATTGGGTTTCCATCATAGAAAGAGAATCCTGGTGTGAAAATGTAATTAATTAGACCATCATTCCTCTTTTTCCATTTCCAAAGTGAAACTTCAACTTGATAAGTAACCAAGTAAAATGGAAATTTAAAGTCTAGGGTAGTTGGACACTAAAAAAGTTCACTAGAATATAAAGGTAGGCAGGTATGATTGTCATACAGACTTTTCCTATGCCCAAGAATTTTGGGCTAGCATGTATAAACTAAACATATTCTTCAAGGTTTCGATTCATTTGAAATGATGAAATTTGCAGACATTAATTGCAAGGTAAGTTAATATTTTTTCTAAGGGGAGTCTCCTTAAGGAAAGACACTAAGAAAATAATGTTTTTTAATGTTCTAAAATAGGATTCCATATAAGCCTCAACGATTAGGTTTTATGTTTAAATTTTCATCTCTAGATATTATTTATTCAATATTTTAGGGATGGCTTTGATAAGAGACACTTATACCCCATTGTCATGTAATATTTCATGAAATCACAACCTTGACATTTCCATAATCATATTGTATTTCATGAAATCATGGCCTTCCCATTTCCTATATCTCCACCATGCTCTCAGTGAAGGGAGGCCAAACATTAGAGAACAATGATCAAGAATCAAACTATTTTTATTCACTCCACAACAATTTTATATGAGTCAACCATGTGGAAATTAAGCTTCAAATAAATCTGATAAATCCAGGTTTGAGTCTGAATAGCCACTTAAATTACATTTTGATATATCATATAGTTTGAGAAACAAGGAGATTCATCAATGAGATTTCCATCCATAGAGATAAGTAGAGACCAACAAATATAGTGGAAACTAAATGGAAGGTATGTTTGAAGAGCTGGCTCATTCAATCTAGAAAGGGATTAATGTGTTCCATGCCATCCAAATGATATTAATCACAAAATAACCTTTGATTTTGACTACAAGAGGAATGAATAGTAAAGTCTCTAAGGAAATCCCTTTTCAACAACTTTCCTTTAAGAGGGCAACTTTCCTTTAAGAGGGCCCCTCTTCCAACTCTAAAATTGAGAAACTCCTTCCAAACTAGTTTACCATCAACACATCTAATGATCTATTTGGAACTCAATGCCTAAGCTTGGAGTTGAGTTTAGATAATACCTAGGTTCTCATATTCCCTTATAGTACAATAGAGCTCCTAGTTAACTCAATGAAAATACTTTCTTCAATTTTTCTTAGCCCAAAGAAAGAAGTAAAGGATTTTTATAACTCAAATTAATCCATTAGCAAAGGCACCCTAAAGGAGGAGTAGTACACATTAGTGTCTAAAAGGATTTTGGTGCAGATCAGGAATTTGGTATCCAATGTCAATAGCTTAGTGATCCATTTCTTGATTGTATTTTCAACCCATTGGACTACAACCTCCTAGAGGCTTGTTAGGGAGGTTCATACCTTAAAAACCTCTTAAGTATTTTATTTTCTATGAAACCTATTTTTTTTTAACCCGAACCTCAGTGTTCGACAAAACATGGTATTCATACATAGGATGGTCACCTTAAGTAAAAAATAACACAACTAAATCAAAGATTAGTATATCAATGCTTTATGTGGTTAAAACCCTCAAAGACGGAAATGGTTCACAACCCCAGCCGAAGTAGCCACTTGAGGAAATATATTAATGAGAAAGAAAATATATTTTACATAAGAGTTCCTCACAATTGATCTTCAACAAATAACCCTACATGCTCTCTAAATAGAGATCTTGGATGGATTGCGTGTTAATATTGAGGAGGATATGAACCATTAGATCATTTTATGTCTAGAACATATCATGACTATTGGATTACACAACTACACATGCATATTAAAGAAACACTCTTTTATCTAAAGACATAGTAGACCAAGTTGATCTTAACTAACTCGTAAGTGTCTAAATATCCTAGCATCCCCCCTTAAGAACAACTTGGAATATGATTGAAGGATTTACAAAGGTGACACAATACAAGAAGGAATGAGGAATTAGAGCCTATTCCCCCCTTAATGAATTGAACTCTTAAGATGGATCACATTTTGAAAAAATTCGCTTCGGTAAGAGACTTTTTGAAACTGTATGCAACTTGATCATCTATAGGTAAAAAGAGAACTTTAAGAATGTGATATTGAATATGATTTTTGATGTGTGTCTCAATGCGTTCCTTGCATTGATATTGAACTAGATCTTTGCCAAACTTGATGGAACTTTGATTATCACACAAGAGGGTGGTCACATGTTGTTGGAATACAAACTTTGAAAGGATTTGTTGAAGCCATAAGGCTTCTTGAATTGCATTAACTATAACTCAATACTCTACTTCTGTTGAAGAAAGACAAATTTCTTGTTGTTTCTTACTCTTACAAGCCTAAGTGATGAGGTTGGAACCAACATTGAAAATGTAACCCATAGTAGGCTTTCAATCATCAAGGTTACAAGCCTAATTAGGTTCAGTGAAACCAACCATGAATTGTTCCCTAGATATACTAACGTATCTTTTTTTCTTTTTTCCAATGGCTCTCATGGGTTGTTTGCATATACTGGGAAATAAGAGCAACACCAAAGCGAATATTAGGATGGGCAATAAGAACAACAACAAAGGGGATATTAGGATGGGTATGACTCAAATATAAGAGGCTACCAACTAATCGATAGTACTTAAAAGTGGCTTCTACTTTGGGTGTAGAACAAAAGTTCAACTCTAGATTTAAAAGGAGAAGGGATTAGTTTACAATCTTCCATGTGAAAGCAGTGAATCACATGAATACTTAGACTATGGAAAATAAATACTTCTTTGGTTTGCAATAATTGAAGGCCAAGTAAATAACACAAATAACCTAAGTTGATCATTTCAAATTTCTTCTTGAGTATGATTTTTCATTGTTTAAAATTTTAGGGTCACTATCATTAAGATAAGGTCATTAACATAAAAAAAAAAACAAGTATTATGAAAGGGTTTCCTATTTTCTTGATGTAGACATTGAAGTTAGAATGACATTTAGAAAATCTAATATCAATAAAATAACTATCACAAATGTATTCATATTCATATCAACCTATCCAAATAACTTCATAAAAAATAATATATTACATTGAATTACATAAAGCAATTACCTACTCATATTAAATTTTCACGAAATTACTATCTTATATTATTTATATGACATAACATGCTATCTTAATTATTATTATCATTGTTGTTTTTAATTAAACAAACTTTATTTATTATTATATTTTTATTATGGTTAATTTTATTTATTTATTATTATATTTTTATTATTGTTGATTTTGTTTTAATCAAGTAGACTTTATATTTATTAATCATCTAAAATCTCATCACACTAAAACCTCAACATCTCTCATATTCAAACTACTTTGCATGCAACAAAACAAATACATGATGTGAAGTTAATGTTTTGAATAACCCATAAAATAAAATAAATATAATCTAAAAAAAAAAATGTGGAGACCAACCCATTAAAGACAAAAATCTATAAATGAAGAGTCATCGAAGTATTCACAATAGTTATAATCACCCAGAGTCATCACAGTTCTTTGCCTCTTCTTCAACTTTCCTTCGCTAACGACTTGGCAATTGTGGTATCGAGGGAGAGGCAGGGAGGGAGAGGCAGGGAGGGAGGGAGAGAGGATGTCGGCTACCTGCGTGAGCAGACTATTGAAAGATCTCAAGAAGCTGAAAGATGACCCCCCTGAAGGTGTTAGCGGAGCTCCGCGGGATGAAAATATTATGCTCTGGGACGCTATTATTTTGGGGTATATATATATATTAGGGTTTCTGCCATTTTACAGTTTTATTTATCATTACATAATCATGTTTTTGCTTCTAAAAATTCGATTGGTCTGAATACGCTGAGATTTGATGTGAGTGATCTGTGCTTATATTTGTTTGCAGGCCTACAGATACTCCATGGGATGGTGGTGAGTGTTTTCTCAAACTAAGATTTTCATTTTTTTGGAGATTTGGATGGACTGAACACGATCGGTTTGTATTGCAATTTTGTAGGCATATTCAGGCTAACGCTCGAGTTTAAACAAGATTACCCTGACACCCCTCCAAGGGTTAAGTTTGTATCGAACATGTTTCACCCAAATGGTAAGTGCTGTTTATGTAACCTCAAATTTCGGTATATCTAGTCGGCCTTCATGATTCCAAAACATCTCAATGTTTAGTAAATACAATTTGATTTCCATGTTTATTAAATAGTATTTGATGGTGTAAAAACAGTGAAATTTGATCCTAGGTTTAAGTTTAAATAGATCTTTCCTAATTATCAAGGAAGTGATCTTTGCTTTGTCCTGTGCAGTTTATAATCAGGGTGATATTTGCTTGGACATTTTGAAAAGCAAGTGGACCTCAGCCTACGATGTAGCTGCAGTTCTCACTTCAATTCAGGTACTGGACTTTTTGGTTATGAGGTGATCTTCATGAAGGGTAGTAGCTAATTTATATGATTGCAGATTAATGTGATGTTTTGAAAGGAGGGAGATGTAAGTTACAAATGCTTTCAACTGATCAATATATATTATGTGGGTGCAGTCATTACTGTGTGACCCAAATCCAGATTCTCCTGCTAATCAAGAGGCTGCTAAGTTGTACCACCAAGATCGCAAAGAATATAAAAGGAGGGTTCGCCAGGTTGTTAAAGCGAGCTTGTTAAATATATAGCACAAAATTTAGGCACTTGAAATGATAAGAATTCTTTTATTATGATTGTTGTGTTAAACAAGTAAGAATTCTTTTATTATGATTTTGTACATTCAGATGTCAACTATTCCATTGACTTTTAACTTTTATTCTTACATGTTTATTTTTATTTTTTTGGGTTAACGTGACCATCCAAAAACCAATCAAAACCAATCTTAGCCATGGATGTCAATAATGTTTCATTTTATATATTTTTTCACAACTTTGTTTCAGTATAGTATTTCTGTTTTTCTATTAAATGATTAGTTATATTACTATTTGAATAATAATAATAATAATAATCTATTTTTAAGAAGCTAGATACCAAATTGATATAGAAAACCCTTTATTTGTAGAAAGTAAAATTATCCAAATTCATAACTATTTTAACATAAAATTTCTGTGAAATGATTAATTATATTATTTATTCTGTTTCATTACCATTTTCATGTTTTAGAGAAGAACAAGATTAAGGAGGTTCATGACTGCTACATGTTTTAGAGTGAAATAAATTTATTATATATATGAGAGAGAAATAATGAGAATATTGTTGGTTGAAGTTTTTCTAAAACTATGTAATGTGTGCCTAAAATGAATTTGATGTACAAAATTAATGACCATATGTTTAGCTTATTCACCTCTTCTCTTTTCTTTTTTTATAGATATTTGTATCTATTTAAATTTTTTTTATGGATATAAATTTGTTAAATAAAAACCTATACTTTAAAATTTTAAGCAAGGATAATGAATTACCAACATGGGTTTCTACTTATTTAAAGATACTATTCATTTTAGAAAATATATATATGCTCACAATCTACATGGCTATTCATTTTCTAAAAACAATATATGCATACTCCCATTGTACATGGATACATTTTGTAATTTTTTTTTTGGGATACAAACATTCTTTTTTATTATTTATCAAAATAGAGTTAAAAAAAGCAAAGAAAAAGGTGTAATATGCATCTATTTTCCTTTTGATGTTATCATTACTAAGAAAACTAAAAATATATTTTTTAGGAAAATAGCCCAAGGAAGTGCACTTATATATATATATATCATTATTTTAATAATATTGAAATTTCATTTCAATCAATTTTGAGAATAATAACAACTTAAAAAACAAAAACAAATTCTTATACTATTTCTTTTTACATTAGTACATGAATCCATGCATCTATTGGTAGCATCTTTGATTAATAATCTTTAAAATTTGTAGGGGTCCGACCATCTTAAAGTTACAGGGTCCTAAAAGTGCAATGATAGAACTTTTAGTTGTTTTTAGACTCTAGGTTGAGAGTTATTTTGAAAAAAAAGTAACCTAAGGTTATAGCAAAATTTTGGCTAAGAGCTTGATCAAATTCAAATCTTCCCAAGAATCTTTCATAGTTGACAATAATCTAGCAAATGAAATTTTTTGGATTAGGATAATGGATTAGGATATTGGATGCCATATAACATTTAAATGTTGTATTGTGAACTTTGAAGTTATACAATGAGATAGAGAGATGTGCAACGTGTTAAATTTAGAGTTGCTATTAAGTTTTTTTCAATTTACTCGACAATAATAGCATAAGAAGGATCACTGAGAGAAACACAATCACAAGGTACACAACATTATATCCAGAAAACCCAAAAGAAACTTCCTTAATATAGATTGGAAATACAACGCCAACATAAAATACCAAACCACCAAGAATATCCAAGAGCAAGCATGTGCCTCTCTCTTCTCCTTCTTCTAACTACAACTTCCTTCAAAAAATGTGCACTAGATGAGTGACTTGAGTGAGTGAATGAATGAGGTGCCTTCCTCTCTTATTTATACTAGCTGGTGGGCACTAGGGTTATGTCTCTTCACCAAGAAGGGATGGATTCTTTAACTAGTGGTTAAAACCACTTTAATTAACTCTAGGGGTCGATTCTCAATTACCACCATTTAACTAGGGTTTGACCAATCCACAAAAGGGGATTTGGTCGTACATAAGTATCGACATGATCAATCCACAAAAGGGGATTTGATCTACAGGATAATAACTCAATAATAATTAGAATTTTCTTTGCAATTACAATATTTCAACACTCCCCCTTAACAATAAGGACATTCTACAACATCATCGGGGGAGAGAGAGAGAAGTAACATCATCAATATCTGGATCACTGACTGACACATCTATAAATCATCGAAATTCTTTCTCATAATCAATAACATCATCATTCACATCATGGAGCTGGAGTAGCATCATCATCATTATCTGCATCAACATCAGTTAGCATAAAAGCTATAAAAACAACATCAACAACACTAGGTTGATACAACATCATCAACAACACGAGGCTAGTAAAAAAACATCAACAAAAACACAAGGTTGATACAAGATCATCAACAACATGAAGTTAGATCAACAACATCATCAACACAAGGCTAAGATAACAATGTCATCATCATAGAGAAACAAAGTGAGGTAGGTGTAACAACAACATTTTTTGGTCCTCTGACAGATCGTCCTTACTAGACCCTAAGGATATATCGAGGAATCATAAGATTCCCTAGGATATAAAATCCTAACAGAGATACCACGTAGTACTCTGACATACCGTCCTTATCAGACCTTTGGGATCTGCTCATGAATCAGAAGATTCCCTAGGATATCAAATCCTCACAGAGATACCACTACCAGCCATAGTTGGCATATAAATGCACAGGTACTCTGATAGACTGTCCTTACCGTACCTTCGGGATCTACGTAGGAATCAAAATATTCTCTAGGATATCAAATCCTAATAGAACTACCACTACTGACCATAGCTAGCATATACATGCACATGTACTCTTACAGAACGTCTTTACCGAACCTTCGAGATCTGTCCAGGGATGATCACTCCCCTAGGATATAAATCCCTATTAAGCTACCCATTGTTGGTTAGGATACCATAGTATCATCAACATCACTCCCCCTTTCGAGAGATGTCCTTTCGGACAATACCAAGTTTGTCTCGGAAGTGATCAAACTTCACATGAGACAGGTGCTTGGTCAACACATCTGCAACCTTCTCATCTGTGCCAACATATTGGATCTTTACAACTCCCCTCTACACCATATCATGAATGTAGTGATATAGGATTTCTATGTGCTTCAACTTATCATGGAACAATGGGTTCTATGTCATGTTTATTCAACTCTAGTTATCACATAGAATCACGGTGGCTTCCATCTCCAGATCGAATTGACCTTTCAACAACTTCAGAATCCATATAGATTCACAACTGGCAGAACATCCAACAATGTCTTCCACTTCTGTCGTGCTCAGAGAAATACTGGATTGATTCGTACTCTGCCATGAATTCATGGCTGACCTGAGACTGAAACAACATCCTGAAGTTCTCTTTCTATTAGAAACACTTCCATCCCAATATTAATTAGTATAACCAACCAATCTGAAGTCACGATCTCCAGTATAATAGAGACCAAAGTCCAATGTACCCTTAAGGTATCTCATCACATGCTTTGCAGCTAAAAGGTGAACATGTTTGGGCTCTGCCAGATACCGACTCAAGGTGTTCACAACAAAGCATATATCGGGCCTGGTATTCATCAGATACATCAACAAACCAATTATCTGTCTGTATAGAGCAGCATCAACCAATTCTAATGAAGTATAAACCAGGAGCTTCAACTTTGTTTCCATGGATGTGTTCATGTCTTTACATTCCAACATATCAAACCTCTTTAGTATTTCAACTGCATACTTCCCTTGGTTAAGGAATATCTTCTCTGGGCTCTGCCAAACTTCAAGACCTAAAAACAATGCATTTGGCCTAGGTATTTCATCCCAAATTCTACAACGAGCTTCTTCTTACAATCTGTGATGAGCCTTTCTTCTCCAGTTAAGAATAAGTCATCCACATACAACAACAATATACCTGGCTCATCATTCATAACCTTGAAGTAAAGGTCAGAATCAACTTTAGTCTTAGTAAATCCCAAGCTTGTCAGGAAACTATCAATTATGCCATACCAAGATGTAGGAGCTTGCTTCAACTCGTACAGATCCTTCTTCAACCTGTAGACACGAGTCTTTCTATATTCAACTTCAAACCCTTGTGTTTGTTCTATATATACTTCTTCTTCAATAACACCATTTAAGAAGGTTGTTTTCATATCCATCTAGTGTAACTTCCACTTCATCTTGGTGGAAAGAGCTATAATTGTTCTGATAGAAGTGTGTATGGCTAGAGGAGCAAATGTTTCTTCATAATCAATGCCTTCCTTTTGAGAAATGCCATGATTTACAAACCTTTATTTATGTTTTTCAATAATTCCATATGCAACATGTTTTATCTTGTATAACCATTTGGAAGATACCACATCTTTGTTCTTCGGTCTTCGAACTATTTCCCATACATCATTCTTTATAATGGATTGGTATTCTTTTGTCATGGCATCCACCCATTCTTTCTTCTTAATGGCTTCTTCAAAGAAAGTAGGCTCCTTTTCTATGATATCACACATGAAAGCCATATAGCTCGAGAATGGCTTAGGTTTCTTGATTTGTCTCATGGTTCCTTCTAGGGCACCATACTTTTCTCCATCTTGAATAATTTCCCTTTCCCAGGATGACTTTCTCTTGTGAGAGATCATCATTTAGGGAGGTTTTTGAGATTATGTCATATCATGATCTTCTGAAATCTCATCATGAGGGGTAACTATAACTTCCCTCACTAGTTCTGCAACTCTGGGAGCTACAGGTTCTTCATATACTTCTTCAAGTTGGCATCTCCTTGATTTCTTGAGTGTTTCATCTTCATCAAAGGTTACATCTATGTTGATGTCAATATGAGGGTAACCTAGTATGTAAATTATGGCTTAGGGATCTAATTTTATTTTGGGAAACCCTCATGGGGGAGAAAACCCAACAAAAACTTCCTTAATATAAATTTCCAATACAATGCCAAGATAAAAAACCAAACCAACAAGAATATCCAAGACCAAGCATGCGCCTCTCTCTTCTCCTTCTTCTAACTGCAGCTTCCTTCAAAAATTGTGCACAAGATGAGTGACTTGAGTGAGTGAATGAATGAGGCACCTTCCTCTCTTATTTATACTAGCTAGGGGGCATTAGGGTTATGTCTCTTCACCAAGCACGACCAACTTCTTCAACTAGTAGTTAAAACCACTTCAATTATCCCTAGGGGTCGACTTCTCAATTACCACCATTTAATTAGGGTTTGACCAATCAACAAAAGGGGATTTGGTCATACATGAGTCTCGACATGACCAATCAACAAAAGGGGATTTGGTCATACATGAGTCCCGACATGATCAATCCACAAAAGGGGATTTGATCTATAATATAATAACTCAAAAATAATTAGAATATTCTTCACAATTACAATATTTCAACACAACTCTCAATTATACTACTTTTTCTAATAAAGGATTTCTAGGGTATATCTTGCATATACTATGTGAATGTATCATTGTTATTCTTATATTTTATATTCTTCTAGTATTTAATTTATTGCACAGGTTTGTAATCTCTTCATAAATCATGATTGACTTATTAAAACCCTATATATCATGATTGACACATATAGAAATAATAATAGTGTATTATGATAATTTAATAACATGATTGATATGAATGTATTAGTTCCCATGGACCTATAAAATCTCAAGAAAAAATAAAAATCATTTGATTAATTTGTATATGAACATGGAAATGAAAATGACTCAACCATGGCCCCTTGGAGTAGAAGCATATATTTGTAATTTATAAGGGATATGAGTTTGTTGAATCTATATGACTTGGATAAATAATATTAAAACATATGTTTAAGGTGTCATACAAATCCTGATTGTCCATTTGTTTAGTACACCTCTTTTATTGGTGAAGGTTTACTTTTCCAACATAAAAGGCTTGAGAACAAGTATATATACATTGTTTTTAACAACCAAGTGGGCCTTTGTATGAGTATAAACACTTGGAATTTAATGAGAAAAAATGTTAGTGGATTGGGCAGAAGTTTAGCAGGTTATGACAAATTGTTATTGAGTGAAGCTTGGTTTAACAAGTTTTTTTTATTATGAAAGGTGTGTGGTGAGATGGAATAATTTTCTAATTGCTTAACATGAAAATGGTAATGTTGTTTATATTTTTGATACTATAATAGGGTGAATTATTTGTGAGATTTGAATATTTTTTTTTTTTTTAAATCTTTAAGTTGATTCACAATTTAATATCCGTTTTTGTATAAGTGGGTGAATTATTTGTGAGATTTAAATAATTGATCCATTTAGAATTTTTAAGTTAATTCACAATTTAATATCCATTTTTGTATTCAAATGTAGTAGAGACTAAATAATAAGTTTAATAGTATTTATCTTAATTAAAATTTTAATATATTATATTAAATGGAGAATCTAATATTTAGTTTTTTTTAAATAAATTTCTATGCAATCAAAAAATATATGGTAACAAGTATAATAAATAGTTTTAGAACTTTTAAGTTTTAGGGAAAGGGGGAGTTCTTCTATATTTCCCTAAATCCAGGTATTTATGAGAATTATTGATTTTTTTCGAATGAAAACCCGAAAATGGTGTTTCACTTAAATATTTCTTAAGGTTACAAAGGAAATCAAGGGTGAGGAATGAACATTCAATCAAAGGGAGAGGAATTTGTTGTGCAATTTCTCATGGAATGGGAAATTATGGATGCATACACTCTTAAAAGTTTCTTTAGGATATGAGGGAAATTGAGGGTTAGAAATAAATGCTCAACCAAAGGAAGAGGAATTTATTATGACTTATGATTTCTCATAAGAAAATGTAGAGGAGATTGCTTCTTTAGAGGAAAGGAAATCAAGAGTGAGGTACATTAAGTGACTCACCCATTATGAGTGAGGTACAAATGCTTAACAAGAGGAAAATATATTTATTATATAATTTCACGAGAAATTGAGGGGAAATCAAAGATAAAATTATTAATTTCCAGTTTGATTAAGAATCAAAGAATTTATCACAACTATCAATTTCTTGAAACAAGTAAAAAAAAAAAAATTAAAGATAAAACCACAACTACCCATTTCCTATAAGGAAATCACAAACTGTAATAAATTCCTTGATTTCTCATCAATCGAAAAATCAATCATCTTTACCCTCACCCCAACCACTTAAGGGATGTGTGAGTCTTTCGAATCCCTCATCCTAAAGGGCAATAGTTCATTTCGTCACCCATAAACAAGAAGTCCACTTAACGTAGTTCTCAATCTCTCGAACTACACTAACTCATTTTTCACTCTAAGCAATTTGTTAAAATGTCTCATGTGCCTTTTTGAAAACGAGGGAAGGTTTCTAAAGGCCATCAATCTTACATGAGGTTTCACGGAATACATGTACATCATTTTTTTCCTGATATACGTCAATGTTACATTTAAAACAAGATCGAGAGGAAAAGTTTTATGGAATACATGTACATCATGTTTTTCCTGATATATGTCAATGTTACATTTAAAACAAAATCCATTTATATAGTAGAGATTACTATGAATGTACAGGGAAGCAAGGTGTTTAGTCTTGTGTTCTATTACATGCCTACTATTGGAACACTTGATCCTAGACTACAAGACATATATAAAGGCATGAGACCCTCTGGTACTCCCAAATATGGATTGGGATATATTGAACAATGTGACCAGGTTATTCCGGACTGTAGATTCTCCAACCCATTGCCTTCAGATATGCAAAGACCATCTGTGGATGAGATACATAAATTTCATTCTGTAATGAAAGGGTGTCAGAAGGGATCTATTGAAGAAAAATGGATCAAGAAAATGTTAAACTGGGATTTGTTTACAAATCCTGAGACAAATGATTTTAACTCAGCCATGTCAGATAGTGAGAAACTTAAATTATCTCAAGAATGGAAAAAATATGTATCTGACAATAATTTATGGATTTCTTTCTATGAATGGAAGAAATTGAGTCTAAAGGCTGAAGTTCATATGATGGGAGAAAGTTCAGATATTCCTCCTAAACATAAATGGAAAAGTATCGAAGGCCAAACTGTAGAATCAAACTCTACTTTTCCTCCCTTCAAGGGCATTGTCCTTGAGTATAATAATAGACAAGTTAAATCAGTTCCTTTGTTGCTTTCTGAGGAAGCTATTGAGCTTTCTGGTATAGATAAAAGAGTCCAGTCTGTGTCTGAACAAATAAAATGGACTAATACTGCCTTAAGAGGCATGGTTACCCATACTTTTGTGACCAACGATTATGCCAGAAAAAGGAAAATTATAGATCTACAAGTATATACAAACACTATTGTCCATTATGTAAACCAGATCCAAGAAAAGGTCACAGATGTGAAAGATAAAATGGACTCTTCTCTTTGTGAAATCTCCTGTAAATCTAGAGAGTCCTTGAGAAACCATGAAGAATTAATGGAAGGGTTGGGACAAGCTTTCTCTAAAATGGGAAAGACTCTGACATAAATTAGACAGAAGGATAGTGTCCTTGATAAACCTATCCCTGATCCGTTCATCCTTCCAAATCCCTCTCTTTCAATATTGTCTCCTATATATAAGCCATTTGAGACAATAATCCAAAAGAAGTTCCCTCATCATTTTCCTCCAGAAGATATACCTGAGTCTTCTTCAAAACCAGAAACATCCCCAAAAGATCATCTCTCTCTGGTCTCTATACAACAACCTGCTTATGAAAATCTCCCACATCATACTAGCAGACCTCCAGCACCTGACCTAATGGGAAAAGGGAAACTACCCGAAAGTCAAACATTTGTTGAAGATTGGTTCCAAGAATGGAATATAGATAGTTTGTCTGTTGCACAAATCAGACAGATGATTGATAGAATTTATGTTTCCTACAAAATAATGTGTATGAAAGGAAAATCAGAAGTAGAAGCATGCAAGTCTATCATTCAGTGCTTTACAGGCACTCTAAGAAAATGGTGGGAAGTCATTTCTTCCCCAATAATGATTGCCAAGATGGAGGCTAAAGTTCTTCGAGATGAACAAGGAGATATTGTTTACCACACTGATGGAAACCCCCATAATAATATGATAGGTTCTCTAACCACTGCAATACTTGAGCACTGGTGTGGAACTGAGTCAGAACTAGCAGATAAACATGAACTGATTCTGATGAATATGAAGTGCAGGAAAATGTCTGAATATGAAGAGTTCCATAAAGATTGGACTGAGAGAAAATTTGAGGTTTAGGATAGCCAAAATCTTTTGTGGAAACAAGTATACTTGGCAGTGATACCAAGTAAATTTGTTGAGTATTTGAAAATGCAGGAAGTTTTCAAACTTCCTTATGAAATGTTTACATGGGGAGAAATCTATTCTCTCATCACCAAAGCTTTGATTGGACTATGTATAAACTTAAAAGTCCAAAATTCTATATCTAAATTATCTTATTTGCCTGATCAGAAATCTATCTGTGAAAAGTATGGTTTATACATCACAGACCCTGTGAGAAGGAAACGAAAAAAGGCAAAAAAGAAAGAATTTAAAGAAAGGAAAAAACCAAAATACAGATATAGATACAGACCTAGAACCCATTATTATGAGCCTGGAGACATTAAACTCAAATCCCATTATCATCAGGCCAAGTAGCAGATTCAATGCTAGATATGTGGAAAGTCTGGACACATTACACATAACTGTCCAGAAAGTAAATCCTCTAAGATGTCAAAGGGAAAGCTTTCTGAATAGAAAGCTAAAGAGGCATAGGCTAAGAAACAATTATCCTTGAGATTTTTTTGTAATAGGTGTGGGGCCAATGACCATGAAACAAACCAATGCCCTGATCACCCTTTCAAAAGAGAAGAAGTTCATCTTCTTCAAGAAGGATGTTGCCAAAGTTCTGACAATACTTATGAGTTTTCATATAGCTCAGAATTTTTTTTTTTTTGATAAATCAGAATTGTAAATGTAAAAATCCCAACTTTTGTTCATGTTCAAGCAGTACAGACAGCTCTGAATCAGATTCAGAGGTAGAAATTAGACAGAAAATAAAGGTCTATATGTTCAAAAACACAGGGGATCAAGAAGCTCAGATGTTAGCACAAATCAAAGCCTTACCAGAAGGTGATATGAATACTTCTCTTCTTGAAACCTTTGTAAAAAAAGTAAACAATGAGCAAAGGGCTAAAACTGTTGAGTCCTCCAAGAGAGAGTCGTTGTTCATAAATGCCTCTTATGATAGAAATACCAAGACTTTTATAAAGTATAATAGAGAGGCAAAATTGCAGGATACTTCAGTGACAGACTTAGCCAAAGAAATGCTTATATTAAAAAGGGAAGTCACTGAACTAAAAGAAAAAATCAAAAGAATGGAAACAGAAGTTGAATTCAGCTTCAAGATTGATTCTTGGGTTAGACAAGAGATCAAAGAAATTAGAGAGAAATTGGACTCAATACCTCCTCCATTAGAACATCCCCCTTTTGAGAGTCCTAAGTCAATAATCCCAGGACAAACAACAACCCATCTTCAAGGGCTAACAACCATGAAAATTATGCCCATTAAATTTCAAAAATACCAGGTGAAGATCAAGTTAGAAATAAATGGTGAAATATTTAAATTAAATGCACTAATAGATATTGGGTCAGACATGAATTTAGTGCATAAAGACTTGATTCCTGCAAAATATTGGCTTCCCAGTAATTATTCTTCTATAGGACTCGGAAATGTAAATACAGATATGAACTTTGAGATTCCTAAAGGCATCTTGTTATTTGGTGAATATGCCTTAGGAATGAAATATTTGATAACATAACTGCCTGTTGAATGCATCCTTGGAACACCATTTTTATCTACTGTAGAAGCTCATGGTTCTTATCAAAGTCTTACAGGTGAACCAGGATATTTTATTACTCTACCAAGCATAGAAGGTCATCCACCTAAGAGAATAGAATTGCCTTTCATTTCTCAATCTCATGCTCAAATTGCTTATTGCTCCAAGAGTATGGTGATTATAAACACCTGGGATGACTACATAAATGCTCCATCTACTGAGTATCTGGATGATAATACAGATTGGGAAACCTATAAAGAACACTGGGTTCCTCAATGGCAGTTGAGATGTTCAGAAGGAATAGAGTTTGGACTACCAGGCTTTTCCAGGAATACTAGCATTCATGTCATACCACCTCAACATGTGATTGGATAGATGAATCAGGCATCTACTATTGCATCAAGACATAAGCTAGTAGAAATGGGAGATCTTACAAGAATCAGATCTGCCAACAGAAACTGGTTTTGTCAGCAAACTCAAACTTGGCAACAAACTCCAGCTTGGAATTTCTTCCAGATTAACAGAATGAGAACATTACAGTCATGGCCGAATCAAGATCCACATGCAATATTATTTGAAATTAACTATTTCCAATATAAATCTATGTGGTACAATATTTGTTTATGGACAAATCGATACAGATATTATTATTACATGATTAATTTTTCTGTGCCGTTTGTTACATTTCCTGAACCTGATTGGCTAACAAACTGGTGGAAGAAATTTGGCTTAAATCCAAATGGAGTTCATCCTGATGTAATTGATATTGCAATAATGTTTTTATTCCCAAATAGAAGACATCCAGAAAACGTTCACAGGCTTGAACAATTTTCTGAAGATGATTTAAAATGTTATTCATCAGAGAAAGACATCATTGGGTGATTAGAACGATATTATGTTCTACAACAAGACGAAGACAATGATGAAGATCCGGAGATGTACAGATAAATATACACTCAGCATTGGGACCCAGAACACTTTTGTCATTTCCATGATCATCGTATGGAATAATGATGTAAGTCCTATTGCTCGACAGATAGTGGCAATCAGTTTCCGTGGGTTGACGTAACTAACCTCCACAGTGTATTCATGTGCATTCATGTCTAAATGGCCGACAGTGGATTCATTCAGGTTTAGTGGGTTACCGTAATCAATATCTACCTTGTAATTATTGTCCTTGCAAAATAATGAGCATCTTGGAAACTCGGAGCACTTCTCCGACTTTTGGCGTGGCGCATTTCCAAGGTTCTCTTATTTATGTCATGTTTTGTCTGTCCTCTGATCGGGGAATCTTGCATGACTACCCCGTCAGATATATTGTTTTATTTACTTTCGTTTGATATAAAATAAAGGATTTTGATTCGGTCAGAGAATCTTGCACGATTTCTACCGCCGAATCCATAATGCAAGATTTAGTCGCGGACATGTAGGGTCTATTTTCGTATCGAGATTTTTCCTTGAAATGATTCTTTCCTCCAAAAATTTTGTATATAAGAAGGATAGGAGTTCATTCGAAGGGGGAACTTTCATAGGAAGTTTATGAGTTAGTCCGAGTCTTCTAAGCTTCCCTCCTGTCTGAAGCTTTGTGTCATTCTCTGTGAGCCTGTAAGTAAGTGTGTTATGAGCGAATACGAGCATCCTTCTCTGATCATCCTGCTCTATTGTAATATCCTGGCATATTTTCTCTGTTATTAATCTAAGAAAGACTTTTGCACATGTGTATCTCTGAATATTGATTATTGTCTCTGTGTTATGTGCTCGCTGTGATTCTTGTTTATTTGCCTGTTATTGCACTCAGTGTTCCTTGAACTACTCTGTGTCGAAGTTCTCTCATCCGGAGATAAGGTTCTCTCATAGTGGAGATAAGGTGTCTGTCGAGCACTGGTAGTAAGTCTCGCTAAGGCAAGGAGGCCACTAAGGGAAGTGGTAGGTGCAGAGAGGCGCTAAAGGCCATCTATGGGGTTCACATAAGGCCGCAAAATCTTGATGGACTTCAAGTGGTGGGGTTCACTAGGAGAGTAGAAGTGACTTTACGATCAGATTGGTTCTGCTGAGAGTAGCAAGAAGCAGAAGGCCAGATGACAGAAGGAAGTAACGCATGAGACAAAGCAATCGTCAAGATTCATTCTCCGCCGGAGGAAGCCTCTGACAAGCTGTGCAGCAAGCAGCTTACAAATGGTATCAAAGCAAGATCGAGAGGAAAAGTTTTATGCGGAATATGTAATCCCCTATTAAGGATGTTCAATAACTTCAATAACTTCGCAAGAATAGATCTACCATGGGGAATAGATCTATATAATAATGAAAAAAAT
Source organism: Picea sitchensis (assembly GCA_010110895.2). Lineage (NCBI taxonomy): Eukaryota > Viridiplantae > Streptophyta > Pinopsida > Pinales > Pinaceae > Picea > Picea sitchensis. The sequence goes on along the minus strand of SNQJ01S0004664.1, from coordinate 318,030 downwards.
AGAAATATATATATATATATATATATATATATATATATATATATATATATATATATATATATGTATATATATATATATATATATATAATATATATATATATATATATGTATATATATATATATATATATATAATAATATATATATATATATATATATATATATATATATATATTCACTAAATTTGATTAGTGAAGGGATTATTTTTATTGCATCAATTATAAGTATTAATGGTTGATCTTTTTCTTTTTTTAATGTTGGATGTTGATTTTAGAACGAATTTTTCTTTTTAAGATTTCAAAGGAAACAATTCATTTTTCCTTAGATTTTTTTTTTTTTTTTATATTCCTTATGGGTTCAATTTTCTTTTAAAAATTTCAAAACAATTCATTTTTTTCCTTAGATTTTTTTTTTTTATATTCATATGGAATATAAATGTTACAGTCTAAAAAGACACACCTATGTCCTTTACCAGGCTTGCTACAATTGTTGTACAAAAAGGGTCATTTGCCACCTCTAGGGTAACCTTTTTGACCTTCCTTATTAATTACATTTCTTATTACATTCCTTAATAAAAAATTTACCCTTCCACAATCAAAGCCATAGATTTTCCGAGCAAAAACCAACATCACTGACTCTCTTAGAAGCATAATTCCACTGCTTCTATTTCTTCACCATCAATGTATTCATAGGCTCCAGAGGGGAGGAACAACACTTCTTTTGGCAGTTCATCCACCTTTCCATTTAGTTCCCTTAAAACATGATGAAAATATAGCCACTCAAAAGAATGAAAATCCAATTTGATGTCTCTCATGATGGGGACGAGTCTGACATCCCGAGCTTCATTTTTCTTCTTGGACTAATCTATTACTAGCTTTGACAAGTGTGACATCCTTACATCATTTTCTTTTTCTCATTTCAAGGAGTCTAAAGGGATATAAATTATTCACTATTATTTGTACCAAGGCCTAGGGCATATCTAATATACATATAATGTGAGTGGTTGAAGTAGAGCTCTACTCCAACACTACAATTTGGTGGATTCCCTTGACGTGCTCCATCAAAATATCCCCAGGGGATTTTGTAATCAATCGAAGTTAGAATTGGGTTTCATAGGATTCTTTCCTTAGGGTCATCCTTGAAATTTGTTTCCTGATTTAGTGTGATTGACATTTTTATTTACGGTTGTAAGAGCTTGTGTTGGAATATGACACTGTTATGATCCCACCAAATCTTAGTGACAAACAGGATTGGGAGGTCTGCATAAATATTTACAGATCTATCGAGTGTCCATTCTTTGAGGCTTTCCTCCAAACTTTGCTTTTTCCAATCAGACTTGGCGTCCAGTTTTTCCTTGATCAACTTCATCACATAGGTTGCATAAGGAAAGTATATAAATAAATGATAAATGTGTTCATAGTTTTCTTTACAAAGAATGCACCAATTGGGTCCAAACCAAATCCTTTTTGCACAATTGTCCTAAGTGATAAGTTTGTTATTCAAGGCCAACCAAACGGTTATTTTACACCTAGTGGGAGCTTGGTCTTCCACAATAAGCCCCACGACCATTTTTTTGTCCCTACAAAATTTTATTCATGTCGGGTTTTGTGTCCCAATTTCGTAGTAAAGGAACTACCTTTTGGATTCCTAGACCAACATAGAGTGTCCTCCAAATAATCATATAGAGAGATGTGTTTTTAACACAAAAAATCAGCATAGGACCTCCATTCCTCCACTAACTCACTAGAGATCCCTTGGGAAATATCGCTTCTCCATCTCGTTTATCCCTTGGGTTGTGGGTTTCCCTCTCTTGCTTCATTTAGGCTAAATATGTTGTGATCCCTAAGCTTTTTGAGTAAAGGGTCGAAAATGATACAATTTTGTCCAAATCCTAACCACGCATCCTCCCCTAGGTGTATGAATCTTCCATTTCCAATTTTCCACATTGTCCATCCTCCCACCATGTTGAAAGCTTTGACCAGGGCCTTCCATACAATGGACCCTTTAGAATATTTTGAAGGAATTATGAACCATTCGACAATTGACATATTTGGAAAATGTTTTTAATTCATCACTCGAACCCAAAGGGATTTTCCTTGTGTGATCCTCCACATATTTCTTTCAGCCAATGCCCTGGAAAGAGGGATAATGTCCTTTAAGCCCCATCCAACTAGTTCTTTGGGCTTATAAATTGATGACAATTTTGTTATATGAATGCCTCCTGTTTCCTTTTGGTCTTGTCAAAGGTATTGGAATCTGGGCTTTCTAATACTAGATAGCACCCTTTTGGGAATAATTGCAATGGAATTCCAATAAACTGGAATACTTTCCAAGATTTCCCCGAGGATGATCAGTCTACCACCCTTGGATAGGAGCATGTTTACCGAAACTGAGATCCTATCTTCTATTTTCCTGAAAATCCAACCTCAATCATTTTTTGTGTAGAAATGGGGTTTTAGATAAAAACCAAGGTACTTGAAACCCATTTCCAAGGGTTTTTTTGGGGTGGGAAGGTCATTGGAAAAGGACACAATTTCTTCTTTAGAGAATTTGTGAAAAATGGAGCAAGATTTTTCCATGTTGATAACCATATCGATAGTGCCACATAACAACTCTAGGATATTTTTGAGGGTAGAGAGGTCTCTATGTGATGCTTGAGCATAGAAGAAAATATCATCCATGAACAACAAGTGTGAGACTGTTTCTCTCTCTAATACTTGGGCCCCTCTTATCCTTCCATTACTTATGGATTCCTTTAGTAATCTACAGAGAGATTTTGCGATGATCAAAAAAGGAAAAGGAAAGAGGGGGAAGCCATGTATGATCCCTCTCAAAGATTTGAAAAAGAAGGGGGGGGATCCATTAATCAAGACTATGAATGAGGGAATTTGTAAATTCCCCATGATCCAGTTAAAAATTTTCAAATTCATTCCCATCTGCAAGAGAACCAGTTGGAGGGACGTCCAATTTACTCGATCATATGCTTTGAAAAGTTCTAGTTTTAGAATGACCATCTTTTTCTTCTTGATTTTTACCGAATGAAGGACCTCTTGGGAAATCGCCATGGTTAAAAACACTTCATATCACTTTCATTTTTTTTAATTGAAATAATCACACAATGATGATATTAATAAGTTTTTGTTTTAATCTTTAGTATTTGATCACTAAATTTAATATTAAGTTATATCTTAAGATGGAGTACTCTTAATATCTTGGTGGAACCATGAGGCTAATACTCCTAACCCCAACACAAATTACACTCTTAATATCACTCCATGAATTTTATTCAGGAAACTAATATCCATATTCAATCTTATATTATTGATTCAAAATGGATCATTATATAATTTTTCCTCTATATTGGTACTTTTGTCTTGAAAAAATTGGAGCTATTGGCTTATACGGCCCGTTTTAAGACTAGGTCCCACTTTGGTGATTTGGGGTCTAGAAAATTTCATATCCTATTTGAGGCCTTAAATGACCATTTTTAGGGTGAAACATCTATGAAAAAAGTTCCAACCTCTTGATGTTTTTCTACATATTAATATATTTATATCTATGCAAATATCACCTCAATCAAAGTTAACATGAGGAAGTAATGCCTCCTACAAGTTGAGCTATAATTTTGACCACCATGACTCCAAGTGGAATCCAAGTTGGATTCCATTACTCACACATGTGGAGATAATTATGTTTAAATTTAAATAAGATTATAGAGGGTCCAAAACCCTTCCCTTAGTTAGGATTTGAGGCATGTAAAAACCTTAAACCCTAGTTGACTATCAGGCCATGTTAAATACTAGGCTACTAAGAAAGGAAGGGGTTCCATTATTATTGTATTGTTTATTTTTCCATAGTTGATAAGAGAATCATTAAGTGGGATTTTGGAGAAATTTTGAGGAAGAAGAATATACTATAGCAACCATATTGGCCACATTGTCCATGGAAATTCTATAGTAAGTGCACTTTTTTTTTCATTTAATAATTGAGAAGAAAAGAGAAAGGCATATGCATCACCTTCTAATTGGGTTTTCCCCATATTGGGCTCTCCTAAGGTACATCTTATGTTCATTCAAGTAGGTTGTGTCTTAGTTTCTTATCTTCTTTCATCTCAAATTTAGTTTATTCCAGTATTTTGTGCACTAAGATAGTAATATTAAATCTAAAATATAAAGTACAACATTNGAAAGGAAGGGGTTCCATTATTATTGTATTGTTTATTTTTCCATAGTTGATAAGAGAATCATTAAGTGGGATTTTGGAGAAATTTTGAGGAAGAAGAATATACTATAGCAACCATATTGGCCACATTGTCCATGGAAATTCTATAGTAAGTGCACTTTTTTTTTCATTTAATAATTGAGAAGAAAAGAGAAAGGCATATGCATCACCTTCTAATTGGGTTTTCCCCATATTGGGCTCTCCTAAGGTACATCTTATGTTCATTCAAGTAGGTTGTGTCTTAGTTTCTTATCTTCTTTCATCTCAAATTTAGTTTATTCCAGTATTTTGTGCACTAAGATAGTAATATTAAATCTAAAATATAAAGTACAACATTTCATAATTGTAAGAGATTGCATAATATTGTAAGACATGTTGTGACAAATAATTCTAGAATATGTTGGAACATCAAGAACTAATGGTGCATCACACTTCTCCTTGATCCAGTCTATCGAGTGGTCACACTACATCTAGATACATTCATTTGGGTGATCGACCAAAAATTTACTTCAGTAGGTTGGATGATATACCAACAATTAAAGACAAACATGTGGTGGATCAACCATCCCAAAAATATACTATGATTTGGATGCATGGATAGTCGATCCGAGCATCCTTTTCGAGACAACTTGACAGTGCAGATTTGGTAGAGTCAACTCTAACAACCGATGATTACACGCAGACAAGAGATTCTCTATTATATGGAAGTGTTAGAATATGAATGAATGTGCTTGTTTTACCATTGACAATATCACTATTGTCACCCAACCATAGGCCGAAGTCACCCTCTGAGCACCTTGACCTTGACAGAGAGAATAATACTGGTAGGAATTCAATAGCCAAGAAAGGATAATGCACCAAGAAAGAAGTAACCAAACCTGATCAGAGAGTCCCACCCAAAATTGGCGCAGCACCTTCCCCGGGACTTGTGCACAAGATTGCTAGACTGCAGTGCACAAAATTGGCTTTCTGCAATTCTGAGAAGTGTGTCAAAGGAGAGACTAGAGCCTTGTATTTATAGTATTCCTGGCATACTTTCCTGGTCTGAATTCTCTCTCTGGGTACTAGTTAATTCATATTAATTATCTCTCTTTAGTCGACATCTCATCTAGGGTTAGTTTCATTTCTTTTCTTTCTTCCGAAACGTTCTAATCTTGTCAAAGGTCACAATTGAGGTTCATACCTCCCGAAGCTACCATAATATCAACACTCCCTCCTAGCTAGGGAGGTATAACTGATAATGGTATTGAGCACAAACAGACCATTCAAATGGTAGTATCACGAGCACCGTAATTATTATCCAACTGGATAATCTCCATGACAACTAGTACAATATCAATTGATAGAACACAACTGTGTCTATCCATGGTAGTACACAACTACTCAAACAATGAAACATAGTCACAAACAGTGGACCATATCCACAACATTAGCATATCTTTACTGTATGGAGATAAGAAATCTCCATAACAATCATCTGATATCAACCTGCACAAAAAATATTGTTAAAATAAACTGAATCATCTGAGCCAATCTCTCACTCACATATGTGATATCTGAAAGAATATTTGCCCTTAGAGTAGAACATCAATGATGGGCTATCTGTCTTATTCTTCTCAAACAAGGAAGAATGATTGTTGTGATTTATGACCCTAGACCATTCCTCACCCTGGGCCATTCCTCCAACACTAAACAAAGTGTAACCTGGAGAGAATGAATCTTCCCTATGGAATTCCTATCCCTGATTGTTGAGCCTAGACCATTCCCCACCCTGGGCCATTCCTCCGGCACTAAACAAAGTGCAACCTAGAGAGAATGAATCCACCCTAAGGAATGACTTTCCAGACCATTTCCCTTGTTAACCAGAAGAGGAAAAGACTGTCCTGTACCAACCTCCAAAACGAACCATTCCTCATGTTAACCATAATGAGAAATCATTGTCTGGCGAGGCAGGCCAGGCTTCTTGAGTAACCCTCAAGAAGAGAGACTTCCCTAGAGCACTCTCCATTTTAACCACAATGGGAAGTCGTTGTGTATGGTACATCAACAATCTGGACCATTTTTCGAACTGGAAAATGTCTGTCCATCGGAAATATCAATCCACTTTCCGAACACGTGGTGGATCGACCATCCCAAAAATATACTATGATTTGGATGCATGGATAGTCGATTCAAGAATCCTTTTCGAGACAACTTGAAAGCACATATTTGGTAGAGTCAACTCTAACAACTGATGATTACACGTGGACAAGAGATTCTTTATTATATGGAAGTGTTAGAATATGAATGAATGTGCTTGTTTTACCATTGACAATATCACTATTGTCACCCAACCATAGGCCGAAGCCACCCTCTGAGCACCTTGACCTTGACAGAGAGAAGAATCCTGGCAATTCATCCCAAAAATATACCATGATTTGGATGCATGGATAGTCGATTCAAGAATCCTTTTCGAGACAACTTGAAAGCACATATTTGGTAGAGTCAACTCTAACAACCCGATGATTACACGTGGACAAGAGATTCTTTATTATATGGAAGTGTTAGAATATGAATGAATGTAGCTTATTTTACCATTGACAATATCATTGTCACCCAACCATAGGTCAAGCCACCCCTCCGAAAGAATTCCTGACCTGGATGAGAGAAGAACTTGAATCCTGGTAGGAATTCAATAGCCAAGCAAGGCTAATGCACCAAGCAAGAAGTAACCAAAGTTGATCAGAGAGTCCCACCCAAAACTGGTGCAACACCTTCCCCGAGACTTGCGCACAAGACTGTTAGACTGCAGTGCAAAGAACTAGATTTCTAAAATTATGAGAAGTTTGTCAAAGGAGAGACTGACACCCTGTATTCATAGTATTCATGGTAGACTTGTCTGGACCGAATTCTCTCTTTGGGTACTAATTAATTCATATTAATTATCTCTCCTCAGCCGACATCTCATCTAGGGTTACTTTCATTTCTTTGCTTTCTTCTGGAGCGTTCTAATATTGTCAAAGGTCACAATAGAGGTTCATACCTCCCGAAGATACCATAATATCAAAACTCCCTCCTTCCTAGCTAGGGAGGTGTAACTGATAATGGTCTTGAGCACAAACAGACCATTCAACTGGTAGTATCATGAGCACCGTCATTATTATCCAACTGGATAATCTCCATGACAATTGGTACAATATTAATTGATAGAACACAACTGTGTCTATCCATGGTAGTACACAACTACTCAAACAATGAAACATAGTCACAAACAGTGGACCATATCCACAACATTAGCATATCTTTATTATATGGAGATAAGCAGTCTCCATAACAATCATCTGATATCAACCTGCACAAAAAATATTGTTAAAATAAACTGAATCATCTAAGCCAATCTCTCACTCACATATGTGATATCTGAAAGAATATCTGCCCTTAGAGTAGAACATCAATGATGGGCTATCTAGCTTATTCTTCTCAAACAATGAAGAATGATTGTTGTGATTTATGACCCTAGACCATTCCTCACCCTGGGCCATTCTTCCGACACTAAACAAAGTGTAACCTGGAGAGAATTAATCTTCCCTAAGGAATGCCTATCCCTGATTGTTGAGCCTAGACCATTCCCCACCCTGGGCCATTCCTCCAGCACTAAACAAAGTGAAACCTAGAGAGAATGAATCCACCCTAAGGAATGACTTTCTAGACCATTTCCCTTGTTAACCATAAGAGGAAAATATTGTCCTGTACCAAACTCCAAAATAGACCATTCCTCATGTTAACCACAATGAGAAAATGTTGTTCGGCGAGGTGGGCCAGTCTTCTTGAGTAACCCTCAAGAAGAGAGTTGTAATGATCCTAAGCCAAATTTTTCGCTTGGTATCACTAACTACTACTGATTTATTGTTGTCCATGTGTTTATTGAGTTATTAAGTGCATACAAGATTCATCCAACACATGAAGATCATAACATAATCAAGATATAGAAGCACAAGCAAGATCTGACCTTTTTGTTATGCAGAATCAATACAATGGATGGTTGATCTGGCATAAACCTCAGATGGTCATACAATCAATAGATATGAGCTACTACAAAATGATCTTCCGATACAAAAGAAGCCTCCAAAGGCTGAATAAGTAATGAAGACCAATACCCAACAGATCTGGGTGTCAAACTCTTTAGTTGAAGAGTGCCAGTTTCCAAGTGAAGACTGAAACCCTCAAGAATTCGGCCCTGATGGAAAGATGCTCCAAATGATCTCAAACTTGTCCCAATGATAGATCAGGGCAGTGGGAACCTCCTCCAAAATTTTCAGGCCCAAAGTCCAAGTTTAACCCCTCCAACTGATGAGTCTCCTAAGGGAGTTGTGCCCTCATGAACATGGATGATTTTAGGGGCTAAATTTCACTCATGGGCTAATTTTCCATGGTTTTTCCAAAAACAAGATTCACTATTTTAAAAATGATTCACCCAAATTCTATAGGATAAAATTATTTTACCTTACAAATCGCCAAAATTTTATAAAAACTATATAAAATCCTTAGAAATTTGAATATTTTTACAAAAATATCGCCAAACATTTACAGTTGGCATATGAAGGATTAGTAGGATTTGCCAAGGTTTCTACATTTTAAAATAAATTCCCATCCTTAAAATCATCCCTACTCATGAATAGCTGAAACCCCAATGCAACTCGTCCCTGTAGAAGTACAACTCCAAATGGCTTGATACTCTCCTGAAATGTAGATCAGGCTAAGAGAACCCTGTGGAAGAAGTTTCAGGACCAAATCGCAAGCATATCTCTCTAGATCTGAGTTTTTCTGAATCACAGGATGTCCCCTATGGCTCCAAGATGTCCCAATCTGCAGATAATTATATGAGTATGATAACCCTCCAGAAAAGTCCTCAAACTGATGATCATGCTTCTACAAACAAAACCCAAGTGTCAGAATGGCCCCAGGCCCTCTGAATAAGCTGGATTGAACCTCCCTCTAGCTAATGGTGTGCCCTTGCTGGAATCACAATAACAGTATGGCCTGTTACCTTCTGAAGCACTAGATGGAGATGAGCTGAGACTAGAATGGTGTGGGGGAGTCTTTCATTCCCGAGATCACGCTGTGGAACAAGGTGAGTGGATATTTCACCACTGAGTTGCTCACAAGGGTTCGTATAGCAAAACCCCCAAATTGAATGCTCAAGAGAAATATCAAATGCTAATCGAAAACCAGAATGAATAATAAGTGCACCCCAGCCTCTTACTTATACCTTTTTCTTCTAATTCTCTATTGAGTTAGGTTAACTCCCAAGGTTAATCTTATATTCTTCTATTGAGTTATCTTTTACCTTTAATCCCTTTTCCTTTCTTAAGTCAACTTAAAAATATAACTTTAGCTTCATTGACTTCCCCCTTCAATGTAATACTATGACCTAGTGGGGGTGCCCAGGTCACTGAGTCTCCTCATCACCTCTCTAAGAGGTGGGGGACATTACAAGAGACTACCCTAGACCACTCCCCATTTTAACCACAAAGGGAAGTCATTGTCTATGGCACATCAACAATCTCGACCATTTTCCGAACTGGAAAATGTCTGTCCATCAAAAATCTCAATCCACTTTCCGAATAGGAAAGAATCTGCCCAAGCAAGACTACTTTTCAATCTTGAAAATGAATGTCCTTAATAATATGTTAGTGCTCCCTCCCAACCTAGAGATTCATTTCTTCCCTTTCAACTAAGGGAGTTATTTCCATGATCCTCATCTTCTCTCGGAAATATGAAAACTTTATTCTGGATAGAGGCTTTGTCAGGATGTCTGTTGGCTTCTCATCTGTGGGGATATACTGGAGCTTTACCTCTCCTTCTTGGAATTTATCTCAAAAAAAGTAGTATTTTATCTCAATATGTTTCGAACTTTCATGAAACATGGGATGTTTTGATAATATTATACAACTCTGATTATCACAATGTATTATGGTCGAATCTGGAATCTGATCAAATAAATCAGAGATTAACTTCCTTATCCATATTTCTTTTGTGCATGCTTCACATGTTGCGATATTTTATTCTTCTACTATGCTGAGTGCGACAGACTTTTGTTTCCTATTGCCCCAAGATATCATAGTGGAGCCCAAGATGAAACACATTTCTAAAGTACTCTTTTTGTCTTCTACACTTCCTTCCCAATCTGAGTCTGTGAATCCATGAAGTTGTATATCACTGGATGCGATATATCTTAAGCCATAGTTTATTGTCCCACAAATATGTCTTAAGACATGATTTGTAGCTATCCAATGCTCATGTATCGGTTCCACCTGGAACTAGCTTAGTGTATTCATGGAAAATAAAATGTTTGGTCGAGTATTTACCAAATACATCAATGACCCAATTAATTGTCGATATAGTGATGGATCTACTGGATCAGAATCTAGATCTTTCACTTTTCTTATATCCGTATTCACAGGAGTGTCCATGGACTTACAATCCATCATTCCAAACTTTTGAAGGATATTTATTTCATACTTTCCTTATCCAAAGAATACTTCACCATGCTTCCGCCATACTTCTAGTCCCAAGTAATAATGCATGAGACCTAGATCTTTCATATAAAATTCAGAAGCTAGTTCCTTCTTGCACTAGATGATGAGAGACTCTTCACCTGTTATGAATAGATCATCAACATATAGTAGTAGAATTACAGGTGCATTGTCCAATACCTTGTAGTAATGGTTTGGATCTGCATGACTCTTGGAGAAACCAAGTCTCGTTAGATAGTTGTCCATTCTGGCATACCAAGCCCTTGGAGCTTTCTTGAGTCCATATAGTGTTTTATTTAATCTGCAAATGTGAGTGTCTCTGGAATGTACCTCAAACCCTTGAGGTTGTTCAATATATACTTCTTCTTCGATTGTTCCATTGAGGAAAGTTGTCTTTAGATCCATCTGATGTAAGTTCCATCCCATGGAAGCGACAAGAGATATGATATCTCTAATGGAAGTATATTTAGAAACCAGAGAAAACGTTTCATCATAATATTCTCCCTCTTTATGGGAGAAACTTCTAGCTATGAATCTTGCTTTATATTTATCCATGCTTACATCTGCTACATGTTTGATCTTATATACCCATTTTGAAGTTACAACTGATTTTTATTTAGGTCTAGGTATGATTTCCCATACATCATTTTTCATAATGGATTGGTGTTCTTCTGTCATAGATTTCTTCCATTGTCCCTTTTGAATTGCTTCTTCAAATGTGGTAGGTTCTTCATCTAGAAGCTTCGTCATATATGATGCATAACTTGAGAATATTTTAGGCTTATTACTTTTTCTGAATGTTCCTTCTGGAACCTTGAGTCTTTCTATGTCTTGTAAGGTGGCTTCAAGCCAAGCTGGTCATTTCTTGGTCTTAGGTACAATATCTGAATCGATGGTTTCACATGGTTGCATAGGATGATCAGGTTATTCCTTTTCGTCATTTTGGTTTTCTGTTCTTTCTTCAATAGGTTCTTCAATCTCTAATTCTTCTATAGTTTATTCTATGGATTTCTTGAAAGCCATCTTTTCATTAAATGTTACGTCTCTGCTAACTTCGATATTATGTTGTTCTGAAATATAGATTCTATAAGCCTTGGATGAATCTCTATATCCCACAAATATCTCCTTCTTTCATGAGGGTTCTAGTTTATTCCTTTTATCCTTGGGAATGTGAGAGTAAACAAGACATCCAAATATTCTTAGGTTTTCCACATTAGGTTTCTTACTTGATAATGCTTCTTCTGGAGTCATGTCCTTCAATATGCGATGAGGACTTATGTTTTGTAAGTATATTTTTGTCATGGTTTCTTCTCCCCATAGGAACATATATAAACCTTGATCATTTAGTAGTGCTTTTACTGTTTCTTTGATGGATCTGTTCTTTCTTTCTGCTACACCATTTTGTTGAGGATTATGAGGAACAATCAGCTCCCTCCTAATCCCTGCCGATTTGCAGAATGCAACGAATTCCTTCGAGGTGTATTCTCCTCCATTATATGTTCTTAATGTCTTGATCTTCTTGTTTGTGAGGTTCTCTATTTCTACTTTGAATTCTTGAAACTTGTTGAATACTTTTTCTTTTGTCTTCAGTAGCTTTCTTGAATAATCATCTATGAAGATTACGTAGTAAAGAGATCCTCCTAGAGATTTGACTGGCATCGGACCACAAACATATGAGTGTATCAGATCTATAATCTCCTTAGATCTATTGTTGCTGCTTGGGAATGGTTTCTTGATATTCTTCCCAAGAGCACATCCTTTGCAAGTTCCCGCATGTGTAGATTGCATTCTGGTATTCCTTCAACCATCCTTTTGAGAAAAGGTAATGCTTGATAATTAATATGAGCATACCTTATGTTGCAAAGTTCATTGGGATTTACTTCGTCATGTACGAGAGCTTCTTCTTTTTGTTCTAGTAGTCTCTATAGGTTTCCTTCACTACTTCCAATAACCCTAGCATTCTCTATGCTGGAATCTTTATGCCAAGATAACACTTTTCCATCTATGAAAGCTATTATTTTTCCTTTGTCTTCTAGGAAAGATATTGATACAAGATTATTTTCTAAACTCGGTACATATAAAACATTTCTTAAATGAACATTGTTACATGCTTTCAACTTGACAGAGGCTTATCCAAATCCTTTGAATGGGTAAGTGCTTTTGTCTCCAAGCTCTACCTTGTACGATGTCTTATTCTCATTTAGATTTGAGAGTTCGGATTGATCTCTCGTCATGTTCCTAGAAGCTCCACTATCGATTATCCACATGTCATGTTCAATCGTTCCAGTGAGTGTTGAGTAGTGTAGAAGACTGATCTTTTCACTCATGTCTTTGGTTGACTGGTAGTTGGTCATGCCTTGATCCAAAACTTCAACTCTGAAGTTTCTGTCTTCTGAGAGATACAAAAGGTGCGTTGAACTAGGGAGAATTTGAATATCTTCTCCTTGAGCGAGATGCTCCATCACAAGGTGTTGGATCTAGGATTTAGGGTTTCTTCAATGACTCCTTCTAGTAACCCTAGCAACAGTGTTTTGGAAGCTACTCCTTCTAGTAACCCTAGTGGCAATTCCTCAGTGATCTCAGTAACCTAATGTCTATGCTTCCTTCTAGCGGTTTGACTGAATGAAGGAGGTGTGGGCCCATAAACTGTTAGAATATGAATGAATGTGCTCATTTTACCATTGACAATATCACTATTGTCACCCAACCATAGGCCGAAGCCACCCTCCGAGCACCTTGACCTTGACAGAGAGAACAACCCTGGTAGTAATTCAATAGCCAAGCAAGGCTAATGAACCAAGCAAGAAGTAACCAAATCTGATCAGAGAGTCCCACCCAGAACTGGCGCAACACCTTCCCCAGGACTTGCTCACAAGACTGCTAGACTGCAGTGCCCAGAACATTCTTTCTGCAATTCTGAGAAGCGTGTCAAATGAGAGATTGTAGCCCTGTATTTATAGTATTCCTGACAGACTTGCTTGGGCCAACTTCTCTCTCTGGGTACTAATTAATTCATATTAATTATCTCTCTTCAGCCGACATCTCATCTAGGGTTACTTTTATTTCTTTTCTTTCTTCCATAACTTTCTAATCTTGTCAAAGGTCACAATAGAGGTTCATACCTCCCGAAGCTACCATAATATCAACAATAAGTTTGTTAGATCTTAAGGCTATAAATAGAACACCCCATGGGTCATTATCATCAAGTGATCAAGTTGATATCATATGGATATATCAAGGTCCAATATGCATTGTGATGTTATTATCAAAGTGCACTTTGCTTAAGTGTTGTAACAATGTCTTTAGACACCACATTTTTTTTTGCGATTTTATTCTCTCTTCGATTATATACATAATAGTCTATCTATTTCGTTACAAGTTCCACCCCTTTCCCCAAAATGATATCATATTCAATGGTTTAAAACCTTGACGTATTATTTGCAAACCTTGTTGAGTCAAATATGTTGTGTGATTGAGTCTAGGTCAGTGGTTTGTTGATTTGAACATTTGAAACAAATATTTATGTCTAGCTATCAAATATGGCTTAAAATATTGAACTTGTTGTTTTGAATGGATCCAATTATTAATTATGGGCACATGATATGGAAACTCTAATAAAGAGTAAGGGACTGTGGTAGTATATGAATATTATGATTCTATGTCTAACAAAGGATCAGACAAGATTCATTGTTGATAGTAAGAAGGATGAGGATGTAGGGGTCATCATGACCTATATCTTATGGGAGATTCAGTTTCACCTCAGTGGAATCGACTTACCTCATCAAGTTTGGAAGAAGCTAAAGTCATTTTTTGACCAAGTCAACAAGATCCATGCCATGCAGTTGGAGAAAGAGTTGATCTCTATTGATCCTCATTCCTTTGACAATAGAGGACTACATGGCGTGTGTCAAAGAACTCTATTTGAAATTGGGAGAATGTGGAAATAACTATCAGAAGAAGGATGGAAAACTCATTGAGTTGGTCTTGATGAATTTAATAACACCATTCAACATGTTTTTGTCGACTTTATGTGCCAAATGGAAAACATGCAAAAAATATGGTAACGATTACACCTTTGAATCTTTATGTCACCTTTTGATTACTGATCAACAAAGACTACTTAAATAAGGAAATCTTGGTAGTAAACATCAATCCCATTTGCTCAAGGGAAACATAAATTTGGATCCTAGGGATAGAGTACGATTTAATGCCTCTACATAGAAATGTACATACCACGAACATAAAACTAAGGGGAAGATTGATGCACCCCACCAAAGTTAAAAGAATAAATGTCAGTTATGTGGAGAAACTTGACATGTGGATATAGTCTGCTATAAGAAGAGAGAATATTTCTAGGAGAAGGTTAAAAACCTTCAAGGAAATGTGTATGTTGAATGTTGACCCACTGATAATTTCACCTTCCATGTTGGAACTTCTCAATCGTTTCTATCTCATTCTACGAAAAATAAATGGGTAGCCAACTTTGGGTGCACTCATCACATGTTCTTGGATGAAGCTAAGGAGAGAGAAATCTATGTTGTTGATGATTTTTCTTTGGATGTTTCTAGTCAAGGTGATGTTTCATGTCAACATGGGAAAAATTTCATTGTCTATCATGTGCCAAATATCAGTGCCAATCTATTGTCTATTTCCCAGTTAACACAGAAAGGTAAGATTATGGAATTTTTGCTAGATTGTTTCTATGTTCGTGTTTTGAATAAAGGGAAGTTGATTTTTTCCAGTGAGCTTCTCAACCTGATGGAAAATTTAAATCAATTATGTGACATGAATCGACCTGATAGTGAACCAACTACTCTTGTTTCTCACACTCATGAGTGAAGTCGAACTTAGGATGAACGACTCAAACACTTGATTTTTCGAAGTTCGTAGTAGATGGAAAATCAAAACATGGTTGTCGGTATACCTTAAGTGTTTCCCCTTGAAGGAGTCAGTAAGGGCTATGTGCTTGGGAAGCATTATAAGGCACCCTTCGACTCTAGAAAAGTGTGGTGAGAATAGAACCTACTTGATATGGTTCATAGTGATGTTTGTCGCATAAATATATCTTCACCGACAAGTGAAAAGTATATTTTAACCTTTATTGATTATTTCTCATTTCACATCAGTCTATTTTATGAAGAATAATAACCTTGTCTTTGAAAAGTTCAAGGAAATTAGATCCTTTGCTGAAAAACAATGTGGATGACCCATCAAGTGCCTGAGATTAGAAAACGATGGTGATTATTAAAATTGACCTTTTGAAGAATACCTGGTTCAATATGGTATTGGTTGGAAGTTGTTGGTTGCTCACACACTTCAATAGAATGGAATCACAAAACACAATAATCAGATGTTATTCGAAATGGATAGATGTATTTTGTAGGATAAATATCTTCCTCCTAGCTTCTGGGATGAAGTATTGTATTGTGTAAACTATCTACTCAATCATATCTTGACTCGATTTGTTCCTTCCATGACTCTAGTCGAACGATGGTGTGGAAAGAATACTTTAGTCAACCACCTCTGCATGTTTGGATGTGTTTCCTTGGCTCATAATGATTACAAAAAGAATTTAGATGCAAATATTCATTCTTTCATCATGATGAGATACTATGAAGATTTGAAATCCTATTTATTGTTGTATACTATCAAATGATAAGTTGTTATCATAGGAAATGTATGGTTTGATGATAATTATTCTACCATTAAGTTGTTGAATTCCTCCTCTAGATTGTTGCAGGACAATCTCTTTGATTTTGTCTCTAACACTGGTTCTCCTGTTCCTTATTTCATTCCTTCGATTGGACAATCAAACCTGGTCCATGTTTTGACTCGACCGTCAACCTCAACATCAACTAGTCCATCATCCTGTATTTCGACTGGGCTTCCAACTAAAAAATCTCTTAATTTTGATCAACCTGCTATAGTGAACACCTATTCACCTATTTATTGTCTACTCTGATGGGATACCAAGAAAATTGAAGATGTTGGAGCTGATGCCGGTGATGTCTCCTCAAGACAAAAAAACCCGAAGTCAAAATCAACATGCCATTGTTGCCTTGATTACTTAATTTTTTTTATCTTGTTTCCTACTCATATGATCAAGTATGACTTGAATTGGAATAGGCTATGCAAACATAAATTGATTCATTGTCAAAGAATCACACTTGGGACTTAGTTCCCCAACCTCAAGGAAAGAACATTATGAAGTTTCGATGGGTATACAAGACCAAATTTACCTCTAAAGGTATTGTTGAGCGACATAAAGCATGACTTGTTGTGAAGGGATTTTATCAACAAGAAGGTATCGAATAAACTGTGACCTTTTCCCATGTTGTGAATATGATCTCTGTTCGATTGATTCTTTCCTTTGCTACTCATTTTGGATGGTAAATTCATCATATGGACGTGAAGAGTGTTTTTCTTTATGGATATCTATGTGAAGAAATTTTCATGGAACGACCACCAGGTTTTGTGATAGATTCTAACTTGGTTTTTCAACTCAATAAGTCATTCTATAGTTTGAAACAGGCTTGTCAATATTGGTATACAAATATCAACAAGTTCTTCCTTTGACTTGGTTTCAAACGTCATGAATATAATAATAGCTTGTATGTACCCCATGCCAATGGAGACACATTGATTATTGTTGTATATGTATATTACCTAATCATTACTGGTAATAATAATGATCTCATCCTTATATTGAAGAAATAACTTGTTCACTCCTTTGACATGAAAAATCATGGTACTCTGCATTATTTTTTGGGTCTTCAAGTATTACCACTATGTGATGGATTTTTCATTTCCTAGTCTAAATTTGTGGTGGATCTGTTGACACATTTTAAGATGGTTGATTGTAATCCATGTTTTACTCATTTTAAATATGGAGTGAGTCTTACCAAACCCTATCAAATACCTGCATTTGATGCTACTCTTTATTGAAAACTAGTCGACAATATTATTTATATCACTCTGAATCGACTTGACATTTCCTTTGTTGTTAGTGTGATTTCTCCGTTTATGAAAGAACCTAAAGAAATGTTGGTTGTGGAGCCTTATTATCTTCCTGATTCATAGGTCTTTTTTTTCAATCGTGTTTATACCCCATGAATACTTTACACCCTAGAAGAATGTACACTCCTCCACACGGGGGAGTACAGAGGGGGGATACCCCCTCTGCGAGGTCTGGGGGAAAGCAGGCCCTCGAAGGAAAAATTGGCTTGCAAATGTATATTGTAATTTCATTATAAATATGGACCATTCATTATAAGGTCATAGATATGATAGTAGAAGCTATGTTAGGGTTTTTTTCCCTAGAAGGAAACCCTATTTTATGAGGGAAATGTATTACGGCTATGTATCATTGCGAATATTGTATTTTGAGAGAGAAGATTGTGAGAAAAAGAAGAGGAAGTTACAATGAGTTTGATGTAGGTTGTATCCCTTCATTTGTTGGATAATTATAGAGGAAGGACCTTGCAATTTCTATGGTGGATGTAGCCCACACTAGGTGAACCACGTATATCTATGTCTCTATTGTATTGTGTATCTTTTGTGTTTTATTTACGCATTTGTTTTATTTTATTGTTTCGCGATTCTATTTTTCTAACAACTGGTATCAAAGTGAAAGGTAACTCGCAGGAAAAGAGGGTTCCTCGTTTGAATGGGAGAAATGGCAGAAGATGGAGAGTTTAGGTCGATAAATTTAACGACCAAAACTACCAGTTATGGAAGATGCAGATGGAATATTTTTTATATCAGAAGGATCTATTCCTACCATTGTGTGGAACAACAAATAAGATGACAACCATGAAGGGCAAATAATGGGAGGTTCTTGATAGAAATTCACAAGGAATGATACGGTTGAGCCTGACAACGTCGATGGCTTTCAATATTTCAAAAGAAAAAACAACGAAGGAGTTGATGGACACATTGGATAAAATGTATAAAAAAACCTCGGTGTCCAATAAGGTATTTCCAATGAAGAGATTGTTTAATATCAATATGTCAGAAGGTGGGTATGTTTCATATCATTTAAATGAATTTAATACAGTTACTAAT
Organism: Picea sitchensis; assembly: GCA_010110895.2. Classification (NCBI taxonomy): domain Eukaryota; kingdom Viridiplantae; phylum Streptophyta; class Pinopsida; order Pinales; family Pinaceae; genus Picea; species Picea sitchensis. The sequence goes on along the minus strand of SNQJ01S0004664.1, from coordinate 299,232 downwards.
CAACTAAGTTATGTAAAAGCGGACTTTGATGATGAGGTCGGGGTTCTTCTAATCTTGTGTTCATTTCCAGAAAGTTGGAATGGCCTCGTCATGGTTGTAAGTAACTATGTCTCTGGTTCAAACACTTTAAAATTTGATGATGTTGTTGGGTTTATCCTTAGTGAGGAAATGCAACAGAAAAACACAGATGAGACATCGGGTAATGTGCTAAACATGTAGAACAGGGGAAGACAGACAGATAGAGGAAAAAGCTTAGGGAACCATGGGAATTCTAGGAAGGGAAGATCCAAATCCAGATTTGGAAAGATAGAGTGTTGGAATTGTGGGAAGAAAGGACATCTGAAGAAAGACTGCAAAGCTCCAAAGAAATAAAGAGATGGACAGTAGGAGAAAAATTAGGAAGAAAATGTAACAAGTGATGTGTTACAATATTCTTTGATTCTTTTTGTAGATAATATTTATGAGTCTTGGGTAGTATATTCAAGGGCTTCATTTCATGCCACACCCCATAATTGTTTTTTTTAATATTATGTTCAAGGTGATTTTGGACAGGTTCATTTGGGTGATGATGCACCATGCAAAATTGTTCCAATGGAAAAGGTAAAAATAAAGAAAAGAAATGGAAACCAATGGTTGTTGAAAGAGGTAAGACATGTTCTAGATCTAAGGGAAAATCTGATTTCAACAAGGTAGTTGGAAAGTGAAGTTTGTATATCCATATTTACAGATAAGGTGTGGAGGGTCACCAAAGGATCATTGGTGATAACAAAATGAGAGAAGGTAGCTACATTGTATTTATGTATTGGTAATACTGACTCTTTTATCTATTTAGCTTCTACATGAGTCGATACAACACCGTGGCATCATAGGCTTGGACACATGAGTGAGAAGGGGATGCATATACTTCAAAAAATAAATTTGTTGCCATATCTTAAACAAATTGATTTGGATTTTTGTGAGCATTGTGTTTATGGAAAACATAAGAGAGTCATATTTCTCAGAGTCAGAAAAGAAAACAAGAGTGAAAAGTTAGGTCTTGTGAATATAGATGTATGGGGACCAACTCAGGTATCATATCTTGGTGGATCTTGTTATTATGTTACTTTTATTGATGATGCAACTAGAAAAACTTGGGTTTATTGCATTCGACAAAAATCTGATTTTTTTGATACTTGCAAGAAATGGAAAGATTTTGTTGAGAATGAGACAGGAAAAAGGTTGAAGTGTCTCAGATCAGACAATGGAAGTGAATATTATAGCAAGGAGTTTGATTATTACTGTTCATACCATGGGATTCGTAGAGAGAATATAGTTCTAGGAACACCACAAGAAAATGGTGTGTCAGAAAGGATGAACAGGAAAATCATGGAGCGTGCAAGGAGTATGAGATTTCATGTTGGTTTTCACTTACAGTTCTAAACAAGTGATGTAGATAATGTTGTTTACGTAATAAACATAGGATCTTCAATATTTTTGGATGGTAAAATTCCAGAGGAGGCATGGACATGTAAAAATGTAAACTGTTATTTTTTGAAGACTTTTGGAAGTGAATCATTTGTCCATATTGATAAAGAAAATAGAACAAGGCTTGATGAAAAATACAAGAAGTGTACCTTTATTGGATACGATGTTAATGATTTCGGTTATCGCTTATGGGATTATGAAAAAATCAAAATCATCAGGAGTAGAGATGTCATATTCAATGAGAAGGTCATGTACAAAGATCAATTGCAGGGAAAGAAATAGGAAAAAGAAAAACTAGAATACACAGTGCTTGATGAGATCATCGAAAAAAATAAATCCAAAGTTACCAGAAAATCAAAACGTACAACAACAGGATCAATATGTACCTCAAACTCCTGCAAGTGTTGTTAGAATATCTACCAGGTTAACTAGACCCCCTGAATGATACTCTCCTTCATTGTATTATTTATTTTTTATTGATTCCGGTGAACCAAAATGTTATGAAGAGGCAATGTAGGTAGACACCAAAAAGAAGTGGGAGAAAGGCATGAAAGAGGAAATGGATTCCTTGGTAAATAACCAGACTTGGTTGGTTCTGTTTCCTACAGGAAAAAGAGCATTACAGAATAAATGAGTTTACAAGTTGAAGGAAGAAGATGGACGAAAAAAATGGTACAAGGATAGACTTGTTGTAAAGGGGTTTACACAAAAGAAAGTTAAATATTTTGATGAAATATTTTCTCCTGTTGTTAGAATGACTTCAATTAGGACTATTTAAAGTCTTGTGGCAGTAGAATATTTTCATCTTGAACATTTAGATGTAAAAAAAAAAAATTTCCATGGGGATTTGGAGGAAGAGATGTATATGCAACAACCACAGTGGTATGACATCAAAGGGAAGGATAATTTGGTATGCAGGTTGAAGAAGATATTTTATGGCCTAAAGAAAGATCCAATGAAGTGGTATTTGAAGTTTGACGGGTTTATGACAAAACATGGTTATAGTAGATTCCATTCTAATCATTGTGTTGCATATATTATCTAACTAGAAAATGGAAGCTATATTATCTTTCTATTGTATGTAGATGACATGCTTATTGCAAGGTCTAATATGCAGGATAAAAATGTTCTCAAGAAGAAATTAGCTAATTCATTTGTGATGAAGAATTTGGGTGCCGCAAAGAAAATCCTTATTATGAGAATAACAAGAGACATAAAAAATAACAAATTGACATTGTCTCAGGGTGAGTACTTAGAGAAGGTGTCAAAGAGGTTTGGAATGCAAAATGAAAAACCAGTTAGTAAAACATTGCCCAACCATTTCAAATTAACTAAGGAAATGTGTCCCGAGACACACTAGGAGATAAAATACATGTCTAGGCTCCCTTATTCATCAGTAGTGGGCAGCTTGATATATGTGATTGTTTGCACAAGACCAGATATTGCACATGCAGTGGAAGTTCTGAGCAGGTACATGAACAATCCAGGTAAATAACATTGGGAGGTAGTAAAGTTAATTATCAGGTATTTGAGAGGTACTGCTACTCGTACATTATGTTTTCGAGGTTCAGACACTGTTCTACAAGGATATGTTGATTCATATATGGAAGGTAATAAAGATAGCAGGAGGAGCACCACAAGGTATTTTTTTACTATAGGTGGAACAAAAGTAAGTTGGATTTCAAAAATGAAAAAGGTTGCTACACTTTCAACAATAGAGGCATAGTATGTTGATGCTACAGAGGCTAGTAAATATATGATTTGGTTACAGAGGTTTATGGATGAATTGAGAAAGAAGGAGGGGCATATGAGGTTATATTGTGACAGTGAAAGTGCCATTCATATTGAAAATAACTTAACCTTCCATTCAAAGACTAATCATATACAACTTAGGTAACATTTCATACGATCTATCTTGGAAGATGGAAATTTGAAGTTGGAAAAGATACACACTATCCAGAATCATGTAGACATGTTAACTAAGGGAGTAACCAGGGAGAAACTAATTTCCTTCTCACTTTCAATTGGTCTTCAAGCATGAAGATGAAGATGAGAAATTTTCCAGGTCCAAGAAGGATCATAGTCCAACAGATACAACAATGATGGAGTTGTTGAGATCAGTCTCCAAGTGGGATATTGTTGGTTTTGGAGCCTGTTTATCTTCTTGATTCATAGGTCTTTGTTTTCAATCGTGTTTATACCCCATGAATACTTTACACCCCAGAAGAATGTACACTCCTCCACGTGGGGGAGTGTAGAGGGGGGTTAACCCCTCTGTAGGATTCGGGGGAAAGCAGGCCCCCGAAGTAAAAAATGCCTTGTAAATGTATATTGTAATTTCATTGCAAATCTGGACCGTTCATTATAAGGTCGCAGATCTGACGGTAGAAGTTATGTTAGGTTTTTTTTCTCTGGAAAGAAACCCTCTCTTATGAGGGAAATGCAGTGTGACTATGTATCATTGTGAATATTTTATTCTGAGAGAGGAGAATGGGAGAGAAAGAAGAGGAAGTTACAACAAGTGTGTTGTAGGTTGTATCCCTTCATTTGCTAGATAATGATAAAGGAAGGACCTGGAAATTTCTCTAGTGGATGTAGCCCATACTGGGTGAACCATGTATATCTGTGTCTCTATTGTATTGTGTATCTTTTATGTTTTATTTCCGCATTTGTTTTATTTTATTACTCTGCGATCCTGTTTTTCTAACAACAAATCCATTGGAATGTAGTCAAATGAATTTTCCACTATCTCAAGGGTACCACTCATCTTGGTATCAAGTATAGTTGAAGTTCAGATTCGTTGGTCAACTTCATTGAATCTGACTAGGATGGAGAAAATGATGATTAGAAGTCCACTTCTGGATATGTGTTTCTCCTTAGCACTGGACCATTGGTTTAATGATGCAAGAAACAAAAGGTAGCCTCTTTATTGACTACAAAATCATAATAGTGTGGCACCATTCAAGCAGGTACTAAAGTAGTTTGGATTCACCAACTTTTGGGAGAACTTGAACTTCATATTAAGACCTCAACTACAATCTATTGTGATAATAAAAGTTCAATACAAGTTGTTGACAATACTGTTTCCCATAGTAAGATGAAGCATGTTCAACTCCATGCTCACTATTTGAGATAGTTGGTTCATTATAATGTTGTCTCTCTTTAATATTGTAGTACAAATGACCAGGTTTTTGATATCTTCAACAAACTTTTAGTTGAATCT
>SNQJ01S0004664.1:269408-289593 GCA_010110895.2 Picea sitchensis | reverse complement strand
CTCTGAATGTGTTGGATCTTGAGATCCTTCTGGATCTATGGCAAGATATCCCTTCTCCTGCAAATACTCTTTAGGGTTTAACCATTAAACATATGTAAGTACATACCTCAGATAGCATTTGCAGGTAGTGGCTCCATTTGGTAGCAGCGATAATTATTACCAAAAATTTCAAGGGTGATTGCAACTGGTTCTACGGCCGCAACTACAACTGCAACTAGTTTTGAGACTGCAACTGCAACTGCAACTGGTTCTGAGACTGCAACTGCAACTTAGGGTTTTATGAGGAAACCCTAATTTTTCAAACTTTGAATTTTGAAATTCTGGTCCAGGGGATAAATGCGCTGAGATGAAGTGAGTTAGCTGGTGCAGTTGGAATTAAAAAAATCCAACTTTTACCCCCTCAAACTTGATCTACGGATTTTTGGACTGGTGCTTCTGGTTTTCTGGTACTTCTGGTACTTTGGTACTTCTGGTACTTCTGGTACTCTGGTTTTCTGGTTTTCTGGTACTTTGTGAAACTAGGGTTTCACTTTTTGGGAGATCTAGCCACTAAAAAGGTGCACTCTAAGTGCCAAAATGATCCTTGGGGGAGGGTGCAGCTTTCTAGGTGGTTTTAGGGTTGAAAAGATTCACTTTTGCAAAACCCTAATTTTGGGGTACAGTAACAGTGATGTTTTTCCTCTTGCGAAATATGCTTCCTTCAGGTTGGCTCTAATTCCATGTTAATGTTTATGCCATTATTATAGTTCTTTGCATTTCAATATATAAGAGCATAATAAGAACAAGATCATTGAGAAATACACATTCACAAGAGACACAACATTTATCCTGGGAAACCCTCCAGGGGAAGAAAACCCAGCAAAAACTTCCTTATCATAAAGAGCTTATACAATGTTCAAGATATAACTCAAACCAATACAGATAGTCCTTCCCAAGAGATGCACCACTCTTCTTTTCCTCTCTCTAACTAGTAATTGCAGCTTGCCTCATAAGACAATGAGCAAGTGAGTTGTGTGTTAAAGTGAGGTGCTAGCCTCCTATATATATATATAATACTGGCACGTGTGAAAGGGTTTCACTGGCAAGGCCGACCTCTCACTCTGGGTGGGTAAACCCACCTTTAAATTAATTCTGGGTCTCAATAATAACTGTTGGGGCTGACTTCTTATTCTACCCATTATAATTGTCCGATGACCAATCCGCAAAAGGGGATTTGGTCCTAATACAATTACCGACATGATTAATCCACAATGGGGATTAATCCTAATAATAAAATAACAATAATAATAAGATTTCTCTTCGTAGTTACATTATTTCAACAGATAAAGAGGTGAAAATAGAGATGAGCAACACTGTACTTCTCATGAGTGGGAAGGAACTTCTTGATGAGATTAAGAAGAAGGAAGACACACAATTTATTGTGGTTAGTAAGCCAAGAATTGTTTTGACCAGTACAAGGATAGATGATTTACCAGAAGAAATCCAGGAATTGTTGGGAGAGTTTGCTAATATAGTAGTGGACGAACTACCTTGTTCAATGCCACCCATCAGGAGTATAAGTCATCATATCGATCTTATACGTGGAGCTAATTTGTCAAACAAAGAAGCATATTGTTTGACGCCGCAGGAAAATGAAGAAGTTAAGAGGCAAGTCCAGGACTTAATGGACAAAGGATTGATTCGAGAGAGCTTGAGTCCATGCATTGTTCCGATAGTGCTCAGCCCAAAGAAAGATGGTGGCTGGAGAATGTGTACAGAATCAAGGGAAATCAATAAGATTACCATCAGATACAGGTTTCCATTGCCAAGGATGGATGACTTGATGGATTGCTTGAGTGGAGCAAAGTTTTTTTCAAAACTTGATTTGAAAAGAGGATATCATCAGATTAGAATGAGAGAAGGTGATGAATGGAAGACAACGTTCAAGACAAATGAGAGGCTGTATGAATGGCTTGTCATGCCATTTGGCCCAACGAATGTGCCCAATACTTTCATGAGGTTGATGAACGAAGTCCTGAAGGATTTCATTGGGAAATTCGTTATTGTATATCTTGATGATATACTAATTTTTAGCAAAATAGAAGCAGAACACTTAAAGAACCTAGTTGCAGTAATGAGGAGGTTACAGCAAGAGAAATTACTGATCAATATGAAGAAATTGTCATTTATGAGGATGAAACTCATTTATTTGGGTTTTGTTATCTTTGCAAATGAATTGAAAATGGATCTAGAAAAGATAAATGCGATTAAGAATTGGCCATCGTTGAAGAGCGTGTTTGAAGTTTGAAGCTTCCATGGTTTGGCTAGTTTCTACAGGAAATTCATTCGAAACTTCAATGGAATTAGCACACCGATGATGGATACGGTGAAGAAACGACACAAATATTTTCATTGGATAGAGGAAGCAGAGAAGAGCTTCAATCTGCCGAAGAAGAAGATCATTGAGAAACCAATTCTGGTTTTGCCAGATTTTAGCAAGACATTCCAGGTCAGGTGTGATGCGAGTGGATTTGCAATTGGAGTGGTCTTGAGCCAAGACAATAGGCCGGTCACATATTTCAGTGAAAAATTGAATGAAGCGGAGATTAAGTACTCCACGTATGACAAAGAATTCTATGTAGTCATACAAGCACTGAAGAAATGGAGACATTATTTGGTTCCCAAGGAGTTTGTTTTGTATAGTGATAATCACACTTTAAAATTCGTGACTCGATAGGAGAAGTTGAACCAAAAGCATGCTAAATGGGTTGAATTCATGCAAAATTTTACTTTTGTGATTAAGCATATTTCTGGAACTGCTAACAAAGTTGCTGACGCTTTGAGCAGGAAATGTTTTCTTATGCAGGAGTTCAGAGTCAAGACTTTGGGTTTTGATAACCTCAAATAAATGTACAGGGATGACCTAGATTTTAAAGAGGCATATGAGGCATCTGAGAATCCAATTCTCAGGGATAGAAGCCAATGGACTAAATACATGATCTAGGATGGATTATTGTTCAAGGGAAATCAACTATGTATTCTGAAAGGCTACATGAGGGAGAATTTGTTGAAGGAAAAACACAGTGGAGGATTGGCCAGACACTTCGGTCATGATAAAACGTTTTCAAAGCTAAATGGCTCATATTTCTGGCTAGGGATGAGGACGGATGTGAAGAAATTTGTGGATAGGTGCAGAATTTGTCAGCACACGAAAGGAAAAAGGTAGAACATAGGATTATATCAACCATTACCCATACCAGAAAGGCCATGGGATGCAGTGAGCATGGACTTCATATTAGGACTGCCAAGGACACAAAGAGGATGTGATTCAATCTTTGTGGTAGTCGACATATTTTCAAAGATGGCACATTTCATACCATGCCAGAAAACCAACGATGGAACTCATATTGCGAACCTATTTTTCAAGGAAGTCGTCAGACTTCACGGCTTGCCAAAGAGTATCATTTCTGATCGAGATACCAAGTTCATAGGGCATTTCTAAAGGACCTTATGGAAGAAGTTGGGGACAATTTTTTCTTTTAGCTCAGCATATCATCCTCAGACGGATGGACAGACAGAGGTCGTAAACATGAGCTTGGGGGATTTGTTAAGGAGCTTAGTGACTAAACACCACAGTCAATGGGATCACATTCTTCCACAGGCGAAATTTGCTTACGATGATTCACTCAATAGAAGCACAGGGAACCGTCCATTCTAAATTTCATATGGAATGAAACCAAGGGGATTTTCTGAATTGAAAGATGCAGAACAAGTTAAATTCAGAAGTGCTAGTGCAGAGGACATTGGAGAAGGAATGAAGGAGCTTCACAGCTTAATTAAGGAGCGATTGTAGAGTTCAAATCAAGAATACAAGCTTAGAGCAGATCAACATAGGCGAGAACTTCAGTTTGAAGTTGGTGATCTAATTCTTGCACATCTGAGGAAGGAGAGGTTCCCAAGGGTAATGTATAACAAACTGAAGATGAAAAAGATTGGACCATGCAGGGTCATAAGGAAATTTGGGGCAAACACATATGAGATTGAATTACCCGATGGGGTTGGAATCTCACCGATATTCAATATTGCGTATTTGTACCCTTACAGAGCTGAAGAAACAGGAGCAGAGGAGGAATAGAAAGAAATTCAATGGACAAAACAAATGCATGTAGCTGAAAAGCCACAGATGGAAAGCATAATTGACAAAAGGATTATCAAAAAGACCAGGATAAAAGAGTATTTTGAATACTTGGTCAAATGGAAAGGACATCCAATTACAGATCCCAGTTGGGAGGATGAAGCAACAATTCATAAGCATGGACAGACCGTGCAAGAGCTCATGAACATGAGTTCATGAAAATTTTCAAGCAAGGGAGTATGATGCAGGAGCATCGTACATAGCCAGCCAAGAAGCATAAAGGAGGAAGACAACTAGAAAAGCACCCATGCACATTTTGAAGTGTTTTGAAGATTAATGGATGGACATTAATGAAATATTTAAGGGAAGCGTACTTACATTTATATCTAGATGTTGTAAACAGATCGTGAGTGTTTCTCTCATCTATCGAATGTAGAGGCATTTATGCGTAATGAGTGTGAGTAGGTAGATTTAATTTAATAGATTAGACAGTTTAGAAGCATAGGAAGGAAAACGGATATAGACACCCTCACCCTTGTATCATTGTAATTTTGGGAGGATCATTCAGAATTTATAAGCTGTAAAGCTATAGCAGAGAGCTGTAGAGAATAACCCATGTACAGGAGCACTTGAGTTAATATATGAATCTTTGACTCAACTTTCATGGTGTTATGATGCTTACTGTTTACATTAGTTGAATGGTATGTTTAAAGTTGATTTGTTTCTCTGTTATGCATTTATTTCAATGTTGTGTTATGTGTATGATTTCATGTTGAATGTATGAAGTCAGTAAGAGAAGAAGAATGAGTCTCAATTGTTTCTCTCCCTGAGGATTCCTGCAAGGGGTGCAGTGAACGTTCGCAAGGTGTGCGTCAATGAGGGTATGAGTTTTATCTCAGAAATCTTAGGAGGGATATCGTTGTTCTCATACCAGTAGAAGTGCAGGTGAAGCACAGAGATGTGCACATGACTACTATTGCAAAGAGTGCACAGGGTCAAAGACTTAAATAAGCAGAGGTTATTTTAAAGTCTTCCACAAGGAGTTCATGCAGGGATCCCTTTTTTTTTTGGAATCTTGAGTCTACAAGAGAAATCTCAGGAGGGATTTAACCTTTGAAGTGATCAAAGGGAGATGAAGGTCAAAATCTCCGTATAGGAGTCATTGAAGAGTGAATCAGATGGTCATAATTCTCCGTGGAGAACTCATGAAATTGCGAGGACCATAGGATTAGAGGAGCTATAAGGTGGTTAGGAGTTGGATGAATCCACCATCTTGATATCAAGAGTCAACATGAACTGTTGGTAGTGGTCATTTCGAGCCATTAGATCATTTCGAGAATTCGGAGTTCGTAAGTTTGTAGAGCAGGCCAAAACACTTGGTCAATCTAACTCTTGAATTGCGAAAGGGATTATCAAGTGTGGAATTGAATGGTGGAAACACTTCGTGGAAAAGTACCGAAATTCCATGAACCGTTAAGGCTGAGTGTCTTTTAGCATTCAAAAGATCAGGAGAGATAGGGGTCATTGGATCCAATCCAACGAGAGTTGTCGGATCCTGAACGAATTCGCATTTCAGGAATTCAGGGATTGGCATGACAAGAGAATTTGGAATCGAGAGTTTCAAACTCCTGGTTTGCAAAATCTGGAAAATATCGGGACTGTTGGATCAAGGGAGGCTCACAGCCGCCGATCCCACAAAAGGCGAAATTTCAGAGTTTGGGGAATCATAAGGGAAGAGGAACGACTGTTGGCTTTTCACTCAAATTCCCGAAAACTGAAACTAGTGGGTAACAGGTGGTGTGTTCTTGTCACGTTGGAGGAGTCAACCTTCATTGACATTTCACATTTTGGCGATTGTAAGAGTTGTGACATTGCGTCGAGAACCTCCAAATCGCGAAGCCCGAAATATTTCATGGCTTGAAAAAAAGGGTTTACTTAACTCTTTTCGTGGTTTGGAAAATATCCTGCGCTGATCTCGGCCCAAGGGCAAGAGATTTGCGCCAGGTATCAAAATCTAGTTAAATATGTTTATGATATGTAGTTGGTAAGCTAAAGAAAAATTATTTAGCCAAAGAAAATTTTTGAAATCTTGTGTATTTTACACTAGTAATGTTCCTTAGTTAAGTTGGGGAGGATTATAGATTGGCATAAGAGTGATAGGTTCAAAATTGAAGTAGCATGGTCTAGAAACAACACACATAAGATGGAATTGCATAATTAAATCTCAGAGGATGTCTGCAAATTTATTTGTCAAAATTACTCTAGTGAATTGGGGAAAACTCATGAGGAAATTAATATTAGGGCTTAAGAACCCCAATTTTAACCTCTTAATGAGTGTTTTTTGGCTTGTAATTGGTTTAATTTGGGATTTTTAGGATATCCATGGAGAAATCGGGAAAAATCCTCAATTTTTGAAGTGAAATTCATTAGAATTCAATGTGGAAGTGTCAAATTTCGGATTTCATGTTCGAAATGAAACACAAAAGGATGATATTGGCCATAGAAATACTAATTTCTTAGTTTCATGGAAACCATGATGAGAATTTTGAGAACATACATTTTTAAAAAAATTGGGAAATTTTGAAATTTTGGAAAATTTGGGTAATTTTTCATACCATTATGTTAACATGACGTAGAGGCCACATGGCGGGTGGTGTGGAAATGGTGACATGGAATTCCACAATGGAAATTCCACAATGGTAGGGTTTGTAGTTTTCAGTCACCAGACCGACAAGTGATGTGGGAGTCACATTAGCAGGGAGGTGAGTCGATACCATAAGTGGTGTCGCATTGCTCACAAGTGATTTTCCAAAAGGTCTTTGGTAATGCGAAACTAGTAAAAATGCGTCTCATATTAGGGTTGTTTTATAGTGTCACATCGTGGAGGGGGTGTTAACACTCGAGCATGTTGGTGATGTGAAACGGCTTCCCCATCATTGATCTTGTGATCATCTCCACTCGTTTGATCGATGGACATGCAAGTTCACGTGTCGCATCACGAAAGGGGTGTTAACCCTAGAGAGTGTTGGTGATACAAGATAGATCATTTTCCATTGATATCCTAATCATATACACCATTGGATTGGGGGGGAATCAATTTTGTGTGCCAAGGTAAAGGTATGGGATGGGACCCTCACATTCCCTCAACCAATGGAAGGGTGCTAGGTGGAGGTCTGGCATATGAGGTGGGACCCTTGTCCCATTTGAGTTCAGATGCATGATAAGTGGGAAGTCAGTACCGGTGGGCCCGTCAATATTAATATTGTATTAATTTTAAAGGACAACGTAAATGTAAAGGTGGAAAGAGAAGAGAAAATCTATAGGGAATATAATGAGAATATTATGAAATCTCAAGAGGAGATACTATATATATTGAACATGTTTCAGAGTTAATCCAATAAAGACTTTGGCATAAAGCAATCAACTAATGCTAGATAAGTGACAACATCTAGATCCCATAATAGAAGGGATGAACATAGGAATGATACTAAATCAAGGAGTATTATAAGACACCATATTTCTCTAATGAAATCCATTAGGAGAGATCATGCAATTTTAGTTCCAGAGAGCATCCCAAGTGTGTCTCTTACTAGGAGGTAGAGGATAAAGCTCGAGGAAAATATATTGCAAAGTGAACTTAGGAAAATCAAGCCACCAACTTTCAATGGTGAGAATGGGAAGGGAGAATAGGTCGAGGCCTTGATATTGGAAAAAATATTTCCATCTACATGATTATCCCTCCAAGGTAGAAACAAGAACTACAAGCTACCACTTGCAAGGAAACACATCCATGTGGTGGGATCAACTTAAGAAAGACAAACACCTTGATGAGAAGAATGTCTCATGGAGGCAGTTCAAAGGATATTTCCAAGTGAAATATTTGTCTGAGAATTACTATGAAAGTAAAATTAAATGTTTCTTTGAACTCAAGTTGGGAAGCATGAAAATGGATGTCTATGAAAATAGATTCTTTGAATTGTTGAAGCATGTGGGATTAATAAAGGATGAGAAGGTCAAAATCCAAATGTTTCTAAGTGGCTTACCCTCTTTATATAGTGACAATATACAATGTGATAACTCTAGGACCTTGGAGGATCCCATGCGAAGAGAAATGCATATTTATGAGAATAATATAGGGAGGATATTCTTCCAAAAATCTTGGAATGAAAAGATGAAAGGAAAAAGAGATCAAAGGAATAAAGGTTTTAAGCCACCCTTTTTCAAGAAAAAATCCCAAGCAAATTATTAAGGATAATCAACCCAAAATGAGCACAAGACAAAATATTCATTTGGGAAAAGGCCAAGGGAACAACCTACACAATGTTGGGGATGTTAGGGAAATCACTTATATAAGCACTTCCCTCACAAAGCAGAAAGAATGAGTATTTTCCAAAAAAATTAGGAGGATGAAACATTTGAAGACATGGGTGGAATAATGCCAAAGATTTATGCAACCTTGGACAACAAGCAATTAGAGTGTTAATCCCCCATGATTGAAGTGGAAGGTAAGATTGATAACTAACCCATAGAAATTTCAATTGATTTTGGAGATTTCCATAGTTATATATACTCTAACATTTTTGAAATATTTCACTTGTAAAGGATTAAGAATAAGAAATATTGTTTAGTTTAGTTATCCACAGGGGCTAAGAGAAACATCAATGAGTTGGTTAAATATTTTCCAATAGACATGAATGGACTCAGCACAAAGGTAGATATGAATGTCATACCATTGGGTTCATATGGTTGTCGAATTGGAAAATATTGGTTCGAAAAACACCATTATGTCCTACACTATTACATCAAAATAATAATGTGTCTTGATGAGGGAGGAAAGCAAGGCAAGATTTAAGGCATTCTTAGAGTTTTAGTAATTAGAGAAATTTCAGCCATGCAACTGAAAAAGATTTTTGAGAGGGGATGTCAAATTTTCTTATCCCATATGGAAGAAGTATCCAAAGATAAAGTGGAAAGTATTGAAAACCATCTAGTCTTAAAATATTTTGAAGATGTTTTTAGGGAAATCCTAGGATTTCCACCAAAGTTCTTTTTGGTGAAATCCAAGACACCTTACAGAATGGGCACACTATTTTTAAAGGAATTGCAAATGAAACTTGAAGAACTTTTGAAGAAGGGGTATATATGCCCAAGTAAGTCACCTTGGGGAGCCCTAGTTATTTTTTAGAAGAAGAAATATGTAACCTTAAGGTTGTGTCCTGATTTTAGATAGCTAAATAAGGTCACAATAAAGATCAAATATTATTTGCCAATGATTGATGATCTATTTGATTAGTTGAAATGTGCAAGTTTTTTTTTTTTAATATTGAAATGAGATCAGGTTATCACCAAGCGAGGATAAACGAATGAGTGTTCAGGGAATACATGGAAAAGTTTGTGATTGTGTTCTTAGGTGATATACTCATATACTCAAGGAAATAAGAAGATAATGAGCATCACTTAAGAATGGTCCTGCAATTTTTGAGAGAACATAACATGTATGCCAAGCTAAGTAAGTGCATCTTTTATCAAAACAAGATTCACTACTTGGGGCACATTATTTCAGTAGAAGGGATATAAATTTGTCTTGAGAACATAGAGGCCATTAGAGGATGGCCAATGCCAAGAAATGTGACAAAATTGAGATTATTCATGGGACTTTATGATTATTACCGAAGATTCATAAAAGGATTTTCCAATATTGAAATCCCAATCATTTCTTTGCAAAATAAGGGAGTGAAATTTGAATGGAATTCCAAGTGTGTAGAGAAATTTGAGTAGTTGAAATATATTTTAACAAGTGCACTGATATTTAAGATTACAGATCTCGATGAAGATTTTGTGGTGTGCAATGATGCATGCAAGGAAGAGATCGATGGAGTCCTCACTAAAAATCTGGAGACATTACCTTGCGAGGAGAATATATGAGATAAGGACAAACCACTGTGGTCTGAAGCATTTGTTTGGACAACCAACATTATATGTCAGAAAAACTAGATGGCTGAAATTTTTGAGTGAATATGACTTTGAAATTAAGCATATAAAAGAAAAATAAAATCGGGTGGCTGATGCACTCAGTATAATATGTCACGAAATGCATATTTCAACCATCAACATGTTCAACACAAATTTAAAAGACAAAATTTTAGAGGCTTCAAATTCACATCAACAATATTTTAAAATAAAAGAAAACTTATCACAAGGTAATTTACAACATAGAATTAATTTTCATGAGATAAAAGAGGATGAAATACTCATGTATAGAGGGAAAATGTATTTGAAAAATTTTAGTGAGCTAAAAAATACATTGCTGAGAGAAATATACAATGTGCCATATGTTGGGCACTTAGAATATCAAAAAAAATTTGCAGTTGTAAGAAGCCAATACTTTTGGCTAGGAATGGAGAAAGAAGTGGCTTGTAACATCCCCACTATTATTCATTGTTCAACTTATGCTTAATGCAGATATAGTGTGTGGCTACGACCAAAGTGATGTAATATGACAATTGTATTTCTATGTTTTAATAATAAAATGTGATATAAGCTACTAAGGGGACATGTATAGAGATGGGCATTGAATTAATCCACAATAGAAGGGATGGAATAAGAGAGTGGCCAAGAGGGGTCCAAGGGAGAATTAGACGTCTATTAATATTCACCCACATTCTTGAATTTTACTATGACTATCTATTAAACATTATTTTTGGATTGAGTGTTCCCAAAGCCAATCACTGAATACATGTAAGAGGGTGGGTGTGAGTGGTCACATCCCATAGTTATTGAGAACATGGGGGATCAATACAATAAACTTAGGTAAGTGTGTGAGTCAAGAAAGTAATCCAAAATGAGAAAATTCGTATATGTGTCTATAACAATTTTAAAATTCAATTTTTATGCATGAGAAACATGTAGAGAGAAGGAAACAAGTATTGGAGCAGGTGTATCCATTGAGGGTGAATTATAGAGAATTATAGAGAACATTCAAAGTGTTTTGGAGATGAATATTGAAGATCGAGGTTTTCAAGCCTGAAGAGTGAACTCCTGGTTGAGTTTCATTGTAACAACAAGTGTTTCTATTGTTACTACTAGTTTTTCCTAGCAGTGAGTTACTTGGAGTTACCAACAAATATATTCCTAGTTATTTATGCCATAGAGACCCTGATAAATGAATATGACTCTTGAGGGAATACTATTAGTGAAGGGTTACATTCATTGGGTTGGGTAGGTCGAGAGGAAGAGAGATGGTGCAAAATCAAGATATTTGTAGGAGAATTATGTCAATGGGTTGTGAGTGGACAATGAGATACCACCCTCTTTTGTGGATTACTAGTCTCAACTCAAAGGTGACTAGATGTTGACATTTGAAAAACAAATTCTATGTTTGGGTGGAACATCTATCCCAAGTAGCTAGTTGCACAACTGTTTCTAAAAGATAAGTGTTTAATATGTTTATGTGATGTATTTATGATTTTATTTGTTATGAATTAAATCTAAAATTGAGAATGACTTGTATGTTGTTGTGTTGAGTTATTTGAGATGCATTAATGTCATTTTAGCTTATTGTAGATGCATCAAATTAATAATAACATACAAAAGTTAAATTTGTGTGTGTAATTCATAGCTTGAAGCTACATGATTTAATTAGAGAGAAAAAAATTCAACTTTTAAGAGTATTCCACCCCGTAATGTTCCTTAGTTGGAATGGGGGATGTTACATTATGGTATCAAAGCATTTGGTTTAAACATTGGGCTTGTATGGGCCAATAACCAAACCAAATTGGTGAGATTCTTTGTTGCATATATTTTTTGTGATGAATTTTGGGAAAAATAGAGAAGAACAGAGCGAAGCCCCCAAATTTATGAGCAAATTTAGGTCGAATTTACCTCACACCCGTCAAGGAAAAGTTTAATGGAGTAAATCTGCAAAGTTACAAAGTTAATTTCATCCTCAAAGGTCAAAATTTCATTTTTAATGGTCCTTGTAGAGTTGTAGGGAGTTTGGTGAATGGATGAACGAGATCACATTTGATCTTGTGATCAATGACCCATATTCACTTTGATAAATTTAAAAATTATTAAGGTTTCGACCATTTGGGAGGTTGATGAGATCAAGAAATGAGATTTATTTTGGTAGTTGGGAAAATGGATTAAATCAACGGTCTGAATTCATTTTTGGTTGTTGGGAGGTTAGGACTAATCAATGTCTGGGATTCAAATCGAATGTTTTTGGTGTAGAGAAGATTGACAATCGAGATTCATTTTTGGCCATTGGTGAAGTGAGAGAATCAACGGTTGAGATTGGTTTTCAATGGGAGATTGATGACCCATATTTATTGGATATTGATAAAAAAATTCAAGTATTGAAGTTGGCCAAGGAAAATTGTCGACGATCGATGGTCGGGTCAACCAAATTCAGTAAAGTGTTGGAATCAAGCAGGAGAAACAATCGATGGGTTGATAGGTTGATGGTTGGGCGTCAACAGAATCCAAAGTGTATCTATTTTCACCGATGATTGAGCGTTGGCTAATTCAACAGGGTGTTTGGGTTGTCCATGAGAATTGACCGATGGACGATGGAGAAAAGAGGGTCATGACATGTCATGCCACATCATCACCCACGTATCATGCCACATCGACATCCACTTGTCATGCCACATCAACCAAGTTGAAATATTAGGATGACATTTCATACAACATCAACATCACCAACAGTAGAACCAACGGTCAATGGGTCGATGTTAGGGTTCCATCTGAATTGGTGAGGATATCCATTCACCAATAAAAATCATCGATGATCGATGGTCGGTTTGGCTAGTCTATCATGGTGTTGGGAATCGATTGTCAAGGGAATGGGATGGTGGCCAACGGTCGGGTTAGTAGTTTGGGTGAAATGTTGTGCACATATAAAGGAAGGTGTCAATCATCGATTAACAATGGAGTACGAATCAACGAATTAAATTCCACATGATTTGAGATTAACATCTCATATTTAAAATGATATTACAACAAAAAAATAGTGAGTTTTATATGAAAGTTTCTAAAATTTTCATATTTTTGAAGGTCATTAACTTGCGATGAAATTTTGAGGCCCTATACAATGTTTTTAGCCAGCCAAAACCCAAAAGAATAGAGTGTACCAAGGTATAATATATTAACCAAGGTACACTCTATTTCTACAGATCAAATAGAAGATCTCAGAGAGATATTTCCAATGAGATAATCTATTTGCAAAACAGAGCTCGTATGAGAAACCTATAGCCAAAACACTAAGGGAAAATTTTTGGCATGGAATTACTTTTAGAGGGAATAAATACTTTCTTATAAGTTTATTTTGGGCATAGGAGTAGTCTATGGAAATCTTATGATTCATAGAAGGCATCCCTTTATCCATATTCAGGTTCTGTGTATGTAAACATGCACAGGAAGAGAAATAAGACACCTGCAACATACATGGATAAATTGAGTAAAACAACCTAAACTTTGTCAGACCATAAATTTCAGATCAGAGATAGGATTTGAGCAATATAATAGTAATTGTAAAGGTATTAAGGAGTGTAATACATATGGAAATCCAAAATTTTGAATTGGGAAATTTGTTTTCCAAAAATTAATAAAGAGATTTTTGTGACAGTAAAAGAATGGAAATTGCAACTTGTAAATGTTGTAATTTTTCTCTTAGAACTCAGAATGAGGCATGATTATATTCATTGGAAAGATGTTTCAGAGGGGAATGCATAAAAGGAATTTGATTTTGATTTGGTGCATTTTTTTCTTCATAATTTTATGAATAAATAACCTATATTATAATTGATGAAATGTTTATAGTATGCATGTTCTAACAATAATTATTACGTGCAAATTTGTTGTAGAATTAGAGGTACAAGAAATAAAAAAAAAATCTTATATGAGGATTGGAGTTATGGATAATGTTCAAGGATATTAAAACCATGGGAAAGAGATCATCGGTCTGCATGTCAACATGGTAAATGCTGAGACATATTCCAATGGAAGAAGAGGAAGGAATGGACCTGTAACTATGAGAAGCATGCATAGGGAAGTGTATAGCTATAAATATTATAATGAAAGGATTATGAAAGTGCACAAAGACGTACTTCAGAGTCTAAATATGCTGCAAAAAAAAGTTAACAAATACTCTGGAACAAAGCAAGAAGCTAGTGCTAGACAAGTATCAACAGTCAGATATCAAAGCAGAAGGGATAATCGTGGAAATTATAGAGATTCAAGAAGCATGAGCAGGCTCCATCATTCTCTAAAGAAATCCACCAGAATAACTCATGAAATTTTAGGGCCATGAAGCATCACAACTTTGTCTCCTATTAGGAGGAAAAGGAGAAAGACTGAGGTATACATCTTGCAAGGTGAACTTAGGAAGATGAAGCCACCAAATTTCAATGGTGAGCACATCAAAGTAGAAGACATTGAGGCTTGGTTGTTGGAAATTATGAAATATTTCCAGGTTCATGAATACCCCTCAAGGGAAGAAGTTATATTTACCACTTACCACTTGCAAGGAAAGAAAACCATATGCTGGGATCAACTTAAGCAATTTGATAACCTTGATGAGAAGAGGATCTCACGGAGTTGGTTCAAAGGATATTCTAAAGAGAAATATTTGTTCAAGAATTACCATAAAAGGAAGATGAAAGAGTTATTTAAACTCAAGATGGGAACCATGAAAATGGAGGAATATAAGAAGAGTTTCTTTGAATTGTTGAAGTATGTGGACTTCATAAAATATGAGAAGATCAAAATCCAAAGGTTTCTAAGTGGGTTACCCTCCTTCTAAAATGAAAAGATAGAATATGGTAACCCAAAAACCTTGGAGGAAACCATAAGGAGAGGAAATACTATCTATGAGGAGAGAAGAGGAAGGTCGGTTTTCCAAAAGGCTTGGAACAAAAAGATGAGGTGTAAAAAGGATCAAAGGAAGAAATGTTTTAATCCACCTTTTTTCAATAACAACACCCAAGAAAATAACAAGGTTAGTCAACACAAAATGAGCAAAATACTGCAAATTCATTTAGGAAAAATCCAAGGAAACAATATGTACAATGTTGGGGATGTGAGGGATATCACTTATATAGGGACTGTCCTAAAAAAGGTGAAAGAATGAGGAATATTCACAACATTTAGGAGGATGAAACAATGGAAGACATGAGAGGAAACATGTCAAGGATTTTTGCATCCTTGGACAATAAGCAAGTAGAACATCAATCCCCCATGATTGAAGTGGAAAGTAAGAGTGATAGCTAGCCCATAACAATTTTAATTGATTATCAAGCTAGCCATAGTTACATAAATGATAACATTGTTGAAATATTTCACATGAAAAGTAGTAAGAATAATAAATATTGGTTAGTTCAGTTAGCCATAGGGGCTAAGAGGAAAATCAATGAGTTGGTTAAATATTATCCGATAGACATGAATGGACTCAACACAAATATATATGTAAAAATCATACTGTTTGGTTCATATGATTGTCTAATTAGCATGAATTAGTTGGAAAAACACCATGCTATATTAGATTTTTATAACAAGACAATGACATGTATGTATGAATAAAGGTAATAAATAAAGGTTCTATGCATTCCAATATTTGTAGTAGTTAGAGATATTTCATCTATCCAATTGAAAAAGAGTTTCAGGAAGGGATGTCATATTTTTGTATCCCATATGTAAGAGGTATCCAAACATAAAGTGGCAAGCATTGAATATCGTCCGGTCTTGAGGGATTTTGAATATGTTTTTAGGAAGATCCCATGATTTCCACCCAAAAGAGACAATTATATCTCTATTGATTTGGTGCTAGGAGCTTCCCTAGTGTCCAAGACACCTTATAGAATGGGAATGCCATAGTTGAAAGAGTTTCACATGAATCTTGAAGAATTGTTAAAGAAGGGTTATATACACCCAAGTGTATCACATTGGGGAGGCCCACTACTATTTGTAAAGAAGAAATATGGAACCTTAAGGATCTGTATTGATTTCAGGTAGCTGAATAAGGTCACCATAAATAACAAATATCCTTTTGCAATAATCGATGATTTGTTCGATTAGATGAAAGGTGCAAGAATATTTTCTAACATTGACTTGAGATCAGGTTATCATCAAGTAAGGATAAAGGAAGAATACATTATAAAGAAACAATTAATGACAAGATATGAGAATTGTGAATTCGTGGTAGTGCCATTTGGACTATCAAATTCCCCAACTGTCTTTATGTGTCTGAAGAATGGAGTGCTCATGGAGTACCTAGACAAGTTTGTAATTGTGTTCCTAAATGATATACTCATCTATTCTAAGTAAGAAGAGGACCATAAGAAACATTTAAGAAAAGTTTTGAAAGTATTAAGAGAGCATAAATTGTATGTTGATCTAAGTAAGTGCATCTTTTATCAAAACAATATTCACTACTTGGGGTATATATCGGTTGATCCTGAGAAGATATAGTCCATTAGAGGATGGCTAGTGCAAATAAATGTCACATAGCTCAAATTGATTCATGGGTCTTATCAGTTATTACTGAAGCTTCATAAACATATTCTCAAATATTGCAAGCCCAATCACTTCTTTGCAAAAAAAGAGAGTGAAGTTGGACTTCCTAGTGTGAAGAAATATTTCAGCAGTTGAAAAACATATTGACAAGTGCATCAATATTAATGATTTTAGATCCATATGAGGACTTTGTTGTGTGCACTGATGCATGCAAGGAAGGGCTCTATGGAGTCCTCAGTCAAAAATATAATGTGGTATGTTATGCATACAAAAAATTAAAACAACATGAGAAGAATTATTCTACCCATGATCTAGAGATAGAGTCCATTGTACATGCATTAAAAAAGTGGAGGCATTACTTCATGGGTAAGAATTTTGAGGTTAGAACGTAACACTATGGTCTGAAAAATTTGTTTGGATAGCCAACACTAAATGCCAGATAAACTGGATGGATGGAATTTCTAAGTGATTATGACTTTGAAATTAAGCATATAAAGTGCAAGAAAAATCACGTGACTGATGCATTCAATAAGAGATCTCATGAGAGGAATATTGCAACCATTATAATGTACATGGAATATTTAAAAGATAAATAATTGAAGCTACAAATTCAGACCAGTAGGATTTGAACATAAAAGAAAAATTACAGCAAGGTGATTTTCAGTAGAAATTTAATTTGTATGAGTTAAAAGAATACGGAATTAGCATGTACAAAGGCAATGTATATGTGTTCAATTCCAATGAGATGAAAAATGCAGTGTTGAAGGAAATGCATAATGTTCCATATGTTGTACATTCGTGATATCATAAGACAATTGTAGCTGTAAGAATCCAAAACTTTTGGCCTGGAATGAGTGAAGTAATTAATTACATAGCCAGATGTCTAGAGTGTCTAAAGTTAAAGACAAAACATAGGCATCCAGTTGGGTTGTTGTATCCATTTTCCATTAAAAACTGGAAGTGGTAAGTTGTCATAGTGGATTTTATTATAAAGATTCCCATAGCATTGAAGCAACATGACTCCATGATGGTGGTGGTGGATAAATTAACTAAGGAAACACATTTTATTCTAGTGAAGACAAGACACAAGGAAACACATATTTTAGAGATATACATGAAGGGAGTTGCTAGGCTACATGGGGAGTCTAAGTAAATAGTTTCAAACAAAGATCTAAAGTTTACTTCAAATTTTTGGAAAGGTTTGTTCAAAGGCTTTGGAACAAATCTAAATCTTAGTACAACGTATCACCCAGAGACATATGGGTAGACAGAGAGGACCAACAGAATAATTGAAGACATGCTCAGAATGGATGTGATGGATCAACTATCAAAGTGGGAAGATTATATCCACTTAGTGGAATTTGTTTACAATAATGGGTATCAGGCCTCATTAAAAATGAGTCTTTTTGAAGCATTGTATAGAAGAAACTGTAACTCTCTAGTGAGTTGGGATAATACAATAGATAGGGAAGTTGTTGGGTTGGATTTGTTAAAGTAAATGGAAGAGTAGATGACAAAGATGAAGCACAATTTAAAGGCTTCCCATGACATGAAAGTTTCTTATGCAAACAAGAATGGAGTGTTTAGGTATTTTAAAGTTGGAGAACATGTGTTCTTAAAAGTGGCAGAGAAAAAAAGTCTGCTAAGATTAGGAAGTTTCCCAAAGTTGGCAGCAAGATGTTGTGGATCTTTTGAAATCTTAGAAAAGATAGGGCCAGATGCATACATGCTATCATTTCCTGCATCCATGAGAGTGAATAATGTATGTATCGGTATTAAAGAAATATGTGTTTGACCCTAACCACATAATTGATTGAAATGTGATCAAGGTGGAGAACAAAGGGAATTTCCAGGTGGAACCACTACGCATCCTAGACTGGAAATTCAAAGTTATCCAGAAAAAATCCATAGGGATGGTAGAGGTTCAATGGACCTACTACGGTCCTAAAGATGCTACATGGGATCATGAAGAAAACATATAGGAATAATACCCACAAATGTTTGAAAATTTTGAAGAAAACATAATGCAAGACTCCATTTTTTGCAACTAGAGTTCTGGAACCACATCTCAGAGTCCTATCCAACTGCGTTGGGAGCCCTGATAAAATAATGGCACATTCCTTGGGTTAATATTGATAAAAAAAAATGGTATGTTCCTTGGTTTCACCTTTATAAATGAATGATGCATACCTTGGGTCCACAGGTTGAAAGGAACGAGATATTATGGTTGGAATTCTTGCGGGAAATTGCAAAATTGAAGAATTTTATTTTCTAAGTATTGTGATGTAAATTGGGATATATGTATATTGCCAAGGTGTGCACTGAGGATGGAATAAAAATGTATGGGAGGGGGAATGTAACATCCCTACTATAATCCCTAGTTTAATTTATATTTAATGTAGATATAATGTGTGGATACAACCAAATTGATGTAATATGCGAATTGTATTTCTATGTTTAAATAATAAAATGTGATACGAGTTGTTAAGGGGAAATTGATAGAGATGGAGGATGAATTGATCCACAAGAGAGGGTAGGTTCTAAGGGAATGAATAGGATGGCTCCAAGTGGAAATTACCCATGTCTATTAATATTCACCCACATTCCTGAATTTTACTACGACTATGTATTAAAATCGAGTTTCTGATTGAGTGTTCCCAAAGACAATAATTTAATAAATGTAAGAGGGTGGGTGTGAGTGGTCACATCCCATATTTATTGGCCACATGGAGGATGAGTAAAATTAACTTGGGGAAGTGTGTGAGTCAAGCAAGTAAGTCAAAAGGAGAAAATTTGTATAGGTAGCTACAACAATTTTACACATTTATTTTTTGTGCATGAGCACTAGGTAGAGAGAAAGAAACAGAGCTTGGAGATAATGTATCCATGGAGGGTGAATTATAGAGAATTTTTTAGTGTATTTAGATTTGAATATTGAAAATACAGGTTGTCAAGCCTGAAGACAGAGCTGCTAGGTGAGTTGCACTATAACAACAAGTGTTGTTGTTGTTGTTGGTAGTTTTTCCTAGCAGTGACTTATGGATTTCCTAGTAGAGAGATTCCTAGTTACTTGTTCCAAATATACCATGATAAATGAATGGGATTCCCAAGGAACTGATATCAATGAAGGAGTACATTCCTTGGGTTGGGCAGGTCAAGAGGAAGAGAGCTGGTGGAAAATCGGGGTAGTTGTAGGATAATATTAGTGGGTTGTTGGTTTTTGAGCTATGAGTGTACAATGGAAGAGCACCCTATTTTTTGGATTACTAGCCTTGGCTCAGGGGTGACTAGATGTGTTTATTAGTCTATGGTTGGGTGGAACATCCATCCCAAGTAGCTAGTTTCACAATTGTTTCTAAAAGATAAGAGTTTAATATGTTTATGTGTTGTATTTACGAGTTTATTTGTTGTGCATTGTTGGTCCCCGGTTTTAACTATGTTCTTCGCCCATACTACGTACCATTGACCTCCAACTATATGCCAGTATCACCCTTTTTGACCTCCTTTTGATGTAATCAACATCCCTTTACCACCAAAGGGGTCACCTAAGGTATCTTT
>SNQJ01S0004664.1:237189-269358 GCA_010110895.2 Picea sitchensis | reverse complement strand
CCTTGGACAACAAGCAATTAGAGTGTTAATCCCCCATGATTGAAGTGGAAGGTAAGATTGATAACTAACCCATAGAAATTTCAATTGATTTTGGAGATTTCCATAGTTATATATACTCTAACATTGTTTAAATATTTCACTAGTAAAGGATTACGCATAAGAAATATTGTTTAGTTCAATTATCCACAGGGGCTAAGAGAAACATCAATGAGTTGGTTAAATATTTTCCAATAGACATGAATGGACTCAGCACAAAGGTAGATATGAATGTCATACCATTGGGTTCATATGGTTGTCAAATTGGAAAATATTTGTTCGAAAAACACTGTTATGTTCTACACTATTACATCAAAATAATAATGTGTCTTGATGAGGGAGGAAAGCAAGGAAAGATTTAAGGCATTCTTAGAGTTTTAGTAATTAGAGAAATTTCAACCATGCAACTGAAAACAAGTTTTGAGAGGGGATGTCATATTTTCTTATCCCATATGGAAGAAGTATCCAAAGATAAAGTGGAAAGTATTGACGACCATCTAGTCTTAAAATATTTTGAAGATGTTTTTAGGGAAATCCTAGGATTTCCACCAAAGTGTTTTTTGGTGAAATCCAAGACACCTTACAGAATGGGCACACCATTTTTAAAGGATTTGCAAATGAAACTTGAAGAACTTTTGAAGAAGGGGTATATACACCCAAGTAAGTCACCTTGGGGAGCCCTAGTTATTTTTGTGAAGAAGAAATATGTAACCTTAAGGTTGTGTCCTGATTTTAGATAGCTAAATAAGGTCACAATAAAGATCAAATATTATTTGCCAATGATTGATGATCTATTTGATTAGTTGAAAGGTGCAATATTTTTTTTTAATATTGAAATGAGATCAGGTTATCACCAAGCGGGGATAAACGAATGGAGTGTTCAGGGAATACATGGAAAAGTTTGTGATTGTGTTCTTAGGTGATATACTCATATACTCAAGGAAATAAGAAAATAATGAGCATCACTTAAGAATGGTCCTGCAAGTTTTGAGAGAACATAACATGTATGCCAAGCTAAGTAAGTGCATCTTTTATCAAAACAAGATTCACTACTTGGGGCACATTATTTCAGTAGAAGGGATATAAATTTGTCTTGAGAACATAGATGCCATTAGAGGATGGCCAATGCCAAGAAATGTGACAAACTTGAGATTATTCATGGGACTTTCCAATTATTACCGAAGATTCATAAAAGGATTTTCCAATATTGAAATCCCAATCATTTCTTTGCAAAAGAAGGGAGTGAAATTTGAATGGAATTCCAAGTGTGTAGAGAGTTTTGAGTAGTTGAAATATATTTTAACAAGTCAACTGATATTTAAGATTACAGATATCGATGAAGATTTTGTGGTGTGCAATGATGCATGCAAGGAAGAGATCGATGGAGTCCTCACTAAAAATCTAGAGACATTACCTTACGAGGAGAATATATGAGATAAGGAAAAACCACCATGGTCTGAAGCATTTGTTTGGACAACCAACATTATATGTCAGAAAAACTAGATGGCTGAAATTTTTGAGTGAATATGACTTTGAAATTAAGCATATAAAAGGAAAATAAAATCAGGTGGCTGATGCACTCAGTAGAAGATGTCATGAAATGCATATTTCAACCATCAACATGTTCAACACAAATTTAAAAGACAAAATTTTAGAGGCTTCAAATTTAGATCAACAATATTTTAAAATAAAAGAAAAGTCATCACAAGGTAATTTACAACATAAAAGTAATTTTCATGAGATAAAAGAGGATAAAATACTCATGTATAGAGAGAAAATGTATTTGAAAAATTTTAGTGAGCTAAAAAATACATTGTTGAGAGAAATATATAATGTGCCATATGTTGGGCACTTAGAATATTAGAAAACAATTGCAGTTGTAAGAAGCCAATACTTTTGGCTAGGAATGGAGAAAGAAGTGGCTTGTAACATCCCCACTATTATTCATAGTTCAACTTATGCTTAATGCAGATATAGTGTGTGGCTATGACCAAAGTGATGTAATATGGCAATTGTATTTCTATGTTTTAATAATAAAATGTGATATAAGATACTAAGGGGACATGTATAGAGATGGGCATTGAATTAATCCACAATAGAAGGTATGGTATAAGAGAATGGCTAAGAGGGGTCCAAGGGGGAATTACACGTCTATTAATATTCACCCACATTCTTGAATTTTACTATGACTATGTATTAAACATTATTTTTGGATTGAGTGTTCCCAAAGCCAATCACTGAATACATGTAAGAGGGTGGGTGTGAGTGGTCACATCCCATAGTTATTGAGAACATGGGGGATCAATACAATAAACTTAGGTAAGTGTGTGAGTCAAGAAAGTAATCCAAAAGGATAAAATTCATATATGTGTCTATAACAATTTTAAAATTCAATTTTTATGCATGAGAAACGTGTAGAGAGCAGGAAACAAGTATTGGAGAAGGTGTATCCATCGAGGGTGAATTATAGAGAATTCTAGAGAACATTCAAAGTGTTTTGGAGCTTAATATTGAAGATCCAGGTTTTCAAGCCTGAAGAGTGAACTCCTGGTTGAGTTTCATTATAACAACAAGTGTTTCTATTGTTACTACTAGTTTCTCCAAGCAGTGAGTTCCTTGGAGTTACCAACAAAGATATTCCTAGTTATTTGTGCCATAGAGACCCTGATAAATGAATATGACTCTTGAGGGAATAATATTAGTGAAGGGGTACATTCATTGGGTTGGGTAGGTCGAGAGGAAGAGAGATGGTGCAAAATCAAGATATTTGTAGGAGAATTATGTCAATGGGTTGTGAGTGGACAATGAGATACAACCCTCTTTTGTGGATTACTAGTCTCAACTCAAAGGTGACTAGATGTTGACATTTGAAAAAAATAGTCTATGTTTGGGTGGAATGATGCAGGAGCATCACCAACATCAAGCGAGCGTGGGGCAACCACAACACATTTTGAGCACATGATACATTGTTTAAATTTTTTTGAAGATTGGATGCACCAAACTTAAATTTGTAGTTAAGGAGAGGCGTACTAATAGATTGTAATTAGACCTTGAGCGACCCGCTCTCGTTTGAAGGACTAAGAAAGAATTTATGTTAGTAGGTAGCTTTAATGCATAGATTAGATAGTTTAGAATGAGAGAGGGAAAACAGAATATAGACACCCTCATTGTGTATTGTAACATCATGATGAAGAGTATGAGAGCATAGAGGAAAAAACAGAGAGAACTGTGTAGCAGACTCCATGTACAGAAGTTCTGAACTAATATGAGGAAGTTGTGATTCAGACTCATGGTGTTCCTATATTCTCTGTGTATGCATATTTGAATGTTATGCTCATGAATGTTTTACTCTTCCTGCTGTACATTTGCTTTTATGCTATGTATGAATGATTTCTTGTTGAATGTTTGAAATCTAAGAGAGAGAGAGAGAGAGAGAGAGAGAGAGAGAGAGAGTAAGAAGAATGAGTTTCAATTGTTTCTCTATCTGAGCAAGAGTTCCTGCAAGGAGTGCAGTCAAATTGTCCGCAAGGAGTGCGTTGACAAGGTGTTCAGAGAGTTGTCTCTAAAAGATCAAGAGAGATAATTTTTGTCCTCATTAACCCAGAAGTGCAGTCAGGCACAAGAGCCATGCAAGGAGTGCGTAGACCGAGTAAAGTCTCGAAGTTTTCGAACCTGAGCCAAGTATTGAGAGACTAATGCTGCAAAGTGTGCGCAAGGTCGAAGAGCGTTCAACACTTCAAGTGTTTGGAGGTTGCCGCAAGGAGTGCATGCAAGGATCTTCTTTAAGACTCGAAGTTGTGAGAAAGATCAGGAAGGATAAAGCCTTTGAAACTGTTGAAGGTAGTACAAAGAGTTGGTGCATTTTGAGTGATTAGAAGGCATTGGAAGTTTGTGCCATAGGTGGATAAGTCCGGGGAATAATCCTTGGTTCACTTTGCAGAAATCGTCAGAGGGAAGAAATAGATGGTCAAAATTCTCTGTAGAGAATTAGCAAAATCCCATCAGTCGTCCAATCTGACAAAGAAGTGAGGAGGTTACGACTGGGTTGCCAAGGTGAAAGCTTAGAAGATTGTGAACCATCGGATCTTCACTTAGATACCCATTAGCCATTCGATCTGACAAGAGTTGCAGGGGGTTTAAAACCTCTCAAGCCGAGTGAAGGTCCCGAAAGGTATCGGGGTATTGAGGCATCGAAGTTCGGAATATCGAAATTTCTGTGGACGAGAGATCGGGTAAATCCACAGTGAAAACCCCGAAACAAATCAGAACTGTCCATCTGTTGGGACATGTGGCAGGAATCAAGAGCCATCAGCATTTCGAAAGTCTAGAGACCAAGAGTCCGAGACCTTTTGAGTCCTGAAACAACAAAAGGATTACAATCATGGATCTAAGGAAGGATGCGTGTCATGTGATCATCCAATTCGGAGATCCAGGCACCGGGACTCACATAAGTGAGTGTTTTTGACTTTTCATTTGGTGAAGTCCGAGGTTTGATCTGAATAATCCATCCATTTGGGACGCGTGTCGAAAATTCAAGAAGTCAGGATTCGGCATTTCGCGAATCCTGAAGACAGGAAACACTTACATTTCTGAACTGCGAAGTCCGAAATCTCGATACGGAGGAAAGATTCGTTATGGGGTCCAGCTGACGTCATCTCGTCATAACGGGAGGTTGGGAATCAGAATTCCGGGAGTCCCATGGGAAAGAACCCAAAGGCATTGTTTACCCAAAATTGCAAAGTGGCGTGGACCGTCCATTGTTGAGGACGCGTGGCAACAATCTCGACTTCCGGGGAAAGTCTCGAAAAAGGAATCCATATCGGGAGATCGGAGTTCGAGAGATCGGAAGAATCGAGGGCAAATGCATTTCGGCATTTGAAACCCCGAAATCCCGAAAGGAGCTAGGAGTGCGGTCATATAGAAGGGAGGTCGTATGGACCCAAAAGTCTAGCCCAGGGGACTAGAAGAAGTTGAAGCATATTGGGATATCATAGATTGGGAAATCGGGAAGGCAAAGGTTTGTGACATCAAGGATTGTGAAACCCCAAAGCCTGAAATTTTATTTTTCTGTCGCGAAGAGGATGATCGGATGTAGAGGTTGTGAGGAGCAGAAAAGACCTATGGGTCAGTTTTAATAGAGATTCCAGTGGAGAATCGAAGGAGCCACTCCGGCTTGAGGGAAAAATTTGAACGATCCTTAAGACCGGGAGGTCAGCGCAGAGGCCTTTGCCGAGGCAGAGGGTGATAGCCTGCATCATGGAACATCTGTCCCAAGTAGCTGGTTGCACAACTGTTTGTAAAAGATAAGTGTTTAATATGTTTATGTGTTGTATTTATGAGTTTATTTGTTATGCATTAAATCTAAAATTGAGAATGACTTGTATGTTGTTGTGTTGAGTTATTTGAGATGCATTAATGTCATTTTAGCTTATTGTAGATGCATCGAATTAATAATAACATACAAAAGTTAAATTTGTGTGTGTAATTCATAGTTGGAAGCTACATGATTTAATTAGAGAAAAAAAAAATTATTTTTTAAGATTATTCCACCTCGTAATGTTCCTTAGTTGGAATGGGGGATGTTACATTACGGTATCAAAGCATTTGGTTTAAACATTGGGCTTGTATGGGCCAATAACCAGACCAAATTGGTGAGATTCTTTGTTGCATATTTTTTTTGTGATGAATTTTGGGAAAAATAGAGAAGAACAGAGATAAGTCCCCAAATTTATGAGAAAATTTAGGTCAAATTTACCTCACACCCATCAAGGAAAAGTTTAATGGAGTAAATCTGCAAAGTTACAAAGTTAATTTCATCCTCAAAGGTCAAAATTTCAGTTTTAATGGTCCTTGTAGAGTTGTAGGGAGTTTGGTGAATGGACGACTGAGATCACATTTGATCTTGTGATCAATGACCCATATTCACTTTGATAAATTTAAAAATTATTAAGGTTTCAACCATTTGGGAGGTTGATGAGATCAAAAAATGAGATTTATTTTGGTAGTTGGGAAAATGGATTAAATCAACAGTCTGAATTCATTTTTGGTTGTTGGGAGGTTAGGAATAATCAATGACTGGGATTCAAATCGAATGTTTTTGGTGTAGAGAAGATCAACAATCGAGATTAATTTTTGGCCATTGGTGAAGTGAGCGAATCAACGGTCAAGATTGGTTTTCAATGGGAGATTGATGACCCATATTGATTGGATATTGATAAAAAAAATTCGAAGTATTGAAGTTGGCCAAGGAAAATTGTCGACGATCGATGGTCAGGTCAACCAAATTCAGTAAAGTGTTGGAATCAAGCAGGAGAAACAATCGATGGGTTGATAGGTTGATGGTTGGGCGTCAACAACATCCAAAGTGTATCTATTTTCATCGATGATTGAGCGTTGGATAATTCAACAGGGTGTTTGGGTTGTCCATGAGAATCAACCGATGGCCGATGGAGAAAAGAGGGTAATGACATGTCATGCCACATCATCACCCATATACCATGCCACATCGACATCCATTTGTCATGCCACATCAACCAAGTTGAAATATTAGGATGACATTTCATACAACATAAACATCCATGTGTCATGCCATGTCAGTAGTTTCCATGTCATCCCTTAAGTGATCAATGATCGATGGTTGGGTCGATCGAATTGCGAAACCATTTTCTATAGTCAACGAGTAGCACCAATGGTCAATGGGTCGATGTTAGGGTGCCATCTGAATTGGCGAGGATATCTATTCACCAATAAAAATCATCGATGATTGATGGTCGGGTTTGGTGTTGGGAATCGATTGTCAAGGGAATGGGATGGTGGCCAACGGTTGGGTTAGTAGTTTGGGTGAAATGTTGTGCAAATATAAAGGAAGGTGTCAATCATCGATTAAAAATGGAGTACGAATCAACAAATTAAATTCCACATGATTTGAGATTAACGTCTCATATTTAAAATGATATTACAACAAAAAAATAGTGAGTTTTATATGAAAGTTTCTAAAATTTTCATATTTTTGAAGTTCATTAACTTGCGATGAAATTTTGAGGCCCTATACAATGTTTTTAGCCAGTCAAAACCCAAAAGAATAGAGTGTACCAAGGTATAAGAAATAACCAAGGTACACTCTATTTCTACAGATCAAATAGAAGATCTCAGAGAGAGATTTCCAATGAGATAATCTATTTGCAAAATAGAGCTCGTATGAGAAACCTATAGCCAAAACACTAAGGGAATTTTTTTGGCATGGAATTACTTTTAGAGGGAATAAATAATTTCTTATAAGTCTATTTTGGGCATAGGAGTAGTCTATGGAAATCTTATGATCCATAGAAGGCATCCCTTTATCCATAATCAGGTTCTGTGTAAGTAAAAATGCACGGGAAGAGAAATAAGACACCTGCAACATACATGGATAAATTGAGTAAAACAACCTAAACTTCGTTGGACCATAAATTTCAAATCAGAGATAGGAATTGAGCAATATAATAGTAATTGTAAAGGTATTAAGGAGTAGAATACATATGGAAACCCAAAATTTTGAATTGGGAAATTTGTTTTCCAAAAATTAATAAAGAGATATT
The DNA here is from genome assembly GCA_010110895.2 of Picea sitchensis. Classification (NCBI taxonomy): domain Eukaryota; kingdom Viridiplantae; phylum Streptophyta; class Pinopsida; order Pinales; family Pinaceae; genus Picea; species Picea sitchensis. The sequence goes on along the minus strand of SNQJ01S0004664.1, from coordinate 261,745 downwards.
TGTGATAGTAAAAGAATGGAAATTGCAACTTGTAAATGTTGTAATTTTTCTCTTAGAACTCAGAATGAGGCATGATTATATTCATTGGAAAGATGTTTCAGAGGGGAATGCATAAAAGGAATTTGATTTTGATTTGGTGCATTTTTTTCTTCATAATTTTATGAATAAATAACCTATATTATAATTGATGAAATGTTTATAGTATGCATGTTCTGACAATAATTATTACGTGCAAATTTGTTGTAGAATTAGAGGTACAAGAAATAAAAAAAAATATTATATGAGGATTGGAGTTATGGATAATGTTCAAGGATATTAAAACCATGGGAAAGAGATCATCAGTCTGCATGTCAAGATGGTAAATGCTGAGACATATTCCAATGGCAGAAGAGGAAGGAATGGACCTGTAACTATGAGAATCATGCATAGGGAAGTGTATAGCTATAAATACTATAATGAAAGGATTATGAAAGTGCACAAAGACGTACTTCAGAGTCTAAATATGCTGCAAAAAAAAGTTAACAAATACTCTGGAACAAAGCAAGAAGTTAGTGCTAGACAAGTATCAACATTCAGATCTCAAAGCAAAAGGGATAATTGTGGAAATTATAGAGATTCAAGAATCATGAGCATGCTCCATCGTTCTCTAAAGAAATCCACCAGAACAATTCATGAAATTTCAGGGCCATGAAGCATCCCAACTTTGTCTCCTATTAGGAGGAAAAGGAGAAAGACCGAGGTATACATCTTGCAAGGTGAACTTAGGAAGATGAAGCCACCAAATTTCAATGGTGAGCACATCAAAGTAGAAGACGTTGAGGATTGGTTGCTGGAAATGATGAAATATTTCCAGGTTCATGAATACCCCTCAAGGGAAGAAGTTATATTTACCACTTACCACTTGCAAGGAAAGAAAACCATATGGTGGGATCAACTTAAGCAATTTGATAACCTTGATGAGAAGAGGATATCACGGAGGTGGTTCAAAGGATATTCTAAAGAGAAATATTTGTTCAAGAATTACCATGAAAGGAAGATGAAAGAGTTATTTAAACTCAAGATGGGAACCATGAAAATGGAGGAATACAAGAAGAGTTTCTTTGAACTGTTGAACTATGTGGACTTCATAAAATATGAGAATATCAAAATCCAAAGGTTTCTAAGTGGGTTACCCTCCTTTTACAATGAAAAGATAGAATATGGTAACACAAAAACCTTGGAGGAAACCATAAAGAGGGGAAATACTATCTATGAGGAGATAAGAGGAAGGTCGGTTTTCCAAAAGGCTTGGAATAGAAAGATGAGGTGTAAGAAGGATCAAAGGAAGAAATGTTTTAATCCACCTTTTTTCAATAACAACACCCAAGAAAATAACAAGGCCAGTCAACACAAAATGAGCAAAATACTGCAAATTCATTTGGGAAAAAGCCAAGGAAACAATATGTACAATGTTGGGGATGTGAGGGAAATCACTTATATAGGGACTGCCCTCAAAAAGGTGAAAGAATGAGGAATATTCACAACATTCAGGAGGATGAAACAATGGAAGACATGAGAGGAAACATGTCAAGGATTTTTGCATCCTTGGACAATAAGCAAGCAGAACATCAATCCCCCATGATTGAAGTGGAAAGTAAGAGTGATAGCTATCCCATAACAATTTTAATTGATTATCAAGCTAGCCATAGTTACACAAATGATAACACTGTTGAAATATTTCACATGAAAAGTAGTAAGAATAATAAATATTGGTTAGTTCAGTTAGCCATAGGAGCTAAGAGGAAAATCAATGAGTTGGTTAAATATTATCCGATAGACATGAATGGACTCAACACAAATATATATGTAAAAATCATACTATTTGGTTCATATGACTGTCTAATTAGCATGGATTGGTTGGAAAAACACCATGCTATCTTAGATTGTTATAACAAGACAATTACATGTACTTATGAACAAAGGTAATAAATAAAGGTTCTGGGCATTCCAATATTTGTAGTAGTTAGAGAGATTTCATCTATCCAATTGAAAAAGAGTTTCATGAAGGGATGCCATATTTTTTTATCCCATATGGAAGAGGTAGCCACACATAAAGTGGCAAGCATTGAATATCATCCGGTCTTGAGGGATTTTGAATATGTTTTTAGGAAGATCCCATGATTTCCACCCAAAAGAGACAATTATATCTCTATTGATTTGGTGCTAGGAGCTTCCCTAGTGTCTAAGACACCTTATAAAATGGGAATTCCATAATTGAAAGAGTTTCATATGAATCTTGAAGAATTTTTAAAGAAGGGGTATATACACCCAAGTGTGTCACGTTGGGGAGCCCCACTACTATTTGTAAAGAAGAAATATGGAACCTTAAGGATCTGTATTGATTTCAGGTAGCTGAATAATGTCACCATAAATAACAAATATCCTTTTGCAAGAATTGATGATTTGTTCGATTAGATGAAAGGTGCAAGAATCTTTTCTAACATTGACTTGAGATCGGGTTATCATCAAGTACGGATAAAGGAAGAATACATTATAAAGAAACAATTAATGACAAGATATGGGAATTATGAATTCATGGTAGTGCCATTTGGACTATCAAGTTCCCCAACTGTCTTTATGTGTCTGAAGAATGGATTGTTCATGGAGTACCTAGACAAGTTTGTAATTGTGTTCCTAAATGATATACTCATCTATTCTAAGTAAAAAGAAGACCATAAGAAAAATTTAAGAATGGTTTTGAAAGTATTAAGAGAGCATAAATTGTATGTTGATCTAAGTAAGTGCATCTTTTATCAAAATAATATTCACTACTTGGGGTATATGATTTCAGCAGAAGGGATATCGGTTGATCATGAGAAGATATAGTCCATTAGAGGATGGCTAGTGAAAAGAAATGTCACATATCTCAGATTGATTCATGGGTCTTATCATTTATTACCGAAGCTTCATAAACGTATTCTCAAATATTGCAAGCCCAATCACTTCTTTGCAAAAGAAGGGAGTGAAGTTGGACTTCCTAGTGTGAAGAAATATTTCAACAGTTGAAAAAAATATTGACAAGTGCATCAATATTAATGATTTTAGATCCATATGAGGACTTTGTTGTGTCCACTGATGCATGCAAGGAAGGGCTCTATGGAGTCCCCAGTCAAAAATATAATGTGGTATGTTATGCATACAAAAAATTAAAACAACATGAGAGGAATTATTCTACCCATGATCTAGAGATAGAGTCCATTGTACATGCATTAAAAAAGTGGAGGCGTTACTTCATGGGTAAGAATTTTGAGCTTAGAACATAACACTATGGTCTGAAAAATTTGTTTGGATAGCCAACACTAAATGCTAGATAAACTACATGGATGGAATTTCTAAGTGATTATGACTTTGAAATTAAGCATATAAAGTGCAAGAAAAATCAAGTGACTGATGCATTCAATAAGAGATCTCATGAGAGGAATATTGCAACCATTATAATGTACATGAAATATTTAAAAGATAAATAATTGAAGCTACAAATTCAGACCAGTAGGATTTGAACATAAAAGAAAAATTACAGCAAGGTGATGTTCAACAGAAATTTAATTTGTATGAGTTAAAAGAATATGGAATTAGCATGTACAAAGGCAATGTATATGTGTTCAATTCCAATGAGATGAAAAATGCAGTGTTGAAGGAAATGCATAATGTTCCATATGTTGTACATTCGGGATATCATAAGACAATTGTAGCTGTAAGAATCCAAAACTTTTGGCCTGGAATGAGGGAAGTAATTAATTACATAGCCAGATGTCTAGAGTGTCTGAAGTTAAAGAAAAAACGTAGGCATCCAGTTGGGTTGTTGTAGCCATTTCCCATTAAAAACTGGAAGTGGTAAGTTGTCATAGTGGATTTTATTATAAATATTCCCATAACATTGAAGCAACATGACTCCATGATGGTGGTGGTGGATAAATTAACTAAGGCGACACATTTTATTCTAGTGAAGACAAGACACAAGGAAACACATATTTTAGAGATATACATGAAGGGAGTTGCTAGGCTACATGGGGAGTCTAAGTAAATAGTTTCAGACAAAGATCCAAAGTTTACTTCAAATTTTTGGAAAGGCTTGTTCAAAGGCTTTGGAACAAATATAAATATTAGTACAATGTATCACCCAGAGACATATGGGTAGACAGAGAGGACCAACAAAATAATTGAAGACATGCTCAGAATGGATGTGATGGATCAACTATCAAAGTGGGAGAATTATATCCACTTAGTGGAATTTTTTTACAACAATGGGTATCAGGCCTCACTAAAAATGAGTCTTTTTGAACCATTGTATAGAAGAAATTGTAACTCTCTAGTGAGTTGGGATAATACAATAGATAGGGTAGTTGTTGGGTTGGATTTGTTAAAGTAAATGGAAGAGTAGATGACAAAGATGAAGCACAATTTAAAGGCTTCCCATGACATGAAATTTTCTTATGTAAACAAGAATGGAGTGTTTAGATATTTTAAAGTTTTAGAACATGTGTTCTTAAAAGTGGCAGAGAAAAAAAGTTTGCTAATATTAGGAAGTTTCCCAAAGTTGGCAGCAAGATGTTGTGGATCTTTTGAAATCTTAGAAAAGATAGGGCCAGATGCATACATGCTATCATTTCCTGCATCCATGAGAGTGAATAATGTATGTATCAGTATTAAAGAAATATGTGTTTGACCCTAACCACATAATTGATTGAAATGTGATCAAGGTGGAGAACAAAGGGGATTTCCAGGTGGAACCACTACGCATCCTAGACTGGAAATTCAAAGTTATCCAGAAAAAATCCATAGGGATGGTAGAGGTTCAATGGACCTACTATGGTCCTAAAGATTCTACATGGGAGCATGAAGAAAACATATAGGAATAATACCCACAAATGTTTGAAAATTTTGAAGAAAACATAATGCAAGACTCCATTTTTTGCAACTAGAGTTCTGGAACCACATCTCATAGTCCTATCCAACTGCGCTGGGAGCCCCAATAAAACAATGGCACATTCCTTGGGTTGATATTGATAAAAAACAATGGTATGTTCCTTGGTTTCACATTTATAAATGAATGATGCATACCTTGGGTCCATAGGTTGAAAGGAACGAGAGATTATGGTTGGAACTATTGCGGGAAATTGCAAAATTGAAGAATTTTATTTTCTAAGTATTGTGATGTAAATTGGGATATATGTATATCGCCAAGGTATGCACTGAGGATGGAATAAAAATGTATGGGAGGGGGAATGTAACATCCCCACTATAATCCCTAGTTTAATTTATATTTAATGTAGATATAATGTGTGGATACAACCAAATTGATGCAATATGCGAATTGTATTTCTATGTTTAAATGATAAAATGTGATACGAGTTGTTAAGGGGAAATTGATAGAGATGGAGGATGAATTGATCAACAAGAGAGGGTAGGTTCTAAGATAATGAATAGGATGGCTCCAAGTGGAAATTACCCATGTCTATTAATATTCACCCGCATTCCTGAATCTTACTACGACTATGTATTAAAATCGAATTTCTGATTGAGTGCTCCCAAAGACAATCATTTAATAAATGTAAGAGGGTGGGTGTGAGTGGTCACATCCCATATTTATTGTCCACATGGAGGATGAGTAAAATTAACTTGGGGAAGTGTGTGAGTCAAGCAAGTAAGTCAAAAGGAGAAAATTTGTATAGGTAGCTACAACAATTTTACACATTTATTTTTTGTGCATGAGCACCAGGTAGAGAGAAAGAAACAGAGCTTGGAGATAATGTATCCATGGAGGGTGAATTATAGAGAATTTTTTAGTGTATTTAGATTTGAATATTGAAAATATAGGTTGTCAATCCTGAAGACTGAGCTGCTAGGTGAGTTGCACTATAACAACAAGTGTTGTTGTTGTTGTTGGTAGTTTTTCCTAGCAGTGATTTTTATGGATTTCCCAGTAGAGAGATTCCTAGTTACTTGTTCCAAATATACAATGATAAATGAATGGTATTCCCAAGGAACTGATATCAATGAAGGAGTACATTCCTTGGGTTGGGCAGGTCGAGAGGAAGAGATCTGGTGAAAAATCGGGGTAGTTGTAGGATAATATCAGTGGGTTGTTGGTTTTTGAGCTATGAGTGTACAATGAAAGAACAGCCTATTTTTTGGATTACTAGCCTTGGCTCGGGGGTGACTAGATGTGTTTATTAGTCTATGGTTGGGTGGAACATCCATCCCAAGTAGCTAGTTTCACAATTGTTTATAAAAGGTAAGAGTTTAATATGTTTATGTGTTGTATTTACGAGTTTATTTGTTGTGCATTAAATCTGAAATTGAGAATGACTTATATGTTATTGTGTTGAGTTATTTGAGATTCATTCATGTTATTTTAGCTTTTTGTAGATGCATCAAATTAATAGTAACGAACAACAATTAAATTTGTGTTTGCAATCCATAGCTGGAAGATACAGGATTTAATTAGATAGCATAAATTTTAATTTGTAAGAGTATTCCACATTGTAATGTTCCTGAGTTGGGATGGAGGACATTACATGGATAATTGTATTTATAGGTTTCTATAATTTCAAAAGGTGAAAAAAAAGCATAGACATCCATTGGGGCTGCTACAACCATTTCTCATTCCTAAATGGAAATTGTTACAATTTATTTCATTACAAAGCTGCCTAGTGAAGCAATATGATTCCATCATGGTGGTGGTGGATAAATTAACAAAGGATGCACATTTTAATCCTATGAGGAATACACACAAGGAAAAAAATATTGCATAGATCTACACAAAGGAATTTTCCAGACTACATGGAGGGCGAAAGGCAATAGTTTTCATATAGAGATCCAAAATTCACATCCATTTTTTGGAAAGGGTTGTTCAAAGGATTTGGGATAAATTTAAATCTCAGTACACTATATCATCCATAGTTAGATGGGAAAATAGAGAGGACTATAAGAATCATTGAAGAAATGCTCAAAATGTATGTGACGGACCATCCATCAAAGTGGGAATACTACATCCACTAGGTAGAGTTTGCTTACAATAATGGGTATGACGGCTCATTAAAAATGAGCCAATCTGAAGCTTTGTATGGAAGGAAGTGTAATACACCAGTGAGTTGGGATAATCCACCAGACAAAGCTGTCACTGGGCTATATTTGTTGAGAGAAATGGAAAAGAAGATGAGAAAGATCAGGCATAATTTAAAGGCTTCCCAAGACATACAAAAAAGTTATGTAGACAAGAATAGAGCTTTGAGGGATTTTAAAGGGGATGAACATGTTTTTCAAAACATGAAAGAAAAAAGAAGTTCAATAAGATTGGGTTTATACCCAAAGTTGGAAGCAAGAAATTGTGGGCCTTTTGAAATATTAGAGAAGATAGGTCCAGTTGCATACATGCTAGTATTTCTTGCATCCATGAGAGTGCATAATGTATTTCATGTGCCATTGTTAAAGAAATATGTGTTTGACCCTAGCCACATTATTGATTGAATTGTGATTCAAGTGGAACACAAACGAGATTTCCAGGCCAAATTAGTATGCATCCTAGAACAAATATTAAAAGTGCTCAACAACAAATCCATATGGATGGTAAAGGTTCAATGGACCTTCTACGGTCTTGAAGATTCAATGTGAGAGTATGGAAAAACTAGGTGATAGGAATACCTGCAATGTTTTGTCAATTTTGAAGAAAATAAAAAATAAAATTCAAGACTCCATTTTTGGGCAGCTAGATCTCCACAACCACTTCTCATAATTCTTGGTCACCTACATTGATATCCATGATAAAATAATGCTACAACCTAATGGAATAAGAGAATTGAAGGGGACACATTCTTTGGGTTAGCGAGTTTATAAGAACGAGATATTATAGTTGAAACTATTGTTGGAGAGTAAAAACATTTCATAATTTTATATTTCTAAATATTATGTTGTAAATTTGTATATGTGTTTCGGCATGGGGCTGTGCACGATGGAAAACACATAGTTGTAGGGGAGGGGGAATGTAACATATACACTATAATTCCAAGTTTAATTAATGCTTAATGTATATATGAATATGGATATGTCCAAAAAATGTAATATGAAAAATGTATTTTTTTTTTAATTTTAATAAATAAAATGTGATTTCAATTGTTGGGGGATATGGAGAGAGATGGGAGCTAAGTTTTCCATGAGAAGAGAGTGTCTAAGAGAGGTCCAATGGGGGGATTAATTATGGGTATTAATTGAACCCATTTTTTCTTAATTGAATTGTCATTGGGGGTAACTTCTATTTTTGTTTGAGTGTATGATAGCCCAATCATTAAACTCATGTAAGAAGGTGGGTGTGATATACACATCCCATAACGGTTGGGGAGAATGGAGATGAAGTACAATAAACATTGGGCAGAATGATTTGTCAATTGTCTTGGGAAAATAGAAGAAATTTGTATGGGGAGAACAAACAGTTTTTCACATTCAATTTTTACATGAACAACAAGTAGAGAGTAGGGAGAAAGAGCATTGGAGACAGACTAGGAAGGTTGGGAGAAATATGGAGCATGTTGGAACATTTTTGGATCATTTTGGACATGAAGATTGAAGAGGTATCTTGTCAGTCCTGAAGAGTGAACAACTATGGGATTTTTACTGTAACAACAAGTGTTGTTGTTGTTGTTTGCTGGTAGGTTTCCTAGTAGTGAGTTCCCTTGATTTCCCAGTAAAGAAATTATTGGTTACCTATGCCAGAGAGACATTGTTAAATGATAGGGACACCTGGTGGACTGAGAGCATTGAAGGGGTAAGTTACTTGGGTTGGGAAGGTCATGAGGAAGAAAGTTGGAGGAAACTCGAGATACTTGTAGAAGAATACCAATCGGTTTTGAGATATTGAGTTGTGGGTGGGATGTGAGAGGAACCCTTCTTTTGTGGATTCCTAGCCCCAACTCAGCGTTGACTAGCTATTGAGATTTGGAATAACAATTGTATGGTTGGGTGGAATTTTGTTCCTAATATGTTGGTTGCACAAACATTTTAAAAAGATAAGTGTTTATCTATTTTTGAGTTTTCTTATGAGTTTCATGGTTGTGTTTTTACCCTGTTCCTAAGAAGGGTTTTATATGATGTTGTAGATTATTTGTTAGATGAATTATATTCATTTAGAATGATGTAGATGTATTTAATTATGGATATCATAATCTAGTTAAATATGTGTATGATATATCGTTGATAATCTATAAGAAAGTTATTTAGCAGAAGAAAAAATTCAAAATCTTGTGTATTTTCCACAAGTAATGTTCCTAGGTAAGATGGGGAATGTTACATATGGTTTAAGAATTGTTGATGGTGGAAATTTAATTCTTTGTGATTGATTCAATATTGTGTACTTGTAATAGATAGTTTGTGCACCTTCTTCCTAGCACCTGTGGGCTCCATTACCATGTGAAATTGTAGTGAAAACTGCACAAAGAATATAGCTAGCAACAATGAATACAAAACTTGCAAAGTTGAGAAAAGAAGAGAAGAATTGGAGATAAAAAATGAAAGAATTGTATTCCACACAATCATAGAATGAAAAATTACATCTGATATACTCTACATGGCTGAACTAATATTCCATAATAGTGATATAGAGATATGTGGGCATATACTAACATAAAATAGAGTGAAATGCCACCTAGTCCTAGTTAATCGGACATACAATCATCAATTAACTAGTTAACACAAATGGAGTGGAGAGAATCTCATGCACGCACATGTATAACACTCTCCTAGCCTCATGCATATGAAGTGTTCCCTCCTGGTGATGATTCCAAGGTGAGTATGCAACACTTGGTGATAACGCCAAGGTTGACATGTCAGACTTGAATCCACTAGTATCATGCAGGTTCAACTGAGTAATTATTGAAGAGTATGTAGCAACCTCATATAAGGGAGAATATTATCATCTAGGGGATAATATCTCAGACCAAGGGATGCCCTCAATATATACTAATGAACATAGGAAAATAAATACTAGGTGCGTGTGTAATATCTCAAATAAAATAAGGATGCAAATATTAAGAAGTAAATGCATCTTTGGAGGTATGTACTAAATCAGAGAAACATCTATTTGAGAATCATTTTTAGGCATGCAAATAAGTGTTCAAGGATTCTAAAGGGCTACCACCTAACAGGGAAATGAAGCATGTAATACAAATGTTTCCCAAATCCCCATTTCCAAACATTTTGTTATATCAAAAATCCATCTTGGAAGTAGATGAAGTGAGGAAATAGTTTCCACAACTATTGGATCGGCCAACCACCTCACCTTGTGGGTAACCTATCATCATAGTATGCAAGTAGGATGGAAATTGGATAATGCATATCAAGTGAAAATATTTGAATAATATCAACCTAAATAATCAATACCCTTTTTTTGAGATTGATAACTTGTTAGATCAATTGCAACATGCCAAGTAATTTTTTTGGGTTTATGTAATGTACTAACTGCATTTTTACAGTTGATGAATGATGTGTTTCATTCATTTATAGATTCATTTGTAATAGTGTACAAAAATGATATGTTGGCTTATATATCTTCTTGGGAAGCGAATATATCACATCTCATGCAGGTGTTAGAGACCCTAAAATAACACCAACTACTAGTAAACCTTAAGAAATGTGAATTTACTCAATAGCCATTGTTGTTTTTGGGGTATGTGATTGGTGGAGGGGAACTCAAGATTTATATCATGAATATGGACACCATCATCAAGAAGCCAAATATTATTATTTTTCATTGAACTTGGGATCTTTGTGGGGGTAGCATAATACCTGTAAGGGTCTCCCACCACATCCACTAAGAACACAGGCTCCTTGGGAAGATTCAACGAAAACCAGATGAAGAGGACAAGGAAATATGTGATTAGTTGGGAAAATGAAGACATTTGGGTATGGGCAATATCACATTAGGAATAACATGGTGACATGCAGAACCAAAGGGGCATACACATTACGTGACTTATAATGATTGACAAAGACTTGGGTTTCATTTGGGAAAGGGTGGGGAGACTTGGGAGCATGCCCAAGGAGTGAACTTGTTTTCCCTTAGAAACATGGGCATGGAGGAGAGGTTGGAAAACCCCATCGACACATCCACGAGGAATCACAATGATCAAAATGAAAATCGCACAAGGAAAGGGACATGTTCCCAAGGATGGGGCATGCCATTCCAAGAAACAAATAGTTGATGGGAGCACATTCTAAGATGGGAACTCTAGGTCCATAGATGGGCACTCTGGTTCCATCGATGAGTACAACAATCAGTTAAGTGTGACAATTCATGAAGGGGCATGATGCACCAGAGATATGGAAAATTTCACACAAGTTCCCCTTGGAGTCCATATAAAAGCAAGGGCGCAAAACCAAAGGGATCATAAGAGACATTTTGAGAAGAGATTTGGAGAGAAATTCTGAGGCAAGTCTAAGGAAACAAACTAAGGAAAAGTTTCCAAGATGGAAGACAAGTAGCCAAGAGTTGAATGCTTTGGACAGTTTTAGGGATGTATGGAAAATGAAGGTCTGTGAGGGCATGTGTGAGATGTAACCAAAATCTATGTTATCTTAGTGAAAGTATGCGAAAACGAAATGAAAACAAGTATGTGGTTGTAGGAGCATCTAAGGTGCACTGTAAGGAAATGTGAATATGGTTGCGGTAGATATTCTTATGGTAATAGATTTGTTCTTGAGTGTCTTGGTAAGGTGAGGTGAGTTGTTTGACTCTTCCCTGTTGTAAACTGATCTGATAGTGCTTATTTGTAACTATTTTGCAATAAAAAGTACTTAGCCGAGTGTTAAGAATGATGTGTGTTGCCCAAACTATTTTTTGTGTTTGTCTTGATTTTTGTTCTACAATTTTTTTGTTGGAATGCTCATGTTCATGGATTAATTCTTAAACAAGACTAATCATGTTCATGGATGAATGCTTAAACAAGACTAATCATGTTCATTGATGAATTATTAAATAAGACTAAGTATTACACTTTCTTAACAAATTGTTAAGTAAGCAAGAGTTGCAATAAAGTAAGAGTGTGACTCACCAATAGCCTAGAATGGAGTATGAGTATGCTCTAGGTGAAGAGGTGTAGTCTGGATGAAGTATTCTTAGTGTGCCAAGAAATGAAGTAAGAACCATTTTGGTGTTGCATGCCCTCGGGAGGTGAACGATCGCAAGATATATCCGGGCATTGTGTGCAGTCATGACAAGTGGTATCACATCGTATATGTATCTTCACCACTACTGAATCATGAAAAATGGTGGAGGAGGGGCACACTTGGTGGTGAAGTAGTATAGGCCTAGGCTTGGTGAAGGGCTCAATAGATAGACCCATCACAAAGAAAATTGAGCAAAAAATTGTTGGGTTGTGACATGTCCAAGTTGCAAACGAGGCTATAACTTGTGTGCATACCTGAGTGAAATCCTTGATAAGGATAAGAACAAACTTTTGTGTGAGAATGAAGCACTTGGGGAAGGAAAAATGAAATACTCTCACAATATTGTCACAGAAGTAACCATAAAATATAAAGAAGACTTGAGATGAACTCTTGGGTGTCTTGGAGGAACCCTTGGCATGTAAAATGAATATACTTGGAGGACCATCCATGGATGATGGTAGTGACACTAAGAGGGATCCCAAGATTTTTAATATGAAGGTCCAGATCACTATCCTAGAAAGGAATGTCGAGTATATCACATATGCATTGTGCTAGCATGGTGAGAAGATCAGTCAGATAGATTCTAATATGAGAGAGATGAAGTGTGGGTTTAACGATTTCATTCTGGAGTTCCAGTCAACTGCATATATGATGAATGAAATCTTGAATAATTACATTCATGGTAGACTAAATGCAATAGAGGATGCACTTTCCAAAGTCACTCAGAAGTTGAGATACCAAGATGACACCATCACACTATTGAAATAAGCTTCAGCTAACAAAAAGAGATATGTTGTCATGTTGATGAGGATCAAGATAAAGGAACATGATCCATCTGATGGAAATTGCAACAGTAAGTTGTGCGTAAACTTATGTTGGAACATTGAGCAATACTTGGAACAATTGAATGGAAGTTTGAACAAAGCCAAGGTGAATGTTGCATCGATGTTCGTGACAGGAACCACGAATCTTTGTTCGAAGAACTGAGTGGAAGACTCAATAGTTGGGAGAAACATTGAGAAGATAAATAATTGGGTAGTGATGAAGGCATCCTTGAAGGCATAGTGTGGTCAAGGGAACCAAGCATGGATTGTGGGGAATTAGTTTTTGGTTCTCAAGAACACTAGTAATATCCAAGCCTAGATCAAGGATTTCACATGTCTCATGTTGGAGATAAATCATATGTCATAAGAAGATAGAATTTTCCACTTCATGAATGGTATGCAACCATGGGAAAAACATGAGTTACGACGACATAATGTGTAGTAATTTGCATCTACGATCACTGCAGCGAAAAAAATGTTGGACTGCAAGGGCAAACCCAAGACATGTCCTATGAATAATGAATATTTCCAAAGTGAGAATAAGAAGCAAGGGAAGGGGAAAATGAAGGACAAAGGAAAATCAAAGACGTCCAAAGGTAGAAAAGACAATGCCAAGAAAACAGATGCAACGAAAGAGAAGAAACTGATTTCACGTTGGATTTGTGTCAATGAGCATTATGTGAAGAATTGTCCCTTGAAACAAAAGTTGAATTATTTGGAGAAGGTAGAAAAACCATATGTTGGAGTTTTGCAGGACTTCAATGTTGTCATGGAGGATGAATCCACATATATCCAAGAGTAATATGAGACAAAATTTTTCTATGTTCAAGTCGAACTCAACAAGAATTTATTGTTAGCCATGGTGTAGAGTGGGGAGATTCATAACTTGTTGAGGGAAGACTTGGTATGAAGGCTTGGGTTGTATCCTAAACTAATGCGAAAAACCTTCAAGAAAGTCAACACAGGCATGGAGAAATTCATTGGTGTGGCCATGGACATTTCATTGAATCTTGGTGATTGGCGTGGAAAGACAAGTTTCAATCTTTTTCCTATGGATGATTTTGAGGTTGTGTTGGGACAAGAGTTCATGAGGGAAGAAAAGGAAACACAAATTCCTCACATGAACAATTTGGCCATTTTCTTAGGACAGACTCCATGTTTAATTCATACCATAAGGAAGGATGCACGTGGATGTCTTCCATGTAGATGGTTTTTGTAGACAACCAAAGAAAGCAACCTTATGGTGATGAACATGGACGATGTGGGGTGATGGTTGGAAAGTATAATGAAAAAAATGAAAGGAAGCTCATCTGAGTGGAATAGAGGTTGGTCTATGTTGAAAATATATGTGGATATTTAGCTAAGACAATGGATGACTTGGCTAATTTTTGTTTGAAAGTTGATGAATAACAACGAAGAACAAAATAAGACACATAAATGAAGATGTCAGAGAAGTTAGTTAAATAGGAGCATAAACCATTCGTGAGATAAGAGGATGTGAGGGAAATGCAACAACCTTGGTGGAGGAGAACCAAGTAAGAGGCCAATTCCCCCTGTAACTAAGTTGGATGTGGTGAATGGTTGTATGACCCTGAGATAGAATGAATCATGGAGAAGTGTGAAGGCACGATCCATTCAAGTGTATTGCTTCTTATATACATGATGTAGAATTATGGTGACGCTTCATTGATTTCATTGGGACCGATTGAATATGAGGGAGATATCCCAACCAAAATTTTAAACTATGACGCACCGATGGATCTAGAGAAGGACCTTGTTTGTTCTTCTTCTTGAGCACCCAACACTTCCTTTTGGTTGAAGGGATAATAATTAAGGGTAGTGATGGGAGTGATGCACTGAGGAGATGTGATAAATCACACAAGTGTCCCTTGGATTCCATATAAAATCAAGGGTGCACAAACAAAGGGAGCATAAGAGAAATTTTTACAAGAGATTTGGAGAGAAATTCTGAGGAAATTCCGAGGAAACAAATTGAGGAAACGTTTCCAAGATGGAATACAAGTAGCCAAGATTTGGATTCTTTGAAAGGTTTTAGGGATGTCTGGAAAAAACAGTTCTATGGGGGCATGTGTGAGACAAAACCAAAATCCGTGTTAGATTGGTGAAATTCTGCGGAAATGAAATGACAACAAGTTTTGTGGTTGTGAGCGCCTTTGAGGTGCATCTTAGGGATTTTTGAAGACGATTGCGATAGAGAGTCTTGTCATGATTGATATATTATTGAGTGTCTTGGTGAGGTGAGGTGATTCGTTTGACTCTTCCATGTTGTAAACCAAGCCAATAATGATTATTTGTAACTATTTTAAAATAACAAAGACTCAGCAGGTGTTAGGCACAATTTTTTTTACCCCAAATATTTATGCATTTCTCTTTTCTTTTTCATTAGTTGTTCTCTTATAATTCTCATGTTCATGGATGAATTATTAAGTAAGAATAATTGTTAAACAATGTTAACAAATTTTCTAAGTACGAAAGAGTTTCCCTAGACTAGGAGTGTAACTCACCAATATCCTATAATGGATTATGGGTATACTCTAGTTGAAGAGGAAAAGTCTGGACAAAGTATTCTTGGTGTGCCAAGAAACTAAGTAAGAACTATCGTGGTGCCGCACGCCCTTAGGAGGTGACTGATAACAATATCTGTTAGGCGTTCTATGGGATCTTGACACTACCTTTGAAAGTGTATAGAATCCATTTTACCTACATCTCCACCACTTCATTCCATAACAATATGTGAAAAGATTTTTTAGTGGGGAAATAATCAACATAAGTATTTTGAAGAAAAAAAAAAATATTAGTCAATCACCAGTTTTTGCATTGCCCAATTTGTAAAATCCTTTCAAAGTGGAGACATATACAAGGGAATATGAAATGGGAGTTCTCTTAATGTAATAAGTTAAGTTGATATGTTGTCATTATGAAATGTTCCACGGGGGAGTTCTAAAATACCCTACATATGAAAAGGAACTCTATACTCTAGTTCAACTTGTTAAGAAATGGAAGCATCCATGATATGTACAAAGAGGCATCAACGAAATATGAGGACTTTAAAGAGGTGTTTTAGTAGATATAAGGTTAATTTCATGTAGAATAATATGACACTAAGGATAACTATCATCTCCACGATGGGTTTCTATATGATATAGACAAGCTATGTGTTCCTAAACATGAGATGCTGTAGCTTATCAGAGAGGCTCACAAATCCAAAGTTACAAGGTATTTTGGGTTTTGGAAGACAATTGACAACTCACAAAGATTTTTCTATTTCTTTAGAATGAAAGAAGATTTAAATAGTTTTATTGGGGGTTGTGTACTTAATTGTACCTACAATATAAACAATAAAAATTAAGGATTATAACATCCCTTACTTGTACCTACTATACCATGGGAGAGCATATGCAAGGATTTCGTGGGTATTTTTCAAAGAACAAGGAAGGAACATGGCTATCTAGTCATGGTAGTTGATAGGTTTAGCAAGATGTTCATTCTAATTCCTTGTAAAAACACCATCATGGTACAATATGCATCAAACACATTCTTTAAAAATTTCTAGGTGCATTTTTGGATAGAAAGGAGCACCATCTCATATAGAGATACTAGATTTATCAATTCCTTTTATAATACATTTTTGGAGAAGAATGACATCAAGTTAAAACGACCTATAGATTTCCATACAAAAACACATGGGTAGACATAATTAGTGAATAGGAAACTAGTCCAAATTTTGAGGGTTACAATTAGAAGTATATGATAACCTAGAGAAAAATATAATTTGTATTCAACACTCGTATAACAAAGAAATTCACATGACTTCTACCAATAAGTCCTCTTTCCAAATTTTCTTTATGTATTTTCCACCTTAGCCATTATATTGGTTATATGACAACAATGAGTGAGGGAAGACACAACATGAGAAGCATTGAAGGATGAGAAATTCATTTGATAAGATCAAGAAAATTTATTTGTAAGTACAAGAGACAATGAAGAAGTCATAGGAAAAGCACAAGGACTAGAATTATCAACACAAAACCAAGAAGACATTCAAGGTGGGAAATAGAGTATGATTTCATCTAAATAATGAAAGGATATGAAATCCTAGTAATAATATAAATTATTTGGAGTATGGTAATTTTTAAGTGTTGGAGAATGTAGGTGATAATGCCTACAAACTCAATCTACCCCCTTATATGTGCATTCACGGAAACTGAATGTCGAAAATATGAAACTTTACGAGGCTTCCATGCTATACCAAGAAACTTATTAGTGAGTCTTACTTACCATAGAGGAACTAGCACCATAAGATTAGACATAGTTAATAGAATATACAATATTATAGACAAGAATAGAATAAAAAATCAAGGGTAGCATGAACTATGGGAAGTTCAGTGGAAAGGATAAATTCTAGGCAAGGCCAAATGGTACTCTTGGGAGAAGGTAGAGGAAATATTTCCTCACCTTCTTTATTAAAATATTTTGGGGACAAAAATCCTCTTGAAATGGAGAGGTATGATCCAAAATGGATTAGTATATGTTTCATCGTGTATTTTGGTATTTTCTAGATATAAAAATTAGAGTTATTGTCTTGTAGGTCCCATTTTAGGGTAAAGTCCCGCTTTTGTGATTTGGGTTCCATAAAATTTTAGAGTTTGTGTGAGGCCTTAAAAAGCAATTTTCAGGTCAAAAAATGAACCAATTGTTATACTCTTGAATCTATCCTATACATGGAGATCTTTCCAATGGTACAAATATCTCCTCAACTAGAGTTCATATGAGGAAGTGATTCCTCCCACACATTGACCTATCTTATTGACCACCATGATACCAAGTGGATGCGACATAAAATTCGATTACTCACACATGTATAGATACTCACATGTATAATTTCAAGAAGGATTTAAAGGGTCCAAAATCATAACCCTAATTGGGAGTTGAAGCATGTAAAATCTCGAATCCTAACCCTAAATATTTACCATGACATATTAAACACTGGGTTGATAGGAAATGAAGGGATTCCATTATTATTGTGTTGTTTATTGTTATATAGTTGAGAAAAAAAATTGGAAGTGAGATTTTGGAATAGTGAGAAGGAAATGGAAGATCATGTAGCATCCATACTCACCATAGTGTCCATAAAAAATCCACTATGAGTGTACTTTCTTTGCATTTACATTTTATAACTCATAATAAAAGTGACCAATCACCTGCTAGCTAGGTTTTCCCTATATTGGCTTGTCCTAGGGTACATATTGTGGTTGTGGAAAAATGTTGGTGGAATATCCATGGTAGTTAACAAATCAATTAATCATGGAGATTCCTCATGGAGATTTTATGTGGTTTTTTGTAGTAAATATTACATGTGTGATCTTGGAGGTGAAGTGTCATGGAAACATTTTCTTTCTATTGTATTAGAGTTATGATTTGATTTGACAACCTTTACATTTGTGAGTTGTCCAATGGAGATAAGCTTGATTAGAATAATGAGAGGGAGGGAAATATCCATCCCAATCCTCAATAATATTTATCATTCTATTATGAGAAAAGTTACCATTCAAGGAAGAAGACACAACAACGATAGCACCCCTAAGGGTCCCCAAATATTTTGTTCAAAAGGTTTACCACAAGGTACTGAAAACCTTGAAAATGAAATTGCTATTGATATTCCTAATGATCATGATTTTTTTTTTATGATGTTATCACACACTAGAATCTTTTATGATATTTATTTGGTAGGTTTCCTCAAGAGTGTGTCAAATTTTTTTGGGTTAAGGAATCATACGAGCCTTATGGTTGTGTTTGTACAATGACCAAGAACCTGAGAAAAATATTCTTTAAATTAGCATTCAAGGAACATAATCATGCATATGAGGTGGTCATGCATGGTCCTAAGATTTGTTGTAATGCCTTGGTATTATTATCAAAATTGTATGAAAATTCCTTGTACATTGAAGTTTCTCAACTTTATTTTCCTATATGGGTTGAATTCTTAGGCCTTCTAATAAATTATGGAATTTTCTTGAGCACATTTCAATGCCCCTTGTTTTTCCTTGTTTCAAAAAATGATATGTACAAAAAAAAATGAGTGGAATACCTACTTGGCCTCCATGATTAGATAAAATTACAAAATAATCATGGGCTACTGATAGCCAAAAATCCTAAGTGTCTAAGTTAAAAAACTAGGTTGGATTATGCCAAAACATAAATATATTGTTGTCAAGTTTGAGACAACAATCGAACCTCTTTATTATATTTTTCGAAGATCCATTTCAATCATAACTGACCTTATCGTAGAAATATGTGTTTTCTATTCTTGTATATATACACATACTGTAATGTAATGAACGGAGCAACCATGGACTGAAAATAATTGTTATGAGAAGTCCTGAAATGGAGTATTATATGATTGTATCAGATATGATATCATTTGGAATGATGTTGTAACTTGAATCCTTTCATGAATGCAAATCTGAAGCTTGGGAGAATGATGTTTACTTTGGTGTTTATTTAATCGTGTGACTGTAAGTTAACCAGCTTCGCTATCTAGTTCGGAGGGTCCACAAAATTGGAGAAGCATTAGTGTTCTACTTTTTATGTTATTAGCTTAGTTTGTAATTTTAGTTTATTTTTTCAGAAATTAGAATATGCTCTATAGTGTTAAGTGTTAAAATTTATATTTAAGTTTTGACTGCTTGTTAATAGTAAACATGTAGCTTGTCTTATATTTAGAAACACTAATATTACACTACTTCTTAGTGGACATGTGCTTGAATTTCAGACAATTTTCTACTTTACTTTGTTGCATTTCTTTTTATGTCGGTGCAATTTACAGAGTTTTGGTTTGTTACAATTGTTGGATTTATTAAAGAACTGATTCAATCAATGATAAGAAATAGAGGAGCTCCTTAAGGCGTAAGAATGTATTCCAAACCCTTTTGCGAGAACAAATCTTGATAAAATGGTAACTTCTTTCTTTAGAATATTTATCAATCTGGTATGAACAAATGAATGTGTTGATATGAGTGACAAGATTTATCCTGAGTCACGTTTGCACATAGGTACGTTATTTGGATGTAAAAGTGCAATACCACCATATATAGAATTTCCATGCTTATGTGTTAATTGCAAATGCATGACTAAGGGATTTGTTCCTAATTGAGAGGTTTATGGATTTTAGTCTTCAGCTAGTAAATTCAACATTAGATCAATATCCCACACATAAAGTTTTGAGTAACCTCCCAACTTACTAATTCAAATGCTAAGTTTGGGTAAAACCCTATTGTTACATTCTAGTAGCATCTTTTATTTAATTGTGGAGAATATCTAGGATTCTCTTTCACTCAAATCTAAGCTCATACAAGGTATCACGAATACTTAAGTTGTTTAGTGAAAGACTGCGCCCTGAGCCCTAGAAGGGGATTTGAATAAAGAACTAGTTATTGGCCTTTGAGTTTGAATTTCCTTTTAGGATTTTAATTCTTTTAATGCACAAAAAGTTTAAACATCCATTGACTGAAAGTTAAGAAGATAACATATCATAGACATGTTCATGTGTAGATTAGTGATCTAGACATGACATGCGTAGCCATTGAGTTTTGCTCATGCTTAATAGTAGTCTTGTGGACAAAGTGAATCTGTCCAAGATTTATTTTTGAATAGACTATTTGTGTTTTGATTGGATTGTTGTCTAATATTGGATTGCAATGGGATTTTAATGTCTCTTAAGAAGTTAGAATAGTTTAGACTTCAATTATTTACCTGCACATATTGTGTATGTAATTCACAAGTTTACGAACCACATTGACAAGTAAAGTGTTTATTAATGATAATTAATTGACCCAACAACCCTAATTAGGAGTTGAGACATGTAAAAACCCAAACCCTTATCCTAAACATTTACCAGGCCATATTAAATAACAGGTTGATAGGAAATGAAGGGGTTTCATTCTTACTATATTGTTTATTGTTCTATAGTTGAGAAAATCATTTAGAAGTGCTATTTTGGAGTACTGCAAAGGAAATGGAAGATCATGTAGCATCCATACTCACTAGTGTCCATGAACACTGCATTGTGAGTATACTTTCTTTGTATTTACATTTTATAACTGA
This sequence comes from Picea sitchensis, assembly GCA_010110895.2. Taxonomy (NCBI): domain Eukaryota; kingdom Viridiplantae; phylum Streptophyta; class Pinopsida; order Pinales; family Pinaceae; genus Picea; species Picea sitchensis. Next base: position 240,602 of record SNQJ01S0004664.1, on the reverse strand, counting down.
GAATAAAACATAGGCCTCACCTACTAGCTAAAATTTTCCTATATTGGCTTGTCCTATGGTACATTTTGTGTTCATTGTGTAGATAGTGTGTGTTATTTGTGTATTTTCATTAATTTTAGTTTTAGTTTATTTTAGTTTTTTGTGAAATAAGATAGAAATATTAAATATGAAATCTAAAGTAAAACATTACATAATATTGTAAGATTTGTTGTGGAAAAATGTTCTAGTGGAATATCCATGGTGGTTTACAAATCAATTAATCATGGATCTTCCTCATGGAGATTTTGTTCGATAACATAGGTATTCCAACAGAGGGAAAACACCTTTAGTAACCACTCACACAACTAGATCAAAGATTAACACACTGTTGTTTTGACATGGTAAAAACCCTACGAGGAAACATCCACGACCCCAACCAATTCGACCACTTGGAGCAGTTTATTAATGCAAAAGAAAAATATTACAGAGGGATTTTACAAGAGAGTTTCTCACAATCGATCATCGACAAATGACCCTCCATGCTCTTTAAATAGAGATCATGGACCAATCGAGTGTTAAGCCATGGATCTATGGACATTAAGACCGAGGATAATATGAACCGTCAGATCACTCTATGTCAGGAACATATTGTGACCATTGGATTTCCTAACTACAAATGGATACTAATGCATACTAAAGAAACACACTTTTATCTAATAAAACATTAGACCAAGTAGATCTTAACTAACTCCTAAGTGTCTAAATATCCTAACATCCCCCCTTATGAACAACTTGGGATAGGATTGAAGGATTTACAATAGTGACATAATAGGAGAAGGAAGGAGGAATTAGAGCCTATTCCCCCCTTAATGACAACTTATTGAACTTCTAACATAGATCTATGTTTGGAAAACTTCGCTTCTGTAAGAGACTTTGTGAAAATGTCTGCAACTTGATCTTCTATAGGGAAAAAGAGCACTTCAATAACTTGATCATGAATGCGCTTTCTGATGAAGTGCATGTGTAGCTCGATGTGTTTTATGTGCTGATGTTGAATTGGGTCTTTGGCGATCTTGATGGGACTCTGATTGTCACACCAAAGGATGGTCGGATGCTTCTACTGGAATCCAAACTCTAGAAGGATCTATCAAAGACACAAGGCTTCCTAAATTGCATTTACCACTACTCGGTACTCTACTTCCATTGAAGAAAGTGAAATATCCCATTGTTTCTTACAGGCCCAAGTGACAGGTCCTGAACCAAGGCTAAAAGCATAACCTATAGTAGACTTCCGATCATCAAGGTCGCTAGCCCAATCTGAATTAGTCAAACCAACCAATAAAGGAGTCCCCCCTGAAATGTAATGTGTCCCGATCTGAACTGTACCACAAACATAGAGAAGTATCATTTTCACCGCTTTCCAATGGATTTCATGGGATGTTTTCATATACCGGGCAATAATACGAACAACAAAGGAAATATCAGGATGAGTATGAGTCAAGTATAAGAGGCTATGAGCTAACTAACGATACAAGGTGGCATGAATTTCAGGAGAAGTATAGGTCGCAATGTACTTGACTCCAAACTAGAAGGGAGAAGAAGTTGGTTTACAATCATCCACGTGAAAGTGACGAAGAAGGTCAAAAGCATACTTAGAATGAGAAAGAAAAATCCCTTCATTGGTTTGTAAAACTTGGAGGCCAAGGAAATAGTGTAAAAATCATAAGTCTGTCATTTCAAATTTCTTCTTAAGGATGGTTTTCACATGGTTTAAAAGTTTTAATCAAGATGGATGTCAGTGGCCTTCCACCTATTCCAACTCGTTCATTTTGGTAGTTTTCCAGTTTGATAGTTTTTTTCCTAGTTTTTGGGTCCTTGACATCTGGGGCCATTTTGAGGCCTTAAACAACGTTTTTAGTCCTCACCACAGTCAAACTATCAATCGAGTCAAAATATTACAACAAAATGTGTATTCCTTGGATAAACCTTTCCAATGGGATATCGTGCGCCTAAAACAAAGATCGTATGCAAAAGTTACGACCCCGAGAAGTTGAAGTACTAGCTTACCCCAACAGGGCCCACATGCCTTTTGGCGCTTCATCTCCTAGGGTTAGGTTTTTGGATGTCTAGGGTTTTGGCATTCATATTTATTGTAAAAACCCCTTCAGAGACTCATTGTATTCATATTCTTGCGAATGAGCACAATTGTTACATCTCTTCTTAGAGATAAGCCACCACAATTCCAACAAGCTTGTTTTTTGCTGCATTTTACAGTTTCAGCGTATTTCCTTATTGAATAGAAACCAATTTTACTGTCTCTCCATTATTCTATGTTAAGAATATTTTAATAATCTATATTCATTTCGTTTTTCTCATAAAATACAGATTAGTAGTATCAGACTAGTATGCTCCTTGTCGTTCTTAATGCATGTCCCCAACGAGGTCAGGGTACAAAGAATTGGGTCTGAAGCTTGTTTCTCTTGATAACAAAAGATATCACACGCCCAAGAGAACTCTCATGGTGGGAGAACATAAAGAGGATGGGACATGAGATCTTTTCAAAATGTTTCTTGAGGAACCCCTCACACAACAAAGGAACAAGATGATGAATAGTTTCACACAAATCCTTTGGCGGATACCAACAAGCAACGTATCTTCCTCGAGCGGAGGTGACTCCCCCTCCAAGGTACAAATCAAATTTGATATTCCTATATTTGAAGGTAAGATAGAGGAAGATGTTTTATACAAGTGGTTGAATCTACTAGAAGGTTATTGTTTTGTCCATAAATTTTTGAATAGAGAAAAAAATTCTTTTGCACTACTCAAAGTCGTTCCCCATGTCAAAGATTGGTGGGAATTTTTTTTTGAGAAAAAGGAAATAGAGGAGCGCTAATTATTTATAGACATGGTCGCCTGGGAATCCTCCAGGGATGCTATTAAGGAACAATATTACCCTGTCTAAAGTTATGATGACCTGTATACAAAATGGACCACACTATGGCAAGACAGAGACCAAACAGTGCCTGAGTTCACAAATATCTTCCATACCTTGTGTACCAAGATGGGTATCAAATATTATGAGCGACATCTGGTGCTCAAGTATCGTGGTGCTCTGCATCGATACATCCATACCAAAATAGAATTTCTAGACATCTCGTCCTTCGGCATAGCCTATCGATATGTCATAAAAATCGAGAAGAAGCTCAAACAAAAGATGCAGTAATTTGGTCTTGGGAACCCCACACAACAAACAAAGGAAAGGGTGGACCCAAACCAAAGAACAAAAGACAAGGAAAATATGGATAGCATTAGGAAAACCATTCCAATCCGCAGGCAAAGGAGGACACCAAAAAGACAAATAGAGATACCGGGAAGTGGTGCAACTTCCATAAGATCCCTTAGCATTACACTGTTGATTTCCTCTCAAAGCAGTC
>SNQJ01S0004664.1:216986-227610 GCA_010110895.2 Picea sitchensis | reverse complement strand
CAGAAAACTATTTTGAGCCACTTGAAAAAGGTGGGTGGGCATTGATATCCACCTGGATCAATGTTTTTGTTGTTTTTTGTTGTGGAAGACGACCTTGGAGAGCATGCTAAAAAAAAACTCTCTTCACAAAAGAAAAAAAATTCGCTTTTCGATGACATCAAGGGTTAGATCTCAGTTAGCTTACCTGGAAAATGCTTTTTTCCCTATCTATTTCTAATTTTCTGAGATCGAACAGGGAGTGGGGAAAAGAGAATACACAGATCTAAAAGAGTATCAACCCATAAACAAATAATATAATGCCGAAATGAAACGAAAATAATACTCTGCAAAAATTTAAAAATGGCGTATTGAGGGTTTATTCCTCTGGATCTGACTAAAATGAACATATATTGGGAAAACAAAAACCTTTTCGAGTGAAATGAAAAAGTGTTCATAACTGAAACGAGCACTTGAGACACAATGGAACCATCCTCTCAGCCCAGAAATGTACGAAAATGGCAGAAAATGGAAATGAGACAACTCGGCTTCACGATCTCGATCTACAACAGGAGTGGGTCTTTAAACAAGCCCTGATACCATGTTCAACAACACATATATTCCAACTGAGGAAAAACACCCTTAGTAACCACTCACACAACCAAATCAAAGATCAACACATCGATGTTTTGACATGGTAAAACCCCTATAGGGAAACATCCACGGCCCTAGCCAATGCGACCACTTGGAGCACTTAAATAAGGAAAAAGAAAAATATTATAGAGGGATATTAAAAGAGATTTTCTCACAAACGATCATCAACAAATGATCCTCCATTCTCTTTAAATAGATATCATGGACCAATCAGGTGTTAAGCCATGGATCAATGGTCATTAAGATCGAGAAGAATATGAACTGTCGGATCACTCTATGTCAAGAACATATCATGACCATTGGATTTCCTAACTACAAATGCATACTAAATAAACACACTTTTACCTAACGACACACTGGACCAAGTAGATCTTAACTAACTCCTAAGTGTCTAAATATCCTAACAATTTTTCTATGATTTTTCATAGTAAATATTATGTGTGTGATATTGGAGGTGAAGTGTCATGGAAACATTTTCTTTCTATTGTATTAGAGTTATGATTTGATTTCACAACCTTTACTATTGTGATTTGTATAATGGGGATTATCTTCATTAGAATAATGAGAGTGGGGAGGGGGGGAATAGCCATCCCACTCCTCAATAATATTTATCACTCTATTATGAACAAATTTACCATTCAAGGAAGACGACAAAACAATAATGGCACCCATAAGTGTCCCCAAATATTTTGTTTGAAATGTTTACCACAAGGTACTGAAAGCCTTGAAAATGAAATTGATATTGATATTCTTAATGATCATTATTTAGTTGTCTGTGATGTTATTACACACTGAAATTTGTTAGGATATTTATTTTCTAGGTTTTCTCAAGAGTGTGTAAAAAAGGTTTGGGTTAAGGAATCCTAGGAGACTTGTGGTTTTGTTTGTACAATGACCAAGAGCCCGACAAAAGGCTTCTTTCAATTTGCATTCAAGGAAAAGAATCATACCTATGAGGTGTCCATGCATGGTCTTAAGATGTATTGTAATGCCTTGGTGGTATTATCAAAATTGTATGAGAATTTCTTGGTTAATGAAGCTTCTCAAGCTTATTTTCCTCTATGGGTTAAATTCTTGGACCTCCTAATAAATTATGGAATTCAAGTTTATTTTCCTCTATGGGTTGAGTTGAATTATTAGGCCTCCTAATAAATTATGGAATTTTCTTGAGCACATTTCAATGCCCCTTTTTATTCTTTGTTTCAAAAAATGATTCCTTTTAATATTGATGACATGATTCCACATGTATAAAACAATGATTGGAATACCTACACGACCTCCATGAGTAGACAAAATTACAAAATAATCATGGGACAACGATAGAAAAAATACCTAAGTGTCTAAGTAAAAACAATGGGTTGGATTATGCCAAAAAATTCAGAGTATTGAAATGTATGGTATCCATAAAACAAGAACCATAAAATCATAAAAAAAATAACATTAAACATTAACCCCAACTATTGTAGGGAGTTGGTCATGATCATCTAAGGCTACGCCCCATACAATAAGTGGTAGCTTAACTTTTCCATTAGATATACAATGTCCCATTCATCTATAACCTCCTAGGGTCTATGCCCCTATAATATTGAAAGAACCAAGGTTGGGAACACTTTAGAGGTAKGCCGATGAAGAGGTTGCACACATAGTTAGGGTGATCTTGGATCAATTTGTTAACCTAGTGCCTAGGTTTTCCTACTAAAAAAATTGCAGAAGAAATCTGAAAAGGAACATAGACAGGAGTCAGATTTGGGTTAGGAGGAATATAAATCATATTGTAGGGGGGTACCTTGTGGTATTTCACTTTATTATGTAAGGATATGATACCATATATTAGGTTTCAATCATGGCAAGATAATGTTGTTGTGACAATGTAATTAATTAGACCATGAGTCCTCTTTTTTCATTGCCAAAGTGAAACTTCAACCCTAATAAGTAACCAAGTAAAATGGAAATATAGAGTCCAGGGTAGTTGGTCACTAAGAAAGGAAGCTCTCTATGATGAAAAGGTAAGGAGGTATTATTTTCATAGAGACGTTTCCTATTCCCAAATTGTTTTAGCTAGCATGTAGAAACAAAACATATTCTTCAAGGTTTCAAGTCATTTGCAATGAGGACATTTGTAGATATTAATTCCGAGGCAAGTTAATAGTTTATCTAAGAGGAGCCTCCCTAAGGAAATACACCAAGAAACTAATGCTTTTTTGTATTCTAAAATGGGCTTCCAAATAAGCCTGACCAACTAGGTTTTATGTTTATATTTTAATCTCTAGATATTATTTGGTCAAATTTTAGGGATGGATTTGAGAAGAGTTGCTTACATACCATAGTTATGTAATATTTTATGAAATCATATCCTTCCCATTTTCATAGTCATATTGTATTTCATGAAATCATGGCCTTCCCATTTCCTATATCTCCACCGTGCTCTCAGCATAGGGATGCCAAGCGTTAGAGAACAATGGTCAAGAATAAAACTCTTTGTATACACTCCACAAAATKTTTATATGAGTTGTCTAGGTGGAACATAAGCTTCAAATAAAGCCAAGAAATCCAGGTTATAGTCTGAGTAGCCACCAAATTACTGGCCACTTAAATCACATTTTTATATAGCATATAGTTTGAGAAACAAGGATATTCATCCATGCGATTTCCATCCATCGAGATAAGTAGAGACCATGAAATATGGTGGAAACTAAATGAAAGGTATGCTCGAAGAGTTGGTTCATTCAAGCTAGAACGAGATTAATGTGTTCCATTCCATCCAACTTCTCTTAATCACAAAATAACATTTGATTTTGACTACTATAGGAGTGACTATTAAAGTCTCCATGGGAAGCCTCTTCTAGGAGCTTTCAAATCTAAACTTGAGAAACTCCTTCTAAGCGAGTTTATCATCAACAACTCTGACGATCCATTTCGCACACAAGGCTCAAGCTTGGAGTTGAGTTTAGATAATGCCTAGGCCTCCATATTCCATTATAGTACAATAGAGATCCTAGTTAACTCAATGAAAAAAGTTTCTTCAATTTTTCTTTGCCCGAATAAAGAAGTGAAGGATTTGTATATCTCAAAGTAATCCATTAGCAAAAGAACCCTATAGAAGGAGTAATACACATTAGTGTCCACTAGGATTTTGGTGCAGATCGGGAATTTGGTATCCAATGCTAAAAGCTTAGTGATCCATTTATTGATTGTCTTTTCAACCCATTGGATTACAAACTCCTAGGGGCTCGCTGGGGAGGTTCAAACCTTAGAGATTTTATTTTTCGTGAAACCTAATTTTTTTAACATCAACCACATTGTTTGAAAAAAAATGGTATTTACACATAAGATGAACAACATAACCAAAAACTCATACAACTCGATCAAATTTTAGTACAACAATGTTTTATGTGGTTAAAATCCTCAAAGAGGGAAACAATTCACAACCCCATCCAAAGCGGCCACTTGAGGAAATATATTAATGCAAAAGAAAAAATATTTTACATAAGAGTTCCTCACAATCGATCTTCAAAAAATGACCCTCCATGCTCTTTAAATATATATCATGAATTAATTGGGTCTTAATATTAAGGAGGATATGAACCATCACATCACTTTATGTCTAGAACATATCATGCTTGTTGGATTAGACAACTACAATTGTATACTAAAGAAACATACTTTTATCTAAATACACAATAGACCGAGTTGATATTAACTAACTCATAAGTATCTAAATATCCTAGCACCCCCCTTAAGAACAACTTGGAATACGATTGAAGGATTTACAAAGGTGACACAATAGGAGAAGGAAGGAGGCATTGGATCCTATTCCCCTTTAATGACTTGAATTCTTAGCATGGATCACAGATTGGAAAATTTTCTTGTCTAAGAGACTTTGTGAAAATGCATGCAACTTTATCATGTATAGGGAAAAACAACACTTCAAGAATGTGATATTGAATAACATTTTTTATGTGTGTCTCAATCTGTTGTTTTGCACTGATATTGAACTAGAAATTTGGCAATCTTGATGGAACTTTGATTATCACACCAGAGGGTGGTGAGATGTTGTTGGAATCAAAACTTTGAAAGGATCTATCAAATCCATAAGGCTTCTTGAGTTGCGTTCACTATTACCACATAGTCTACTTCCATTGAAGAAAGAACAAGTTCTTGTTGTTTCTTAAAATTCTGAGTGACAGGTTTGGAACCAACATTGAAAATATAACTTGTAGTAGACTTTCAATCATCAAGGTCGCAAGCCCAACCGATATCAGTGAAACCAACCAACAAAGGAGTCCCTTGTCAACCATAATGCATACCAAACTGAACTGTTCCCTAGATAAACCAGAGTATCTTTTTTTTCTTTTTTGCCAATGGCTCTCTTGGGGTGTTTGCATATAAGAGGCTACCAACTAACTGATAGTACTGAAAGTCGTGTCTACTTTGGGTGTAGTACAAACTCTAGAATGAAAGGGAGAAGGGGATATTTTACAATCTTCATTGTAAAAGCAGTGAATCACATGCATACTTAGAGTGGGAAAAATAAATACCTTCATGGGTTTGCAATACTTGGAGGCCAAAGAAATAACACAAATAGCCTAAATTTGTCATTTCAAATTCCTTCTTAATTATGATTTCCCATAGTTTAAAATTTTAGGATCACTACCAATAAGATAAATCATCAACATAAAGAACAAGTATTATGAGATGGTTTCCTACATTCTTGATATAAACATTGAAGTTAGAATGACATTTAGAAAATCTAATATTTAGAAAAAAACTATCACAATTAGAAAATCTAATATTTAGAAAAAAACTATCACAATTTTCAAATGTATTCATATTTATGTCAAAACTATCCAAATACCTTCAGAAAAAATAATACACTACATTTAATCATATAAAGAAATTGTCTTTTCATATTAACTTCTCATGAAATTACCATCTTATGTTATTTATATGACGCAACATGCTATCATTTACAATGATGATATGATTACACGTAACAATATGCACACTCTTTATATAGTATAAAACACATATGTACCTTCGATTGCAGAAAACAATATGCACATCTTAATGTTTATATAGTATAAAACACATATACCTTTGGTGGAAAAACTGTAAACATTGAGAAATGGATTAAGAATGATAGAAGTAGATAATTGGGTTAGGTGATGTTTGTTCTTCATTTGTTATTAACTTTATCTTCATTAATGGTTACCAACCTAGATCTATCAAGCACTTAGAATCAAACACTTAAAATGATACAATTTTTTAAGATGTAATTTTTTTATTATTATTTCATTTTATTTATTATTATTATTTTTTTAATTAAATTGAACTTATTTATTATTATTTTTTAATTATTTATATATCTTTTAAATAAAAAATTTATTATTGTTATATTTTCATCTGCCTCATCATACTCCCCATAATGAATTGTAAACCTCTACTCTCAATAAAAAAGAAATGATGTGAGGTTAATGTCTTAAATAACCAATAAAATAAACCTAATAAGCATACACAAAATGCAAAATACATTATTGAACTCAAGTAAATCCAAAAAAAATAATTTTAGAGAAAGGATGTGGAGACCATCCTATTAAAGACAAAAATTTACAAATGAAGAGTCATCGAAGTATTCACCCGACTTATAATCACCAAGAGTCACCGAAGTTCTTTGCCTCTTCTTGAACTTCCCTTCGCTAACGACCTGGCAGCTGTGGTATCGAGGGAGGCAGGATGTCGAGTAATTACCTGAGAAGACTATTGAAAGATCTGAAGAGTCTGAGAGATGATCCCCCTGAAGGTATTAGCGGAGCTCCGCGGGAGGAGGACAATATTATGCTCTGGGACGCTTCTATTTCGGGGTATATATATTAGGGTTTCTGCCATTTTATCACTTTCTGCTTCTAAAAATTCGATTGATCTGAATACGCTGAGATTTGAAGTAAGTGACCTGTGCCCATATTTGTTTGCAGGCCTACAGATACTCCATGGGAGGGTGGTGAGTGTTTTCTCAAATTAAGATTTTCACTCTTTTTTGAGATTTTGATGGACTGAACATGATCAGTTTGTATTGCAATTTTGTAGGCATATTCAAGCTAACAGTAGAGTTCAAACAGGATTACCCTTTCACTCCTCCAACGGTGAAATTTGTATCGAAAATGTTTCACCCAAATGGTAAGTGCTGTCTATGTAACCTCAAATTTCTGTATATCTTGTCCGCTTTCATGAATCCAAAATATTTTAGTAAATACAATTTGATTTCCATATTTATTAAATAGTATTTGATGGTGTAAAAACAATGAAATTTGCCTCTCTTGTTGTTTGAGTCCTTGCCAGGCCTATCAGATCCTAGGTTTGAATATATCTTTCCTAGTCATCAAGGAAGTGATCTGTGCTCTGTCCTGTGCAGTTTATAAGAATGGTAATATTTGCTTGGACATTTTGCAAAGACGGTGGAGCCCAGCCTACGATGTAGCTGCACTTCTCATTTCAATTCAGGTACTGGACTTTTTGGTTGTGAGGTGATCTTCATGAAGGGTAGCAGCTACTTTATATGATTGCAGATTAAAATGATATTTGCAGATTAAGTTACAAATTCTTTTAGCTTTGATCAATGTATGCTATTATGTTGGTGCAGTCATTGCTGTGTGACCCAAATACAAACTCTCCTGCTAATACAGAGGCTGCTCAATTGTACCGCCATAATCAGAGAGAATATAATATAAGGGTCGGCGAGGTTGTTAGGTATCAACCGCTTCCATTAATGGTTACAAAGAGATGAAGTGGCATTAATGTCTTCAACACAAAAATAAAAAGTAAACCTCATCGTACACAATATGCAAAATACATTATTTAATTTAGGTAATCTCAAAAAAAATTTAGAGAAAGGATTTGGAGATCGATCCATTAAAGAAAAAAAAAATTCTTCAAATAAAAAAAATGAATTTAATTAGAGGAGTAGGGTGTTAAAGAAAAAAATCTACAAAGAAAAAGTGATTTTATTTAGAGGAGTAGGATATGTATACTTGGTAGACTTTACCAGTCAAATCATTGGATTGAAACCATCCTTGTCACTGGAACAAGGAGTATTATACACCAATTTGATATTTGACTTTGGCCATAACTTTAAAATTACATTATTATTATTATTATTATCAACTTTTCTTCACAAACAACATGATAATTTTGGTATCGAGACAGGATGTCTACTGCTTGCACGGCCCCATTAATGACTGATCTCGGAGGCAGGATGTGGAATCCTTGCACAACCAGATTAAGGACGACCAGACTAATGACTGATCTGGGAGGCAGGATGTCGACTCCTAGCATGACCAGATTAACTACTGATCTGGTAAGCAGGATGTCGAATCCTGACACGACCAGATTAACCACTGATCTGGTAGACAGGTTGTCAACTCCTGGCAGGACCAGATTAACGACTGATCTGGTCAGCAGGATGTCGACTCCTGACAGGACCAGATTAACGACTGATCTGAGAGGCAGGATGTCGATTCCTGACACGACCAGAATAACGACTGATCTGGTAGGCAGGATGTCGACTCCTGGCACGACCAGATTAACGACTGATCTGAGAGGCAGGATGTCGACTCTTTGCACGAAAAGACTATCGATGGATCTCAAGAGTCTGAAAGTTGACGCCCCTGCAGAAGTTAGCGCAGGTCCACGGGAGGGCAATATGATGGTTTGGGACGCTATTATTATCGGGTATATAGATTAGGGCTTCTGGCATTTTATCTGTTTTATTTATCATTAAATAATCATGTTTCTGCTTCTAAAAATTGGATTGATCTAAATACGCCCAGTTTGTTGAGATTTGATACATGTAACTGAGTGACCTGTGCCCATAATTGTTTGCAGGCCTCAAGATACTCCATGGGGTGGTGGTCAGTATTTTCCCAAATTAAGATTTTCAGTATTTTTCGGAGATTTTGATGGACTGAATATGATCAATATTATATCGCAATTTTGTAGGCATATTCAAGCTAACGCTGGAGTTCAAACATGATTACCCTTACACCCCTCCAAGGGTGAGGTTTGTAACCAACATATTTCACCCAAATGGTAAGTGCTGTCTATGTAACCTCAAATTTCTGTATGTCTAGTCCACTTTCATGATTACAAAATATCTCAATGTTTGGTAAATACAAATTGATTTCCATGTTTATTAAATAGTATTTGATGGTGTAAAAACAATGAAATCTGCCCCTCTTGTTTTTTAATCCTTACCAGGCATATCAGATCCTAGGTTTAAATAGGTCTTTCCTAATCATGAAGGAGGTGATCTTAGGTTTGTCCTGTGCAGTTTCTGATGATGGTAGTATTTGCTTGGAAAACTTGTGGAGCATAATCTATGATGTAGCTCAACTTCTCATTTCAATTCAGGTACTGGACTTGTTGGCTGTGAGGTGATGTTCATGACGGGTAGTAGCTAACTTATATGATTGCAGATTAATGTGATTATTTTAAAGGCGGGAGATGTAAGTTACAAATGCTTTTAGCTGATCAATATATATGGTATTATGTGGGTGCAGGCATTACTGCCTGACCCAGATCTAGATTGTCCTGCTAATCCAGAGGCTGTTCAGTTGTACCGCCAAAATCGCAGAGAATATGACAGAAGGGCCCGCCGGGTTGTTATTGAGACCTCCTATGGAATATAACAGAAGGGTCCGCGAGGTTGTTCAAGAGAGCTTGTTAAGTTAAATATATGCCACAAATTTACGCGCTTAAAATGATAAGAATTTTTTTATTTGATTGCTGGTTAAAATGGTCATCCAAAAAGCAATCATAGCCGTGGATGTCAATAACCTCATTTCATCTTATAGTTCCACACAACTTCTGTTTCAACACAGGATTTTTGTGAAATGATTAGTTATATTATCTATTGTATTTCGTTAGCATTTTAATGTTTCAGAGGGAAGTGAGATTATCGAAGTTCATGACTGTTTTAACACAGAATTTATGTGAAATGATTAGTTTTATGATCTATTATGTTTCATTAGCATATCAGCATTTTCGTGTTTTAGCGGGAAGTAAGATTATCTAAGTTCATGACTGTTTTCTGTTTTAGAGTGAAATAAATTATGCTACATATGGGAGAGCAATAATGAGAATATTACTGCTTGAAATATGTCTATTTAGTTTGGAAAAAATTATATATGCTCACAATCTATATGGCTATTCATTTTGGAAAAAAATATATATGCTCCCAATCTACATGAATTGAATTGAACTATATATTGTAATTGTTCTTTTATATATTGTAATTGTTCTTTAAATTTTTTAGGATATAAACATTATTTTTTATTATTCATCCTTATTGAACTATATAGTGTAATTGTTTTTTAATTTTTTTTTTTTTGATATAAACATTCTTTTTTATTATTTATCCTAATAGAGTGAAACAAAAAATGGTGCAATATGCATTAATTTTCTTTCTTATGTGATGTAGGATTACTAAATATTTTTTGGTAATTAGTCTAAGAAAGTATTTTTTGGTAATTAGTCTAAGAAAGTGAACTGTGATTTTTGGTATACTATCGTTGTTTTAATGATATCGTTGTTTTAATGATATTAAAATTTGGTTTCAATCAATTTTGAGAATAATGACTATTTAAAAAAAAAAAAAAAAAAAATTATAATTCTTATACTATTTCAAACTAGATTAGTACATGAATCTATCAGTGGCAACTTTGATTGATGATCTTCAAAAATTTTAGGGTCCATCCTGGTTGAAATTGCAGGTTTGATGATCTTCAAAATTTGTAGGAGTCCAACCTGGCTGAAATTGCAGGTTCCTCAAACTGTAACATTTTGTTGTTTTGGTCCTCAGGTTATAGTAAAATTTTGGCTAAGAACTTAATCAAATTCTCCCAAGAATTCTTAAGGCTGACAAGAATCTAGCTAATGAAACGTTTTGGCAGAGAGTTTAACAAATCTCTTGGCCGAGAGTTTGATCAATTTTTTCCCCAAG
>SNQJ01S0004664.1:196256-206972 GCA_010110895.2 Picea sitchensis | reverse complement strand
CATAAAATTCATAACAGGTACTCTTATGAATAGAAGTTCATTAAACTTTTGACTGGAAGGACAATCAAGAAATAAAGTATGCCATACAAATCAATTCCATAGATCTCTGGAAAAAGATCTAGAAAAGGAAAAGGAAGAAATACCTAAGTTAAGTAAGTGAGAAATTTTTGACAACATGTGTCGAGTACTCTTAAACCTGCATAGAGTTAACATATGTTATGTGAATGCGACTATAGTAAAGGACATGAAAACAAATCGTAAGTGGAAAACCTCTTATTGAGAAGCCATAGAAAGATATTCATAAGAAATAGCTAAGGGATAACTAACAACTACAGAAACCGGGAAGTCATTTCTTCTCAAAGAAAGAGTCTTTTTCAATATTTAGATAAATAAATATTTACCACGAGAACATAATGGCGCCCAAAACAGAAAAACACATTAATTTTTTTTACTCGTTGGAGTCTGAACAAATATAACTTACCGTCCATACCCGGGTACAGTTATTCTCCTTGGATAGTAAGCAAAGAGCAGGCTCCTTCTGAACTGCACTCGAAGAAAACATCAAGAAAATATGCAACATAACAATTCTCAGAAATCTAGAGCCAAGTGGAAGAACTCCAGAGGAAAACGATGAATAATAAAAAATGAAGAAATCTATCTCCAACCTCATTTATGAGAAAACCTCGAGCCTAGCATGAGGTACTTCCTCTACAAGACATAATACCTCATCTCTTTCGATGCTCGAATTTCCATGTGAAGGAAGGGATGTGGTGGGTTATGGTTGGTCCAATCCACCGAGTGTCAGCCCGTCCAGGGAAGGGATAAATGGCATAATTATTACGTTACTTACTAGTGGTCTACCTAGGTGGACTCAATACAAGACCTTCAAAAAATCCCAACAGGTTTAAACTACTTGCTTTCATACAAATGTTCTTTCCTTTATTTCCATGATTAGAATACAAAATTCAATAGGAACAAAATTGCAATGCTTGTATGTTATAGGTAAAGTTCGAAAGGAATACCATAGTTTGGAGAGATCCATGGTGGAACACTTCATTCCTAGAAACAAAGTTCCTTGGATCATATCAAGGGTTTATCCCCAAGGTTTCACCCTTTAAAAAAACGATTTAATAATACTCTTTTTTAAACTTTGTATATCTCTTATAAAAGAGTCATATTAAAGGTGTACACAAAGTTTGTTATTATTTCACTGGTTGAAAATAAACGAAAAGAACCTTAGATATGGATCATTATTAATCGATAAAAAAAATACAAGTCTTTGAGTTCTATAGGAATCAAAATATTGAGCCTAGTGACGAATGATTAAATATTTTTCGTCTCTATGTTGAAAGTGAAAATAAGAGCCTTGAGTACTTTAGAGATAGGGTTTTGATGAAAAATGATTTAAGTATTTCTAAGTGAATTAAATTAATCTATGGGAAGAAGAAGAAGACACTCAAGTGGTAAGAATTTTGTAGATTGTTTTAAGGACATATCTATTTTGAGGTTGTCAAGATAAGAGTTGATGAAGAACAGTTCCTTATTTATAACCTATTAATATTTTTTTTATTAAGGAATTTTGGGTATGTTACAAGATTTATTTTGAATTAAGTATTCATCATTTCCTTGGCTTGCACCTTGTATTTAATGTGGAACTACTTCGACCATATTTTTCACCTCTCCTAGACACTTTAGTCATGATCGAGCACTTGGCCCCTACATAACTCAATCCTAACTGCATTGAACATGTGACAGTTGATCGGATCATGGAAACCAGGATGAAGGGAACCTTAAAGTAGAACAACCAACTCTATTGGGTCATCAAAGCAGGGTAGCTTCTTCACCACGGAAATTTGTTCACTAGGAGTCAGATTTAGCACAAGTTTCCCCATTTGATGGTGGAACTTGACGTAATGGGGACCATTTATTCCTAGGGGGGGACTCATCTAGGTGGATACTAGTGACCACCCACCTATTCCACTAATTTAGAATGGTTCAACATCTTGACATTTTTTCTATATTTTTTTGGGTCCCAAACTTTCGGGGNACTTGACGTAATGGGGACCATTTATTCCTAGGGGGGGACTCATCTAGGTGGATACTAGTGACCACCCACCTATTCCACTAATTTAGAATGGTTCAACATCTTGACATTTTTTCTATATTTTTTTGGGTCCCAAACTTTCGGGGTTGTTTTGAGGCCCTACACGACAATTTTTTGGCATGACCGTACCTTACTTGTAGCCAAAGTAAAATGATAGACCATATGGAATGTGTACTTATCGGTTACACCTTCTCGATGAGGTACTGCGTTCCCCAAGTGGAGATCATATGAAAAAAATGTGTCCCCGGGAAATTGATGTATCAACTAACCACATGGAGGCCAACAAACCTTTTGGCATTTCATCTTCTATGGTTAGGGTTTTGGATGTTTATGGTTTTCTCATTAACTCTTTATGTTAAAAGGAATTTCCGTCGTCTTTGTAATCATCTTCTTACAAATAATCATAAATGACAGATCTCTCTCCTCATAGATAAGTTGCCACTATTCTTTTGTATTCAAGACAATCATTAATAGAATCTAAGTTTAAATGTACTAATATGTTTCTTGCAATATCTCTATGTGTTTCCTTTTTAAATATCTTCCTTCGTGTCATTCTCAATATAATCTAGATCATTAGATCTGATTTATTCACGTTTAAAAAAATATTTTGAAGTATATATATGTTTGCATTATTCAAATTATACAAATTTATATACATTTTTAAATAGGGACAACATCTAACCAAGTAGAATATCCTACAACAAATAGCACTTCTCTAACATTAGTTGGTATTTACAAAAACACGCACTTTTATGACAAAGTTTTAAGGAACATGGATGCAACTAAAATCGATTAAATGGGACTAGTTATGCATGCGATCATAGCTTAATATAAAAGTAAGTGCAAAGTGAAAGTTCACTTTAAAGGTAAATCTATCATAGCACAAGCTAAAATTGTATTTATATTCTTAGATCAAAAAACTCTAAGACATGTAGTTAGATTATTGGGCATTCAAAGTGACAAAGACATGAATTTAAATGAGGCTTTATGAAACAACATGAAGTTGGGCCTTCTCACTTTTGGAAAAAAATATCCAATAATGCCAAGGGTGCACATAGAGAATTAATAATAGATACCATTACATCATGTCGTGTGATGTCAATGATTTCAAAAATATTAAAAAAACGAGAGGGAAACACTATGGAAGAAAAAAATATTTAGGGTTCAATTATATGAGGATTATGAACTTGGATGTCACGATATTATTTGTAGGTATCCCTACCAAGATCTATTTCTAGATAATGTGAGAAATAGGGTGCAAGAGTTTTTTAATTTGAATTTTCATGTTTAACCAAATGAAAAGGATGTTGTGGATTATTATATATCAAAAGAAGTGTGTGAAATTCATGTGAGGCATTTAACATAGGTTACTCAAGTGGAATTGTTCTGGAATTTTAAGGAGAATAATATTTATGCGAACATTTTCTTTAGCACATTTGTGAATCTTAAACCATGGTAATTTAATCCCATCACTATTCGAGACACATGCGATTGTCAACACTTTATAGCATTCCACTTGTATTATGAAACATTTTTAGAAGTTGGCATACAACATTGGTCAAATGAGCCCCTTTCTTCAAGTGTTTGTGATTTTCTATCTAACATATTATGTGCACAAGAGAATTATTGATAATTTGATAAGAAATAATGTGTGGTTAGAAAATAAAAAGAATTTTCTCATTTGGCACTATTTAGTAGAAAGTATCCTATTGATATGAGTAATGATCCTCGATTTTCAAATATGATTGTGAAGTCGAAAATTTATGAATATGTTAATTACAATCCTATCATAGATTCTTATGAAATTTAAAAAAGTATTGATTTACTTGAAGATGATAGCCCGATGGAATATTTCATGAACAAGCTTAGGGATCAAATATATAGATATATCAATCAATCTCATATAGCACAATGGAGTGACTTACAATTCAAGAAATCAAATGACAAATTTATGAAAGGAACAATATTATTAGTGGTCAAATTTGTTGAGAATTACACTTCCACTACACAAAAGGAGAAACAAAGTGAATATTATCATTCAGAACATGCTTCTTTAATTGTGCATATTTTGTATAGACATGCATGCTCATTATCAATGGGTGTGATATCAATGCTAATAATATTGAAGTGGTTAAAGAGTATTATTTTTAAATTAGTGATCACTRCACACATGATACATGTTTTGTTCAACATTTTTTTTGGTTTTCTTTACAACGACTTAGTCAAAAGATAAATCACTTTTAAATAACATTGGGTTTGGTCAAATGGTTTTGTTAGTGAATTTAAATTATCATGATCAATCTTATGGTTATGTCGCCTTCATAAGAAAATGAATTTTTTTCACACATGGAGTTTCTTTGAAATGGGGAATGGAAAATGAGGGCATGATGGTGCAGGTGTTTCCATAAAATGATCTCTTAGCAGGTATGAATTTCGTATCATTTTGGCTAATGGTTTTGTCTTATCGTAATATAATCCGAGTTAAGGGAATTTGTTGTAATCTAATTCGATTTAATGGATAAGGCTATTGGATTCCACATAATACTTAGATGTTGTATTGTGAACTTTGAAGCTAATACAATGAGAAAGAGAGAGGTGAATCTCTAAGTTAGGATACTTTTCTAATAAAGGATTTATAGGGTAAATCTTGTGTATACTATGTGAATGTGCCATTGTTATTCTTATATTTTGGATTATGCTAGTATTTGTTTTCTTACACATATTTATCAAACTCTTTGTAAAGATCATGATTGGTGTTGTAAAACCCTACAGATCATGGTTGACACATATAAACATAATAATATAATATTATGATCATTTAAAAACATGATTGATATCATAAAATGATTTTAATGACACAATACTTACTTATATGAACCTATTATATTTTATGAATATGACATTTACTTGTATGAACCTATTAGCTCATACAAACCTATAAAATCTCCAATAAATTTCATTTGATTACTTGTATATAAACATGGAAATGAAACTGACTTTGCAATGTCCCCTTGGAATAAAATCATATGTTTGTAACTTATAATGGATATGAGTTGGTTGAATTTATCTAAATTAGAGAAATCATAGAAAAAACTATGTTTAAGGTTTCATGCAAATCCTTATTGTCCATTTCTTTAGGACAACTCTTTTATTGGTGAAGGTTTACTTTTTCCAACATTAAATTCTTGAGCACAAGTATATACACATTTTTTTAACAACCAAATAGTTATATAGATTATGAGGACATTTATAGGAGTATAAAGACTTTTGAATACAAGGAGGCAAAGTGTTCTTGGATTGGGTAGAAGTGTAGTAGGTTATGATAAATTGTTATTTAATGAAGCTTGGTTATCAATTCTTTTTATATGTAGAGTGTCTTTTTATATGTAGAGTGTGTAGTGGGATGGAATAAGAGAGAATTTTCTAGTCGCTTAACATAAAAATCTTTTTTTTTTTTTATATTTTTGTCACCATAAGTGGGTGAATTATTTGTGAGTTTTGAACAATTAATCCATTTAGAATATTTAAGTTGGTTGACAATTTAATATACCTTTATGTATTGAAGTGTATGCATTTAATTTCCCTTAGGACATTTCTCTTAGCACATTTTTCTGGAATATTGTATTAGAAGTTTATAACCATGTTTTGTGGCCACAACAACCCTTTTTTTGTTTTTATTTTAAAAGAAAAATAAAATGACCCTCATAAAAAAAATGATTTGTAATACCTTATCCACTACTATGAGCCAAATGATTTTTCTTTATCTACCTTGAAGGTGTGAGGGTTTTGGATATTTGCATATTTTGTCATGATCAATAATAACTTTGATATTGTTCTTTCATATGTTATTCATCATACCTTTGGTTTATGATGCCTCTCTAATATTTACATGATGATATTGACAAGTTATCTTTAGAACCTTTTGCAGATTTAAAAATATTTGTTGATCCTATATTGATTGGAGGGTTTAATGTTCTATTTTATGCCTTGCATGACTTTTCTTTTGGGAACATCCTAAATTATTATGCTCTCATGTAAATTATCGTCTCATAAAATCATTGAGAAGTAAATGGTTGGCTTGGATGAAGAGTAGATTTTTCCTTTGCATTTTGTATCTATTATACTCATATTCATGCTCAAATTCTCACATGTTAATTAGGTTCCTTAGTTCAATATCCATAAAAGGAATTACAAGCTAGTTGATCACTTCTAAGAGTTTGAGATTAGATACATGCATATTTCATGACATTTCTTTACAACAGAATATTTTTCATGGAAAAACAAGATTATAGATAAATGCTTCAAGGGAATTCATTATTTTCATTTTTTCATTATTCAACAAGCCTGATTATTTTTCATTTGTTAATAAAATAACAATGAGAAATAATGTAAATTTTAAAATCCTTTAGAAAATGTCTTCTTCCATGTGTAACAAAGTTTATTCTTTTCTTGGTTGTAGGAACAAGGTTGCAAAGTTAATTTATTGATCACATACTTAGTATATTTCAAGTTCTCAAGAGAATCATGTCAAAACAAAGGGTCATGTCGATCTGGTCACAAAATACATGAAAATCCTAAGAAATTTCCATCATTGATGAATAAATATTCAAGCCTTATATTGCTTTACTTAATTGTTTCAAATACAACATACAAATGGGAAGCCCTCAATGTTTCTCCTCTCTACAAGATTTCTCTCTTATCAAATACAGATTATCATCGTATATAGCATAGGATTGAGCCTCATTATTTCTAGAACCCCATCTAGGTTTTCCCTTATCACTGTGTCCATTTTGGTCCTTTTCATTTTACAAAGTATCAGTTTTATTGTATTCATTTCGGAACATTTATCCATATTAGGAACCTTGACCATTGAAAGGTTAAGACTGGAGTACCTTTGGAATATTTTCAAAGCCTTGAAGGCTACAATCCTATCAAACTCTCACCTTTGCTAACTCACCTTTATGGGCACTTCCCCATAATAAATATTGGTCATAGTGCTCAAGTCTCCCATGGGCCACAGATCCATGAAGTTTTCCCTTTGTGGACTTGTCTCTTCAAGATGTTTTTTAGCATTGTTTCATGTTAACCTACAACCTATATGCCTTGTGGTTTTCGTCTAGGTTTTCAATCAATCACCTATCCCTCACGAGCTAATGAGATACAACCATGCAAACCCTCAAACTTGATCTATGGATGATAATCCTCACTGAAATTGGCATTTGAGTGCTTTCTTTGAACCTATCGCAACCTATAATCCAAAACACTTATCTTCCCACATGATTATTTTCCCATGAGCTCACACATCTACCTCCCTATATACCCAATGAGACTATCCTACCTTCCCTAAAAACCAATTAATTTTTTCTTCCTAGTGAATCAGACATGAGATTTCAGACCTATTATAATTATTTTCATTCTAGTTTATTTCAATTGCAGGTAGGGTAAAAAATTTAATGCAGGCCTAACACTCTATACATTTCCTAACTACATATACAAATTACATGGAAGATATTCATAAATATAAAAACCTCATAATCAATTCCCACGATGCATGTGGGATTAATATTTGAGCTAGCAGGCCAACAGTGGAAATTGACTCATAGAACAAATGGATGGCTCCTGAGCATTGAATTCATAGAAACTTATCTCGAGCTATAGGTGGTAGAATCAGGAATGCGATGGCCTATTAGAAATACTATGTAGATAAGAACCTATTGGAAGAATCCTTTTCACGAGGATAATAGTAGAAACACTTAGAAAATTCAAGGAAAGAAATGAATGTACATAAACATGGTCGAAATATTTTTAGTAATTATAACTCATGAATATCCAACATAGAGACATTGACTATTAGGACTCTTCTTAAATTTTGTATATTCATTAGAAAATATATGGAAGAACTATGAATTGTAAGATTAAACAAAAGGAGATAAAATTAAAAGTTGTAACCACAAGGACAAATCAATAGTTATGAGAACTAAAGTGTTACACCCATCTAGGATGTTAGGAAATTAATCATTCATTAAATACATATGCATTAACAACTTTGATTTAACATAATTTCATTGATTTTCATTTCCACAACTCTTTTACATTTGCAAAATGATAACTATAAATAACATGATGAAATAAGTAATATGTTAAGTCTAATATTTAAAACTTAAAACAAAAGTACAACAAAATACCAATGAAAATACCTCCTCCATGGTCTGTTGAAGCTCATAAATTGCAATGTATCTTTTCTAGTAGTAGGAATACGCTTCCAACCATTCTTTTCCCGCTTGCCGAGAGTGAAACAACGAAATTCTCCTAGCCAACTAGGATCCTAGCCGACTTCTTAGCTCCAAGAAACCTTTCGGTTTCTTGGCCCTTCGTGCCCATGAATCCAAGAACAACAAAGCAAAAATGCTCAAAGAAAACCATCAGAAGAAATATATCTTCCAAAGATTTTACAACCTCTCATCATGCTCCAAACCTCCTCCATCCCCTTCCTCACCACTTCTTATGCCTATTTATCAAGTTTCAATACACCCTTCCCCAAGTCTCCTCAACCACCCTCATTATTATCCATCAACCTCCCTTCTCTAGGATTTTGGGAAAATATTAAAATAAAACTAAAATATAAATGACTTACATTAAACAACAATAAGTAAAATGCAAAGTCTTTCTTCTCATGCTAGCTAATAAATGCAATTTGACAATTTTCCCCAAAATGTACATGAAAACCCACCATGCTCATTTAATTCATCATGCCAACCATCAATCAAAGTCAAAGAAGGTATTTAATGTTTCTAGATATTTTTTATGTAATATAATTTACATAATCAATAAACATTCAATTAAATAGTTAATAATCTACTTTAATAATTAATACATTAATTAATTGTACTAGTGGACATGTGTAGGGTAAGTGTGCGTAGCTAGCGGACACATATCTCATGCATGTACTAATGATAAACAACCATTTACTCTAGTGCATAGTTCCTATATGATCACACCAATATATGAAGGAAAACAGATCAAGTAATGCATCATTTAATAAACTTAATGAACAAAATTACACCAGTTCATCAATAACTCGTTATCACACTTAAAATATCAATAGGAAATTAAAAGAGGGTTTTAAATAGGGTAGGAACCAAGTGAGTAAACAATAGTGTCATCTCTAATCCCCAATCATTATTTTCAACTAACATCGAAGCATCCTCAGATCTTCCTAACTTACTTCCATCTTCCATCCTATCCTTTCCTCTGTTGGACTAAGTTGGAGAATCAACTATATTGACCTAACTCCAGATAGAACCCGTAAGTGGAAGTTCCATACATCTCAACAAAGTTTCCCCAGTAGGCTACTAGCAGTCGCCATCACACGTCTAGGGGAGCGTGACTTCACACAACCCTCCCACGAATCTAGGTTTCAGAGGATAAACAGTGGTAAATACCTCCAACCCTCCTTATAGAACTAGGGTGAATACCCTACATCAAGGCCTATTGTGCAACTATTGTTCTTAGAGTCACGTCATCAAACAACCACTATGGGAAAGTCATGTGTCCTGTCAAAACCACACTTACCAAAAATCATAGCAATATTTCGAATCATAAATTAAATAATAATTATAACTTATAGGATACACTATCTTCTTGATGTCTATGACATCCATGTTACCTCATCACTGTAGTCATTTGGCTATCACATAGCTCATCAACCTGTAGGTTAGTTTACCAATAACTCATATCCATGTATATACATCATAATTTTATATAAGAATCCATATCTGTATTGACGTTCAATTGAGAAATGTATGTTTATTTTTATCATGTCTTACATCTCTTATGCATTCTCAACATAACTTTGAATCAGTATCCATGTACCTAAATTCCACATCTTAATTTTCATGTTTAAGAAAATCAAAGAGTTATCATCATCATGAGCATATAACAATTAAAATAATAGTATGCAACACATAACTAGGTCCAGATGTACACTTGTCACATGTCCATATCAATATTGTTGAGTCCAAAAAGTTGTTAAGAAATGAATTACTAAGATGAGAAAAATCAAAGTTCTAACTACCTAAAACCAAAATATGGGGCATTACATAAAGGGTTTCTCTTATTCTATAAAAGAGAACTCGTTATATGAAAAGGGAGGTTTGAGTTTTTCTTGTTGTTATATAAATGGTACTATTATCTCATGGAATAAAGAGAATAAGGAAATTTTAACAACCATGAATGGTGTTCATTTGTATATGGGGCTATTCTACATGTGTAATTTAATTTTATAGTTTCTCGAATAATATCTTATATGAACTATTTCTATGTGTATTTTTTCATTTATTTGACATTTGTTGTTACTAATGAATACAATGATGGTTATGCACGTGCACTATGTAACTACTTATGTTTATATCTCTTGCATTATTGCTTTCATATATTGTTTTTTGTCAAGAACTATTTCTACAACCAATAATATAATTTTATATTGTACCTCTCTATTTGGAATGCTCCTGGATATGATATTAGGTTAGAATATATGGCTTGTATTTATTTTAATTATATTTATTTAGGATTAGTTTTCTTTCAAAATAAAATTTATTCGTTTTCCTCTTTCT
>SNQJ01S0004664.1:139528-183790 GCA_010110895.2 Picea sitchensis | reverse complement strand
ATCCCAACCTGGGAAGTAATCACTTCCCTTTCCAATAAGGAATTCATCTCCACGATTCCATCTTTTCCCTTAAGTACGCAAATGTTACATCTTGGATAGAGGCTTTACCAAAATATCTTCTATCTACTCATCAATGGAGATATACTAGAGAACCACTTCTCCCCTCTGGACTTTATCAAAGAGAAAATAGTACTTGATCTCAATGTGCTTCGACTTGTCATGGAACACTAGGTTCTCTTAGAGCTTCACAGATCTCTGGTTATCACAATATATCACGTTCGAATCCATCACCCGATCAAGCAGTCCAGAAACCAACTTATGGAGCCACACTTCTTCGATACAAGAATCACAAGATGCAATATACTATGCTTCTACAATGCTGAGTGAAACCGACTTTTGTTTCCTTCTATCCCATGATATCATGGAAAATCTCAAACTAAAACATATCCAATAAGAATTTCTTTCATTATCTTTACTCCCTCCCCAAACTGAATCAATAAATCCACACAGTTGTATATCATAACTCAAACATCCCACAAAGACATTTCAAGGCATGCTTTGCAATTATTCAATTCTCATGATTAGGTTCCATCTGGAACTATTTTCTTAGTAAAGCAAATATCCAGCTGATTATTCTCCAGATACATCAACTTCGTATTTGTCATAATGGGAGTTTTCCATGGATTTGCAATCCATTGTACCATAATTATGAAGGACTATTTCAATACACTTCCTATGTCATAGGAAATTTTCACCACATTTCTAATATACATGAGAGGCTTTGCACCAAGTTGCTTGAATCCATACAAGGTATTCTTCCATATGCAATCATGGGTCTCTTTATGGTATACCTCAAAACCTTGAGGTTTCTCTACATATGCTTCTTCTTCAATTACTATGTTGAGAAAACTAGTCTTTACATCCATTTGATGTAAAATCTAGCCCATGGATACTACAAGAGATAATGACTCAGGTAGAGGTATATCTAGTTACTGGAACAAGTTTTCATCATAGACTTCTCCCTCCTTCTGGGAGAGCCCTATAGCCCCGAATCTCACCTTGTATCCATCAAAGCTTCCATTTGTAAGTCTTCACATATTCTTCAATGGACCATATAATTGGGTATTCTCTCCCTCCTAATCCCAACTTCATGCCTGGATGAGAAATAACTAGAACTTCCTTTTTCTAATTCTGATACTTCATGCTTCTGAAATTATACAATCAATTCCCTATATCTAAGAGAGTCCATGATTCCATCTACTATACCTCTCTTTTCTTTCGGCAAGTTGTCACAATCTTGTTCTGGTTTCTTCCCAACTGGAAGTTGTTGCAAGTATTGTGTCATCCTTATAAACTTATTCTATGACAACTTCCAAAAATATTGTTCATCAAAGGTTTGTCAACATATTTCAAAATAGTGCATTCTTGGAACAAGACAAGAAGCAAATTAAAGATCCAAGACAATATGATTTATTGACAGAAAACTAAGTTAGATAATACAATATCGACCTTATAATATCTTGAATAAAGTCAACTTATAACTTTGACTAGAATATCATAATTCCATAATAGCCAGAGATATATCAAGTCAAACTTGGAGAGTGTGTTGATCTTCTGAATGCAATGAATCCAAGATCACTTATTTGGACAAGATCCCTTGTACATTCCCTACAAACACACTCATGCTAATGATACAAATTAAAATAACATGTATAGGTACATAACTTTGTTACCCAACTGTGATGATAAACCTTTGAATCATTTTGTTGGACCAGAGGTTTAACTGCTAGAGGGTTGGTAAACCTCATAATGTTCCTTTAATTAGATATATCTCAGGTAAAACATACACTTTCTTCATGTTAGGTCTTATGTCTTCATCACTGCCACGTTCTGAGGTTCCTTCTCTTTTCCTACTTCAAATTGTGGTTCCATAATATTTCCTTTCATGATATCCAACACTTTTCTTTTTTTTGCAAGGATGAGATAAATCCTTGTCTTCCATTCTTTGAAGTTAGAAACCTCTTATAACTTGTTTTCTGGCTTCATAGAGTAATTCATGACTTCTTTTACTTAGTCAACCTTTGACTTTGACTTGTTCAACATTTGACTTTAAGAAACAACTCAAAATTGATGTCTTGGCTTGCTGAGAGTACCAGGAGGTGTGCTAGAATAGGGTGCATTAGGTTATCCAGGAACTAGGTCAAGCAATTCACTTAAGGTGCCTCAGCATGAGGGTTAGGGCTTCATTTCTCCAACAAAACATTTGACTACAACTGCAACTGAGAAAATCCTTTAAATCTACCTTCCAGTGGTTATAATGTCCAAAGATAGTGTGGGCCCATAACTTGTCAGAAATAAAAGGTGTGCTCATTTCATTGTAGATAATATATCAATATTGTCACCCAACCATAGGCACAAATTCTACGACCAAGCACCTTAAACTTGATAGACATAATAATTCTATAAGAAAACGCTAGAACCAATAGCCAACTAAGGTAGCATATCTCTCTCTAGAGCTAGTGTACCAAGTAGAAAGTCCAAACCATAACCAAGCAAAAAGTTGAACCATAACTAAAGACCAAATCACCACTACAACAGCTACAACTCTCCTCCAGTCATTTGCACCACTTGTCCTTATGCGATTGTGATAGTAAGTGTGACAAATAAGCTCTAGCACCCTCTTATTTATAGTCCTCCAAGTGACCTAACTGGGCCAACTTCTACTTCTGGAGGATAATAATTTAATATAAATAATTATCTTGAGATGACTTGTCTTTTAAGGCTATTTCCTAACCTTCTAGGGTTTCTCTTGCTTCTCCGAATATTCTAGACTCTTCAAAGGTTACATGTAGAGGTTAATACCTCTTGTAGCAACCATAATATCAACATGTGATTCCTCAACTTGGTTATTGGAAAACAGGGGATTGGTGTCTCCTTGAGTTGGTGCTCAAAAGAAGAGAGATTGATTTCTCTTACAAATGGTAACTTGTAAGTGAAATATAGTTTTTATGATTGTTACATTTAAAATTAATAGTTTTGTACATTCTTGTTGATAAATTTATATAAATTGATAAAGAATTAATTTAATTTGAGAAAAAAAGAAATATTGATTCACCCCCCCTCTCTTAGTATTGAACAACATTCCAAAAATTGGTATCAGACCAGGTTCCTTCACCACAGTCTAACCACTTGAAGGAATATTATGAGAAATCCAATTGATCAACAAGAAGGAATGTCCTCCAGTAGAGCATCATTGTTCAAAGGGAATGATTATGCATTTTGGAGTATAAGGATGAAAATTTATCTGATGGTTCTTGGATATGATGTTTGGATATCTATGGTAAATGGTTACACTGCACCAATTATTTCACCTTCAGATGATACTGCAAAGAAACTCTGCAATGATACTTCAAGCTTTTTTAATGCAATTCTGGGTGGATTAACAAACCCCAGATTTGTAAAAATGAGGCATTGTAAATTAGAAAAAGGAATTTGGGACAAACTTAAATTCATCTATGAAGGATATGGAAAAGTTAAGAAAAAAAAATTTCAAACATACAGAGAGAATTTTGAGAGTCTAAATATGAAAGAGGAAGAAAACATTGCATAATATTTTCAAAGAGTGGATGAAATAGTCAATTCAATCGGAGCATTGGGAGAAAATATAAAAGAGAAAATTATTTTCCAAAAGGTGTTGAGATCATTACCAATGATATATGATTCTAAGGTATCTACCTGCAAATATAGAGAATACCTTGAAACACTTACAATGAATGAACTTCATCGTATTCGTATAGCCCATGAAATGAGAAATGCACAAGAAAAGTCATCAAAAAGGGAAACAACCTTCAAAGAATCAAAAGAAACAAAGAACCATGCACATGTGCCAAATGAAAATCACTCAAACATATCAGAATCAAAAGAGGATAAATTTATAGGGAAACTCAAGAAAGGGTTTGGGAAATAAAAAGGGAAGTTACCCCTCAAGTGTTTTAATTGTGGAAAATTTGTAAATTCTACCTCCAAATGTCCCTATCCAAAGAAGGAAGAGGGTGTTGATGAAGAAAATCGAAATCATAAAGAACCCGCGAAGAGAAAAACTAGAAACAAGAATAAATTATACAAGAAAAAGAAAAAATTCTACTCTAAAGAAGATAGTAGTTCATCTGACATGAGTGAAGATGATGAGACAAATTTTTTTTTAATGGGAATAGAAACTCAAAATAATGTTCCTGATGATAATGAAGAAAACTATGAAGTTGAAGGATAAGTATCCCTTGAAGGAGAACTTATTAGTGCTCTTGAAGAACTAATAAACTATAAAAATAAGAACAAATCATTAAGAGAACAACTATTAGAACATGAAGAAAAACAAAAATGAAGTTTTAATAACCATCAAGGAATCAAAACAAATCATTATTGACATGAATTCTCAACTCCAAGAAGCCAAAATAATTGAAGAGGTCATAAGTAAACAACTCAATGAAAAACAATTAGACTGTAAAAAGATAGAGGCTAAAATTGTTTTTTCTAAAAAGAGAACTCGAGGAAGGAAACAACCAATGAAGATTTGAAAACATTTCAAAAATATTGGATGATATTCTCAATAGACAAATATCATCAAGCAATAAGTCATGACTGGTTCATGATCAAATGAAGTCTAACCAATGATCTATCTCTACATCTTAGAAAACTGACAAAAATCCAAAAAGTTATGCAGTTACCCTTAAGATCTCTTTCGAAAAGGAAGAAAGAAAAATAAAGATTGATTCTAATCAACATAAATATGCTCTCCTTTCAAAATAAAATGAATATAGAAATAATACAACTACAAGAAGAACTCCCTCCAAAAGGTATCAACATCTCTTTCTTGGATATTGTTTCTCTTACAATAATTTTGGGCGTAAAGCATTACATTGTAGAGCTTATGGACAATACAATCATAAAAATGTTCAAAGATATGGTTATAAGAACAAAAAGAATAATAATAATCAAGAGAAAAGAAACTGCAATTCATTCTCTCTAGTGCAAATTATAATGTTGAAATCCAAAAATGCAATGATTATGGTCACAATCTAGTGATTGTAGACTACCAAATATTCCCATAAAAAAATCCAAAATTCAAGACGAAAAACATAAGAAGTCGTGGAAAGAAAAAAAAAATGGAAGAAAAGGAAACATAGTGTAAGTTAGCCTTATATGATAAAGATAAAAGGAGTCAATGGTATGTTTACAGTCGATGTTCAAAACATATGACTGGAGATCAAGACAAATTCCTCAGTCTGAAAAAGAAAGAAAAATGAAGTGTTACATTTGGATATAATGTCTTTGCCAAGATACTTGGAAATGGAACAATGAGTCTAGGAAGTAATAAAGCTAAAACATAAAATGTGATATTAGTTGAAAAATTGAAGCTTAATCTCCTCAGGTGAGCCAAACTTGTAATCAAATACACATACTCATATTTGACTCCCAAAAATGTGAAATTAGAAAAGAATATTCAAGAAAACTAGTGGTTGTTGCACCAAGGACACCAATCAATGTTTATATCCTAGACATAGAAGATGGATAAAAATGTTGCATGAGCTAAATAGATGAAAGTTGGCTATGGAATAGAAAAATGGGACATATAGGTTTTGAGAATTTAATAAAAGTCAATAAAAATGAAGTTGTGAGAGATATGCCAAATATTATTAAACCTTAAAACTATGTTTGTAGGCACTGCCAACATGAAAAGAAAACAAGAATAAGATTCAATACAAAAGAATATTCTACATCAAAACCATTAGATATTGTTCACACTGACCTTTGTGGACCAAGAAGAACTAAAATCATGCAAGGTGAACATTACTTCATTTTATTCATTGATGACTAAGGAGGATGACTTGGGTATCTTTTCTTAAAGATAAATCAAAATCATTCAAAAAATTAAAAGCCTTCGAAGAACATGTTGAAAAATGAGACTGATCTCAAAATAAAGTGCCTAAGATCAGACAATGGAGGGGAATTTACCTGAGATGAGTTCAATGAGTTTTGTGAAACTCATGGAATTAAAAGACACTTTTCACCTCGAAGAACTCCTCAAAAAAATGGAGTTGCTGAAAGGAAAATAGAACTTTCCAAGAAGCAGCCGTAGCTATGTTAAATGAATCCAAACTCTCAGATATCTATTGGAGAGAAGAAGTATATACAATGATATATATAATTAACAAAGAACAACTCAGAGTTAAGTATGACAGAACACCATATGAGTTGTGGTTTGGAAAACCAACATCAATAAAACACTTCAAAGTCTTTGGAGAAAATGCTATATAAAAAGAGATGATGATAATCTAAGAAAAATTGATTCCATATCAGATGAAGGTATATTTCTTGGTTATTCATCCAATAAAAAGGCCCACTGATGCTACAATCTAAGATTGCACAAAATTGTGGAAATTTCAAATGTAAAGGAGGATGGTCTAACATCAAGAATAGTCAAATATCAAGAGAATTCATAAGTTAATGAAATAAGAAGAGATGATGACGATGATGAAGAAACTGAATAAATATAAGAAGAAGAATCACAAAGTGAAGAACATAGAGAATAGGAAGAATCACTAGGACAAGAGTCAAAGGAAACATCAAGAAGAGTACAAAGGGATCATCCTCAAAGTCAAATCATAGGAAACAAAAGTGTTGGAGTTGAAACAAGAAGAAGGATAATATATGAATCAGAACAAGCAATGCTCACCCTAATAGAACCCAAAACATTTGCATAAGATAGAAAAGATGAAGATTAGATTAAATCCATGAATCAATAACTTGATCAAATAGAGAATAATTAGACCCAGGAACTTGTCCCAAGACCAAAAGACAAAAATGTGGTAGGGACCATGTGGATTTTTAAGAATAAAGTTACTGAATATGGTCAAATTATAAGGAATAATGCAATATTAGTGTGAAAAGGATATGCACAAGTAGAAGGGATTGACTCTAAGAAAACATTTTCCCCTGTGGCCGGATTAGAAGCTATCAAAATATTTTTGGAATTTGCATGCTTTAATAACTTCAAAATATATTGAATGGATGTCAAATCAACATTCTTAAATGGAAATATAGAGGAAGAAGTTTATATAGAAAAACCTAAAGGATTTGCGTTATCAGAAAAAATAGACTATGTCTACAAATTAAGGAAAACATTTTGTGGTATCAAACAAGATCCTAGGGCATGGATTTGAAGACTTGATAATCATATACAACAACAAGGATACAAAACAGGATCCACTGACAACAATCTTTGTATTAAAATTGAAAATCAGAATATGATTATTTTTGTAGTATATGTGGATGATTTCATCTTTGGAAGTGATTTAAATACTCTAAGGAAGCAATTTTCTACAGAAATGCAAAAAATAATTTGATATGTCAATGCTCAAGAAACTGACATTCTTCCTAGGATTACAAGTTTCATAATAAAAAAAAGGCATATTCATATCTCAGACCAAATACATTAAAGAAATGTTGAATAAATTTCAAATGGAAGATTGCAAACCTATGAGAACTCCCATGATTACACAATGAAAACTAATAAAATATGATAAGTCGGTAAATGTAGACCAAAGAATGTATAGATCAATGATTGGTACCCTATTATATGAAACAACAACAATACCCAATATCATACAAGTTGTAGGATTAGTGGCTAGGTTGCAATCTTCACCTAAAGAGACTCACATAAAGGCAGTTAAAATGATTTTTAGATATCTTAAAGGCACCTTGGCTTTTGGATTGTGCTATCCAAAAAAAAAAAATTCACTTTAATTGCATATATTGATATAGAATAGGCTCGAAGTGTGGATGACAGAAAAATCACTAGTAGAGGAGCCTTCTTCCTAGGAAAATGTCTTGTATCATGGATAAGTAAAAAAAAAATCCTCCATATCACTATATATAGTAGAATCTTAAACTATTGTTGCTTCGTCTTGATACACTCAAGTAATATTTATGAAACAAACCCTAAAATACCTACAAGTAAAGTATGATCATCATATTATTATTAACTGTGACAATATCGGTGCTATAAATCCGAGAAAGAATCATTTCATGCACTCAAAAACCAAGCATATCCCAATTAGATTTCATTTCTTAAGGGAGCAAGTTTCTCAAAAAAATGTTAAAGTGGAATATGAGGATACTAAAGAACAAATTGTGGATATATTCACAAAACTTTTACCTAGGAATAATTGTGCATACCTTAGACATAAATAGGGGGTAATATGCATATCTAATTTAGTTTCACAAGCTTCATCATAGAAGGGGCACATGGAAAGGGGGATTATAAACTCACACAGAGAAGATAAATATCCTTTTGTCATTGATATCAAAAGGGGAGAATAAATAATAAAACTAAGTTAAAATAAAGATATCTTACTTTTTTTCCACCAATTCCAAAGGGGGAGAATGTTAGACATGGTGTTATGTTTTCATTAATGTCAATAAGGGTTAATATTATTTTATCATCTAGACAAGTCAATTCAGAATATAAATATGTTAAAGTACCCTCCTATACCTATTGCAAGAGAGCATACAGAGTAATGAGAAGACTGAGAATACATTTTTTTATTATGAGATATACAAGGTTGAACTTGTCCCATAGAAATGAAAAACAATAAGATCAAAATCTGGTCTCAAATAAAATTCAATAATTATATATGAACAAAGATCAAAAGAATCATGTTCCAAATCTATGCAAGACACTATTCTCTATTTATTATAATGATCAATACTCTAATCATTATTGTTGGACACACCTACCACACTTAGAGGGGGGGTGAATGAGTGTGGACCTCTTTTTCCCAAAACTTCCCTCTTACACAAAACTCATTAGTTAGCATTCAATATTTTACTCATTACTCATTGTTGTCATTTATAAACAGTTAGATGTGAACACATATCAGCAACATATATCAACAATATATCATCAACAAGTCATCACCACAAGGAACACAAAGAACACAATATGTATGTACACTTTTCTTTTTATTATGGACTACAATCCTTGGGATTTTTCAGCAACAACTGAATAAAGTACAACTCTACAAGAGAACCATCTCTATCATGCAAGACTCATCTTACACACTCAGCACCAATTGAGTTGAGGAAACAATCCTCAATAGATATCAATCTGTAACAGGTACGTGACCTGTTGGTAGTGTAGCACGCATATGTACGCGCCCTACCAGTAGTATAGCCCACATGTATACATGCCCAAGCAGTAATACAACCTGCGTATACCTTCTGAGATATTAGGTTTAATCCCTCAAGATCAACTCAGATCCTCTATAACCAATTCATCTTTCTCTTTTGTCTCTCACTATCCAAACTGACCACCAGCCAGTCACAACACATCCAAGCTCTCCAATCGCTTACTCATGCTCCACAACCAATCAATATGAATGCTAAATCAATCATGTATAAGCAACCAATATACCATAGAAATTATATCACAACTGAATCACAAGAGTATTGCTCATTCCATCAACCATTGTAGATTACATCACAACACCCATACCAAGAATTCCCTAATCATTCACAACACAACAAGCTATACTATCCATCAAGACAATAAATTAATCATACTAGTGTCTCAGTGACAGATCTGAGCCCATAGAATGCATATCTGGAACCTACTTCAGTCTTCAACATCTTGTCATCAACTCAACCACAAATCACCATGATTTTATCCATAGTATGATCCATGTACACTGACATCCCGCATACTGTACGCACCTTGTACATAGAAAGCTTGCGTATACGCACCCTATACACAGACATCCTGCATACACACCCTATACACAGACATCCTGCGTACACACCATAAAATAGGGTTTTTTTGTAATTTCAAGAATTTCGCCGTCATGATATGAGACTTGGCGAAACTTCAATGCGTCCATGAGATCATCCTCATGCTCTCTTTCTTGGAATATATCTTCAATCATGCTCAAGAGATCCACATCATAGATTCTCTAGAATAAGCTCTCAGAATAAGCTCTCCATCAATACTCCAAAATATATTCTCACAAGAAGCTCTCCATTGATCCACAAAAAGGATGATCTGCAAGAGACCAATGCTATCTTATTTATACTTTCATCCTTTAGGTCACTTAACCCATTTCTAGGTCATTTAACCTATTTTCCTTATTTTATGGTTAATCACTTTCCATAAATAAAAAGTTCTTCAATACTTTATCATTTAAATATTCCTTCTTGATTTTGTAACCTTACTTTATCATTTAAATAATATTTCTTGATTTTGTCACCTTACTTTATCATTTAAATAGTCTTTCTTGATTTTGTCACTTCTCTTTATTATTTAAATAATCCACCTTGACTTTGTCACTTTACTTTATCATTTAAATAATGATTTCTTCTTTTCAAGTACTTTGACTTCTTTGACCTTGTGGGCTTCAAGCCAACATGTGATGGTCTTCCAACTTCGTAAGGCCATAACTCTCAAAGCGTGAGGAGTTATGTGATGTTCCACATACCACCGAAAATGGTATGACAAGCACTATCCATATAGGATAGTTTCACAAACAACTTCATTGATATTAATCTCATTATTCCACATACAAGCATTGGTCCTCCAACAATTTTTCTAGGATAATTCAATCCACAAAGCGTCTTCCCATGAGGGATTTCATCATAAGGGTACCACTTTGAAGTTCATCCATTTGTACACTTTATCAACCATGATAAGTCTATAATGATTCATCTTTGCATCAATCCACCACTGCATCATATACATCAACTATGGATCATGTATCAATGACAACTCATTGATCCATCTTCATCAATATACTAAGATCAAACCTTTGACCTTTGACATCATTCAATCATCCTTTGGCATAAATAAAAAAATTAATCATTTGGCATCAATCAATCACTTGACATCAATCAATGACATCAATCAATCAAACCATTGGCATCAATGACAACATGATCCAATAATCTCCCCTTTTGGCATTGATGGAAATACCAACATTGATGTCAACACCAATTACCAATTATTGATGTCAACATGTAGATAAGGCATTCTCTACATAAATATTCAATGTGACTATCTCTCCCAATCAATAATCATCAATCAAATCAATGTGATTATCTCTCCCCCTTTGACATCAATGGAAAATGGCCATTCTCCTCTTGGGGTTGCTCCCCCTTCTTGAAATTTCCTTGGGGATGCTCCCCCTATCTGAGTGCCTTTGATATTCCTCTAAATAATTTATCCCCTTTTTAGAAAGGGATATCACTTTGATGTAATGCTGAAGATACATTGAACATAATCCCCCTATGACCATTCCTCCCCCTAGAATTATGCCTATGTGCTCTTTCTTCAAATATAGGGCTATTTTCTAGGTATGCATCTGATAAATATCTCCTCCTAGAATCATGGGAAGAAGAATGAATCCCCCTATGGGTACATCTCCCCTATATTTTATGCAAGATGAACATTGTGCTACCATATAACGATCCTTGGACCTAATCATGCATCAAATTCATGCCATACCAAGCATCATGAAGTAAAAGATATGTCAATAATGAAATAAAGAATCATGAGAAAAATATCAACCAAGTACATCATGTACAAAATGTGTGCTCATCATGTTAAGAACATGTGTACATCAACATCATGCAATGTGCCAAAAGATATCATCCATGGAATATATCAATCATATGCCTCTATCAATATGCCAACATGTGCATCTTCCAATATCCCAACCATGTGCATCCACCAATATGCCAACCATGTGCATCTACCAATATGCCAACCAATGTATCATATCACTCATGATATGTCTCCATCATGAACCAAGTATCATAACCATGTATCAAATAAATACCGATTGTTGTGATAATCAAGTAATACCGACAGCATAGTATCATCAAGCATATGCCATATATGAGTATAACAAACATGTACTTTACCATGCACCAATACCACAAAATGATGAATCCCATATATGTATGCCAAATCCTCCGTAAAACATGCGCCAATCAACCTGCTAGTAGGTGCCTCTACCAATGTACTATAAATATACCAATCATGCATCAACTATAGATCATCAATGATGTACAACATGATCACCTCATCAACTCACCAACCACATGTCCCAATGTGTAGCCCATCTATATTCCAAATGCATGCATCAAGTTTTCCAATGATTAAGCTTCCAATACATCATCAAGATATATCACATGACCAAGGTGTCGTAATTTCACTGTCATTACCAACATTGTTTTTGAACAGAAAAATGCATCAATCCATACTCATGGGTTAGTGCCATGCACCCTAGATTTTATTTTACATAATCACCTTACATAATCCAATATAGAATCATGAAAACCTACAACAAACAGTGTTAGAACCTACAATAAACCATGTCAGACCCTGCATCACAGAGTTATACCATCACCTCAAACTCCAATCCCTGTGCATAGCCCTTTTCCTTAGGCTTCACCACATATACGTGGCATGTTTCACATACAACGTGCATATGTACGTGACCTATACAAGGCCAACCTGCGTATGTATGTGACTGATACCACTGTCACCCGCATATGCCTCAATAGATGACACTTTTGAACTTCCCTTCAGTCTTTCATTCTATTATGGCTGCTTTGTCTTCTTCACCCACTTCCGTAGATGTTCCTACTCCTCAAAACTTGAGATTTGAGCATCCATATTCTCAAAGACGTCTCCCTTCCTTACTTCATTCCTTCTTCTAGAAATTCTATGTGAAGTCCTCATCATGGACTTTCTTCTTGTGTTCCAGCTCTCCTTATATTTGTGGCCAAATCCATTACAACTGTAGCATCTCATGGAATTACAATGAACAACAATGTTTCCTACTTGATCACATCTCCAACACCTCATGGTGTTATAAAATCTTCCATTATATCTCCTTTCATAAGATCTACATTCAAAAGATTTGTGACCATATCCATTGCATGAATAACAATGCCCATGAAAATACTTTCATACCTTTGCTTTGGTGTTCTGAATGGCTCTTGATGTCTTCCTTGCTTTGTGCTTTGGTGTCCCAAAGATAGCTTCTTGATGTCTTCCTTGCTTTGTTCTTTTGAAATTTTCCTTGCCTTGTGTAGATGGTTTCTTTGCAACATTGTCTTCCTTATTTGATGGACTTACCTCATGCTTCTTTGAGGTGCTTGCTTTAGTATGTGTAGCTTCTTCTTTGTATCCAAGTCCCGATTTATCACATGGTGATCTTTGACTTTCCAAGATTTCATCCAAGATTCTTGAGCTATTCAAGAATTTGTTTGACTTCTCTACCTTATTTCTAAGGTCAACAACTTCAACTTCTATCTTATGGCATGATTGTTCCTTTTCATTTATTTGATCCTTCAATATTTCTTCTATCCTTTTGGATTCTTCAATTTGGGTCTTGAGATGGACAGTAGTTTCAAAACTTTTGTTAATCTCATCATCTACATTCATATCTTCTTTTCCATTATTTTGTCTTGTGATCTCTTCTTCCTTTTCTTCTAATTGAGTCTTATTTCTCTCTTCTTGTTATTTGAGCATTTCCTTTAACATCAAGATGTGCCTTTTATTCCTCCTAGGAAACTTCTTAGTGTTATCTGAAAGACAGTTATAGTGTGTATAATAATGATCATTGTTATATCTATATAAACCCTCGTCAACTTCTTTTTGAAGTTCTAATAGATCTTCTTCTATTCTTTTCATGGGATAACTACCATCAAACTTCACACAAACTATTTCTAGATCTTCTTCTTCACTTGTAGAGAAAAATTCATCATCATCATTGCAATCAAGTGTTTTTTAGGGTTATTTACCTTCATTTGAAATATCTTCATGATCTTTCTTTTTGCCAACATCAACACATAATTCTTTGCCTTCATTTGAAATGTCTTCAAGATATTCCTTTGTGCTATCATCAATGGATTCTTTATCTTCACTTGAAATGTTTTCAAGATCAAATTTAGAAATAACACAATCAAGGGTTTTTGGAGATTCTTTACCTTTAATGATATTGATGGAGTGATATTCAATATCTTCCTTCTCCTTCTTGCTTTGATATGTCTCCTCTAGCTTTAGCCATAGATCCTTGGCGGAAGTGCATTGTCCCATGCTCTCTTTGATAGGGCTTGAGAGTCCACTAAGAATGGTCTTGAGAACCAATGCATCATTCTTATTTCATTCTCTTTGAGCTACAAACTTGGACTTGTTCTTCAAAGGAACTGATCTACCAATGGATACCTTCCAAATTACACCTCCCATTGTCTTCAAACATAATCTCATCTCTTTTCTCCAAGTAGAATAGTTTTCCTCATCAAGGATTGGAACTTCATCATCCATTTGTGTGTCTATGGATCTCCTTCAATCTTGTTAAGGCTTGTAGTGAAGGCATGCTCTGATACTAATTGCTGGACACACCTACCACACTTATATGGGGGGTGAATGAGTGTGGGCCTCTTTTTCCCAACAATTCCCTCTTACACAAAACACATTAGTTAGCATTCAATATTTTACTCATTACTCATTGTTTTCATTTATAATCAGTTAGATGTGAACACATATCAATAGCATATATCAAAAATATATCATCAACAAGTCATCACCACAAGAAACATAAAGAACACGATATGTATGTACAATTTTATTTTTATTATGGACTACAA
This sequence comes from Picea sitchensis, assembly GCA_010110895.2. Taxonomy (NCBI): domain Eukaryota; kingdom Viridiplantae; phylum Streptophyta; class Pinopsida; order Pinales; family Pinaceae; genus Picea; species Picea sitchensis. The sequence continues at coordinate 169,084 of SNQJ01S0004664.1, read as the reverse complement.
TCCTTGGGGTTTTTCAGAAACAACTGAATAGAGTACAACTCTACAAGACCACCAGCTCTATCATGCAAGACTTAGCTTACACACTCAGCACCAACTGAGATGAGGCAAAAATCCTCAATAGATATCAATTTGCAATAAGTACGCAACCTATTGGTAGTGCAACATGAGTATGTACATGCCCTATCAGTAGTACAACCCACATGTATACATGCCCAAGTAGTACTACAGCCTGCGTATACCTTCTGAGCTATTAAGATTTATCCCTCAAGATCAAATCAGATCCTCTGCAACCAATTCATCATTCTCTTCTATCTCTCACTGTCCAAACTGACCACCAGCTAGTCAAAACACATCCAGGCTCTCCAATAGCTTACTCATGCTCCACAACAAATCAATATGAATGTTGACTCAATCATGTATAAGCAACTAGTATACCATAGAAATCACATCACAACTAAATCACAAGAGTACTTCTCATTCTGTCAACCAATGTAGACTACATCGCAACAACCATACCAAGAATTCTCTAAGAATTCACAACACAATAAGCTATACTATCCATTAAGACAATAATGTAATCATACTAGTGTCTCAGTGACATATCTAAGCCCATAGAATGAAGATATGGAACCTGCTTCAGTCTTCAACAACTTGTCATCAACTCAACCACAAATCACCATGATTTTATCCACTGTACGCTCCTTGTACAGTGACAACCCATGTACTTTACGCACCTTGTACACAGACAACTTGCATATACACACCCTATACACAGAAACCCTACGTACGCACCAGAAAATAGGGTTTTTCTGTAATTCCAAGAATTTAGCCGTCATGATCTGAGACTTGGAAAAACTTCAATGGGTCCATGAGATCCTCCTCATGCTCTCTTTCTTAGAATAGATATTCAATCATGCTCAACAGATCTACACCATAGATGCTCTAGAAGAATCTCTCACAAGAATCTATCCATCAATATTCAAAAATATATTCTCACAAGAAGCTCTCCATTGATCCACAAAAAGGATGATCTGCAAGAGACCATTTCTATCTTATTTATAATTTCATCCTTTAGGTAACTTAACCCATTTCTAGGTCACTTACATATTTTCCTTATTCTAGGGTTAACCACTTTCCATAAATAGAAAGTTATTCAATACTTTATCATTTAAATATTCCTTCTTGATTTTGTCACCTTACTTTATCATTTAAATAATCTTTCTTGATTTTGTCACCTTACTTTATCATTTAAATAATCTTTCTTGATTTTGTCACTTCTCTTTATTATTTAAATAATCTACCTTGACTTTGTCACTTTACTTTATCATTTAAATAATGATTTCTTCTTTTCAAGCACTTTGACTTATTTGACCTTGTGGGCTTCAAGCGAGCATGTTAGGGTCCTCCAACTTCATAAGGCCATAAGTCTCAAACTGTGAGGAGTTACATGACGTTCCACATACCACTGGAAATGGTATGAAAAGAACTATCCATCTAGGATAGTTTCACCAACAACTTCATTGATATTCATCTTTTTATTCCACAAACAAGAATTGGTCCTCCAACCATTCTTCTAGGATAACTCAATCCACAAAGCGTCTTCCCGTGAGGGATTTCACCATAAGGGGACCACTTTGGAGTTTATCCATTTGTAAAATTTATCAACCATGATAATATTGGAATGATTAATCTTTGCATCAATCCACCACTGCATCATATACATCAACTATGCATCATGTATCAATGACAACTCATTGATCCATCTTCATCAATATACTAAGATCAAACCTTTGACCTTTGAAATCAATCAATCATCCTTTGGAATCAATCAAACAATAATCATTTGACATAAATCAATCACTTGAAATCAATCAATGACAAGATGATTCAACAATTATAAGTGTGTAAGTTGTAGCAATCAACAGTAAAGAACGAAGAACAATGTTGATCGTTGGATCAAAATAAGATCACGATCAAAAGAGGAATCAATAGTGAATGGTGAATAATAACGTTGATTGACCAATGGATTTTGGATCAAAATGAAACCACAATCTGACGACTTCGATATTTTTCCACATGTCCACTACGCACCCCCAAAAAATGGCTAAGTATCATATTCTATCGATTAGACTCATATAGAATCACTTAAAATTTTCTAAGTATAGGTTCATTATGGAGGTAGAGGATGATAGGCGTGCATTTTGATGACACCCAATAAGACATGTGAGTCTGTGAGTCCGCTAGTCTGCGAACCCGAGAAGAATCACTTAAAAATTTCTAATTATAGGTTCATTATGGAGGTAGAGGAAGTGAGGTGTGCATTTTCAAATAAATTCTAAGTAAATTTTCCATGTTTGAAATAAATGAGGAAAGTCCACTCAACGATTGATTAAATCCAAACTATGGATCTATCTAAATAACCTAGGAGATCCATGATCATCCACTCAATTCTTGATTAAAACCCAACTATTGGATCAAGGTGCAATAAAGATCATGGGAGGTTCATATCTAGCCATTCATCAGGATGATGGATATACAGTGGAAATGTAGCGCACATCATCAAAGGGAGAAGAGGTTAATGAGAAGGTTGTAATCTATATATGTGGTTTGTAAACTATTTGGGTAGACACATGGTAGCATCCTGTGAAACGTGGGTACCCCGATAGCGTGTTTATAAAACCATTATGATCACCTATGCCACTAACAGGGATACCACAAGTGGTAAGTGGTAATCCCATAGATATTAATAAGTTGTTGGTCATTAACATTAGTTCTAAGGAGTGAAGAACTTAACAAATTTCTATTTTAATACAGGAAATACACTTAAAAAGGCTCGAAATTTGATAACCATATAAAGGAAAATATTACTTAAAAAAAAAAACAAGGTCACTCGATTACTTAAAAATAATAATAATAAATGAAAAAGTTGTTATTAAAACAACATTATATTAAATAAATAAAGAGGTGCAATGATACATTATTCAAAGACACATTGGTTCAAATCTTATATCCATTGAAAGACTAAATAAACAAGAAAATATGGTGGAAGGAAGATGTCTATGTGATCTAATTCAGAAGATCAAAACACAGACAGAGTCAAAGAAAGAATGTGAAACATTCACATGAAGTGAGGGTGGAAGGGAGGAGCAAGGGTGGATTGAAGTACTTTATAGGTTGAAGCCTGAAACAAGGAGTTGGTGCTTCCTCAAGTTTGTAACATCCCGCTCTTGTGCATGCATGATTTGACTTATTCTTTGAGGACACTTGCGTGCAATTGATCCTGTTCAGTATATGATTGTCTATTTATCTTATGGATTCTGATGATGAGGTTGTGGATTATGATGTTATATTATTTGATATCTATGTGTAGACAAGTTCTATTGATGGGTTTCTCCTAAGTGTGTAGGACACTTGATATATTGAGGATGACGATGGCGTCGGTGAACCTCAATGGAATCTATATCGAGTCAGGGAGTGGAATGTATATGGTCTGGGTATTTATGTTTATGCATATGTGACATATGATCGGGTATATTATGATTTTGTTTATGGATCGTTGATGCATTTCATTAATGGATGCAGGATGACGATTTCTTGCTAATCGGACTCACATTAGAAGTAAAGGGTCCATGCACAACAACCAGATATATTGAGGGAGATTTTTGGCACCAGCCCCACCACAGCCTACCAACACTCCTGTTGTGGCTCAAATTGTAGGTTAAAGACTACCTAATTGGAGATATCCATGATGTCGTGAGGCAAGACTGAGATAGTCTCTCATGAAGATTCTAATGGGTGCAAAAGAAGGCATGGTCCTTATTCCTTAGAGGCCCTTAGTCTCCCACAAGGTCACCTAATGGAGTATTGAATCCAAGGGTTGAACGTCTACCAAAATCACTCAAAGGTGAGTGGAACCCTTGGAGCACGTAGTGCGTCGTGAAGGACATGTCGCATAAATAAAACATGAATAAAAGTGAGTGGCACCCTTGTAGCATGTAGTGTGTCTTGAAGGGCACGTCGTATAAATAAAACATGAATGCAAGAAAGTGACACCCTTAGAGCACATAGATTGTGTCTTGAAGGGCATGTCGTGAGTTTAATAAAGATGAGTCAATGAACCTAGGTGCCTAGAAAAATAAAATTGTTTTGATGTGGTCGGCCTTAAAACAATTATTAAATGAGAATTTTTGTAATTGTAAAATCCCCTTAAGGATTCTAAGCTCAGTTAAAAATTAATCCTAAGTCTAAATAGGGTAAGAAGAAAAAAAAACTATATAATAAATTAATAAAAGGGGGGGATGAAAAATCAAGTTAAGAATTTAAAAGATAAATAATTTATCTAACAAAAAATTATTGTTTATGTGAAAGACATGTTAATTTGGAACTTAGCAAAAAAGGGGAAATGAATGCAAAAATGAATGTGGAAACATAGAAAGGAATCTAGTCTAGTCTAACTAAAGAACTTTTCTAAATAAAACACAACTAAGTTTTAGAAATGCGTCAGTCATTAAAAGGAATTGGAGGAAATAAAGGTATATCAAGGAGCGTTTTTAGGATGGGTAAGGGAAATTGGCATTTAATGTAATTAAATAATTGAATTTATGGTGCAACTAAGGGATCGGGTGACAAGTGTATGGGGGNCATAGAAGAGGAATGGATCACGACTGGTATGCGTAAGGTTATGTCACCAAAATTTATTTGACTTATTTTTCTTGTGGGAGTTGGGATACCCTACTAGAAAAGAGAGTGGTAGCTCAACCTTGTGAGGCAATCTAGGAGCTAGATTTTTCTCTCGTTTTGTGTGTGGGACCCTTTGCAGCTCGAGGGGATGAGGGGGAAGAATATTACCCATAGCATTGGTTTGGATGTACCGGTGATGTCTCAATGATTATCAAGCAGGATTAAGGAGGATCACTAGCCATCGAAGAACATCAACAAGTCCATCCACCGGTTATGATACACATGTTTAAAATTTGCATTGTAAATTTTTTAAAACATTTTGTATATGGATTTATATGTTGATGGAAATTGTAATGGATTTCTGGAACAAGATGTGTGAGAATTTACTTATTTCGTTGATATGATAATGAAAACGCTGGTATTTATAATTTAAAAATTGTGTTTTCCCTTCAAGATCATTGCGATCTACATTTACCCTCAGCATTTGTAATGGGTTTTCTCTGAAGTTTTATAACTTCTGCGTTCGTGCTAGGATCAAAATTCCCACAAGTTTTCTCAACCACAATTGTTGTTGGACAAAAATTTAAGGGTTCTCCGCATTTTATTTTTATTGCATGTACATATTTTTCCCCAGCTATAGATTGTGTTCACATCCTAAACTTGTGTTTTTCTTTAAATATCTCAGATATTGTTCTCTACATTTTTTTTTGCACCTTCTCCCATTAAATCCTATCTCTGCATCTTCTTGTGGTTGATATATCCTTTAAAAAAAAAAAATTAAACTTTGTTGGGCTCTCTCCTATCTCTGTGTTTTCTTGTGGTTGAGAGATCCTTTAAAAACACATTTTAAAACTCATCTTGGCTCTCTCCTATCTCTTCGTTTTCCTGTGGTTGAGAGCTCCTTTAAAAAATATTTTTAAAACTCGGTTGGGGTCTCTCCTATGTATTTATTTTCCTGTGGTTGAGATCTCCCTTAAAAACGATTTTTAAAACTCAGTTTTTCTCTCTCCTATCTATGCGTTTTTCCTATGGAAGGGCTCCTTTAAAAAATATTTTTAAAACATGTTTTACTCTCTCCTTGCCTATTTTACATAGAGAGGTCTCTGCTAAAAAATGATGCCCTTTTTTTTTCTTCCATATCTCTGTGTTGGGCCTTGATTTTGCCCAAGACTTAGATCTCTTACCCTGGTGGGATAATCCCGATTTATCTCTGTGATGGAAGTAATTTCACCCAGTGTTTCCTTTAGTTCTCTCCCTTAGGCTCCAGGTTTTTACCTTACCTCTACTTGCGGAAACATTTTCTCCCAGCTACAAGAACGAATCTCTGCATTATCGTTTCCCAATGATTTACCCTTTTACCAACGTTTTTCATTCTAGTGTTGGGTTATTTTTTTTGCTCAACATTTTTCCAACACCTTTAATGGTTATCAATCTTCTAGGAGATTGCTTACATGTATTTTTTTGTAATTAATGGTTGACATAGATGTCTCTGTGTGTTTCCAACACTTTTAATTAAGATTTTTTATTTTAAGAAAAATAGTTATTTCTTTCCTTTGATGTTATTCCATTATTTGGGTTTATAGCCTTTCTTTATTGAGGGTTGCATTATTAAGTTTTGGTATTAATTAAATATTAAGATTGGGTTATACCCAATTTATCATTGTTTGTGAGAATATATGTTGTTACATAGTTGAGATTTAAATGTGCTTCAATTCCCAATAATAAAATGGTGTTCATATTATATTCAACTTTTAGGAACTATAGGATTTGAATTCCAACTAATAAAGTGTAATCATATTTCATTCAATTTTGTACTATGTGACTTATGGTTATTGTATTTACCCCATCTTCAAATTTAATGCTATGTGGTTTTTGGGAAATCCATCTTTATCACCTATTTTTTTTTGTTGGTCTTTTACTTTATAAAATTAATGCATAACAAAATATGTTGTTGATAAATTGTTGACCTTGTATAATATGGTTTAGCATAAAAATTTAAAGTTGGGCCTTAATGTGTAATATTACTGTATGGTAAGTGTTGGGAAGTTGTTGGACCATGAATAATGGATATTTTCTCTGGCGCAATGAATTTTCAATGTCGATGAATGACTTAGTTAAATAAATGATTGCACGCACTGAATAATGTTACACATGGTTAATTAAGTGGCTAGATATTTCATGCGTCTTAAATTGTTTATGTGTGAATGATGGATTATTGAATATAACTACTCGTGTTATGAAAATTTGTGTAATGTTTATTTAACATCTATTTTCTTGAGCATTTAAATTGTCAATGTTGATGGATTAATAACTAGATTACCTTGCGCCCTTGAATATCAATGTTGTTGGATTGAAATAAAATTTGGATTACTTGCATCGTGTAATTAGAATTTGATGATTACCTTTTCTCCTTGCAGTAAAGTAGATGTTTATCTTGCATCCCAAATTTAAAATAAAGTTGATTAATGTGCATGATTAATGCAATATATGGCTATTATGTATTTATTTTACCCTTGCGCAGTGATTATTTTTTGATTGATGAATGATAAAGTTGTTTATACTTGCGCCCTTAGAATGATGTCGTCATATGATTGATTTATTTAATTATATTCTCTTACTCCTTGCGAATAAAATTGACTTATCTTGCATCTTGAATTGTTGATGCGAAAATAATGAATTAATGGAATCGAATCCTTGCATGCACTGAAATATAATGTACTGTACGATGTTTTGGATTTATCTCACGAATTTCATTTCATTTCATGAATGATGAACTTAGATACTAGTATTCTTGTGTGGAATGAAATTTTATTATGATGGATGATTGATTTTGTGATTGGGTTCCACCTCAAAATTACTGATAAATTCTTTCTGCCTTGGATTTAATATGGTCTATGATGTGTTATGTGAATGATCACTTGTGCGCCGTTTTTAATTGTGGATTAGGATTGTTTATTGATGAATTTGATTTTTGTAAATGTTGTCGTTTTAGCATAGTTAGTTTGGATTGATTGTGATATGGGATGTAGACACCCCCTTGTTCCTCAGAACAGTCTCCATCTCTGAGACCTTAAATGGTTAAAATCAATTGGAACCTAGGCTTGAGCATTACTTATGTGTCATGGAGGTCCTAACCTTCCAAGGTAGGTTGGGAGGGTGGTATCTTATGTCATTTTATGATTATCTTTATGATCCTTAAGTTAGCACTATGTTATCTTATGTTATCATGGTGTTATATGATGATTATCGTGATGACAGGAGTTGAGCGCTTTATGATTCATAATGTTAATGCGTCATCATTTACTTGTATGAATGCAATAATTATGGGTCGCTATTTATTTGTGTTAATTCGTCAATATGTGTATCATTATTCATGGTAATAATGTGTCGTCTTTATGTCGTGAATGATTGATATTGTGTTAATATTGTTTCGTTAATATTTGGGATGTTGTATTGATCATGTTACTTTTAATTATGATATATAATTTCCTAACGCAAAAATAAAATAAAAAATTATGTTGATTTTGTTGTCGTAATGGTGGGGCCATCATATGGTATCAGAGAGGGTTCAACCCTGCGAATGGGGATCATTATTCCTTCCAGTGTATAAACACTTGATTAATAATTTATCACTAATTAAATTGAATTGTATTCGTGCAGGTAATCATGGTTAGACGATGTCGCGGAGGAAGATGACGTGGTGCTAGGGGAGGAGGCGCAATGCATCTAGTAACATCCATGCAAGAGGGGTCTAACCCCCAGGAGAAGAACAAGTTGTCGGACAAGAACATATAGTTGTGAGGGATGTGGTAGTTTTGATGAGGTCCTTTTAGAGGATGTGAGAGGCCTTGATTAGCCGTCTAGATAGATATTAGGCCAGGGTGTCAGTACCCACTGAGGGTCCACCACGTGCCATTCACCTATAAATCAAGAAGGTCAAGTTTCTTGAGTTCCTGGGTGCCACAGACGATGGAACCTCCGAGGCATGGTTGGAGAACATGGAGATATGATTTGCAATTCATGACTATACCTCCAAAATTAAAGTCTGCATGGTGGCCTTTCAACTGAATGGGAGCGCTCTTCTATGGTGGAAGATGATCCTGTTGCAATTGAACATGGACATCGAAGAGGTGTCATGGGAATTGTTCGAGGAGAAGTTCTGTGAGAGGTATATGTCTGAGAAATTCAATGAGATTCATCTCAATAAGTTCAATGCCTTATGATAGGGCCCAACGAAGGTAGAAGCTATTATGTAATGGCCCACACCGACAAAAGTAACAAAAGTATGTAGCTTCATGGGTTTAGCTAGATATTATCAACAGTTTGTCGAAGGTTTTTAAAAGCTAGCAAAACTGATTACGGAATTGCAGAAGAAAAACAAGAAGTATGTATGGATCGAGAAATGTGAAGAATCATTTTGAGGGCTCAAGGAGTTGTTGATGACAGTGTCGATACTAAAATTCCCTAACATGGACGCGGACTTCATGGGATGCACAGACGCATCCAAGGAAGGTTCAGGTGGAGTCTTGATGCCAAATGGTTGAGTGATCTCTTACATATCAAGGAAGTTAAGAACGAATGAACATAACTACACAAGGAACGATTTGAAGTTATTTCCCATTGTCTATGCCTTGAGAGTGTGGAGACACTACCTAATTGGATGAAAATTTGAACTAAAAATGTACCACTGTGGTTTGTGACACATTTTTACACAAAGTGACTTGAATGCGTGACAAAGGCGTTGGTCAGAACTGCTTAACGAGTATAATTTCTAGATTACCTACATAAAAGGAACAGTGAACAGAGTGGCATGTGCATTGAGTTAGAGACCACACAGATTTTTGATGATACCTCTTGAGATGAATCTTCATGAAAATATTCTAACTATAGAACATGATGATGACTCGTATAAGGAGGTTAAGGAATTTATCTGACAAGACACCATGTTGGTACCAAAATTTGAGGGATTTATTGTGGACAACGATGGATTAATAAGATCTAATAACTAGATTTGCGTATTGCCCAACGATGAGTTGAGAATTTTGATCTTAAACAAATCTCATAGAGTAGTGTACATGGCTCATCCATGAGTCACTAAGATGAGGGAAAACCTTAAACCCTTATTATTCTAGAAAGGAATGAAGGCGGACATAGTCAACTACATGGAGAGATGTCTAGAATGTCATCAAGTGAAGGATGAACATAAACATATGATATGATTACTACAACCACATGCTATTCCAGAATAAAAATTGGAGGTCATTTCGATGGACTTCATTTTTGGATTGTCGTTGACGGCAAGGAGCCACAACTAGATTTTTGTGGTAGTAGACACTCTGAGGAAGAGTGCACATTTTATCCCTGTTCGTATGACATATTAGGAGCTAGACATAGCTATATTATTTATCACCAATATTGTGATATTACATGGTGTGCCTAAAAGGATCATATCCGATCAAGGATCGATGTTTATAGGACGATTTTGGACTAGTTTCCAAGAGGCCTTGGGAACCCAACTTAACTTTAGTACCGCGTATCACCTAGAGAGAGATAAGCAAACATAAATAATGAACCAAATATTGGAATACATGTTGCGTATGTACATGATGGACCAACAAAATAATTGGGAGGAGTTCTTTCCACTGGTAGAGTTTTCATACAACAACAACTATCAAAACACCATTAATATGTTTCCATTTGAGTTACTTTATAGGTGACCGTGTCAAACGACTTTGAACTAGGATTGACTGGAGGATAGGGTCCAAGAAATGGAATAAAAAATGAAAACAATAAGGCAAAGGATCAAGGAAGCTCAATATCGACAAAAGAGTTATGTTGATGTGTATCGCATTGACCGTAGTTATGAAGTTGGTGATCGAGTCTTCTTGTGGGTAAAATCACACAAGAGTTCAATCAAGTTTGGGAAGGGTGATAAAATCTCTCCTAAGTTTGTGGGACCTTTCGAAGTTGTGGAAAGGAAGGGGCTCGTGGCCTATCAAATCGCCTTTCCTGACTCTTTGAGGCATATGCACGATGTTTTTCACGTATTTGTTTTGAGACATTATGTTAGTAATCCTACACATGTGATTGACATGAGTTATTTGGAGGTATCGGACGAGGGTACACTCATGTTAGAGCCAATCCGCATTCTGGACCATCACATTCTACATCTATGGCGTCGAAACATCGATGAGGTCAAGCTCTAGTGGGACAATTATAGGCCACATTCGGCTACCTAGGAGGACACATATGATATGCGCCAGTAGTTTCCATTTTTATTTTATAACTAGACATTTAGATCTTGTTAGATAATTTATTCACTGCACTTATATACTGTGAAACTTTGGTTTGAATTTTAAAACAAGAAGGGGTGTATTTAACATCCTTTTCTTGCACGCACATGATTTGACCTATCCTTTGAAGACACTTGCGTGCAAGTGATCCGGTTCACTATATGATTGTTTGTTTCTCTTATGGATTTTGATGATGAGGTTGTGGATTATGATGTTATGTTATTTGATATCTATGTGTAGATAGGTGCTATTGATGGGTTTATCTTAAGTGTGCAAGACACTTGACATATTGAGGATGTCGATGGTGTCTATGGACCTCCTTGGACTTTGGATCGAGTTAGGGAGTGGACTGTATATGGTTTGGGTATTTTTGTTTATGCATATGTTACATATGATCAGGTATATTATGATGTTGTTTATTTATATTTGAGATGTTTTGTTGATGGAAGAAGGCTGACAATTTCTTGCTAATCAGACTCACGTTAGGAGTAAAGGGTCCATTCACAACAACCAGATATACTGAGGGAGAGGTGTGGAAGCAGCTTTGCCACAATCTACTATCACTCTCACCGTGGCTCGAATTGTAGGTTAATGATTACCTAGTTCAAGAGATCCATGATGTTGTGAAGGAATACTGAGGCAGTCGCTCATGAGTATTCTAAGGGGTGCACAATAAGGCAACGGTGTTAAATTGGTTTGACAAAAAACGTATTTATAATATTTGGTGCCAAACGAAATGAAACAACATGTCTCTTCATTGTTTTCGTTTGAAGAAATTCTCTCACCCACCTTTCGGCCGAAAAATAATTGTTTCAGTCTAAAATCTAGGAAACCGTTTATTTTTTATGGATATCATTAGAATTACATATTTCGGCCGGAAACTAGTGAATGGGACTATTTGCAGAAACCTGAAAATTCCCTCTATCTTACCTAAACTTTGAAGGTTTCAGACTCATGCAAATACTCAAAATTTAGTTTCAAAATTGATGCCATCATTTTGCAAAATTGAATCTACTTTCAATGAATATAATTTGTTTTCATTTTCATTATTTTTATCTAATTTTATTTAATTTTTTTAAAACAATTACTGGATAATATTTTTAGGTGACATTATGATTCAGTGAAATGAAATATTTGTATCGATAAACATACACAATGGAAAATTTAGAAACAATTATATCCATAATCCTTAAACTGTTCTTTTCAAAAGGGTATTTTTAGATTTTACTTTTAAGTAAAAAATAAGATAGATGCAAGGTGGGGGGAACCATGTGTTTAAAATATGCAACATTTTTAGCTTGGACAACTTCAAAAAATTATAAAAATTTGAATATTCATCTGTTAGATTCAAAATTATAGTCATAATAAAATAGAGTCTTTGTAGATTTTTGTAGTATATTTTGTTTGCCAAAAAAAAAAATCAATAATAGATACATTGTTGGGGGGGAAATAACTCATTATCATTCCTTTCATGTTTAAGGAACATATTGTTAAACAATTTCCAAATTGACATATCAAATCTCAATAAAAAAAAAATTGAAAAATAGTTAGTGGAAAGATAACAAAATTCTTCACAAGTTTTGTTTTTACTGTAAAGTGAAATTATAAATAAATAAAAAATACTTTTGTATACCGGAAGTTGAAGAACTTGTGAAAATATAGTTTTTTTTTCTCATAAAACAAGCAAAATAGACGCCCATCTTCATGATGTTATCCATTGTCCTTATTCCTTAGAGACCCTTAGTCTCCCACAAGGTCACCTCATGGAGTATTGACTCCAAGGGTTGGACGTCTACCAAAATCTGTCAAAGGTGAGTGGCATCCTTGGAGCACATAGTGTGTCTTGAAGGGCATGTCACATAAATAAAATATGAATAAAAGTGAGTGGCAACCTTGGAGAACGTAGTGTGTCTTGAAGGGCACGTCGCATAAATAAAAGATGAATAAAAGTGAGTGGAACTGTTTGAGAACATAGTGTTTTTTGAAGGGCACGTCGCGAGTTTAATAAATTTGAGTCAATCAACCTAGGTTCCTAGAAAACAATTTTTTTTTTACGTGGTTGGCCTTAAAACAATTATTAAATGATAATTTTTGTAATTGTAAAATCCCCTTAAGAATTGTAATCCCAGTCAAAAATTAATCCTACGTCTAAATAGGGTAAGAATACAAAAAAAAAAAACCTAAATAATAAATTAGTAAAAGGGGGGGATGAAGAAAAATCAAGTTAAAAATTTCAAAGAGAAATAATTTATCTAAGAAATAATTATTGTTTATGTGCAATACATGCTAATTTGGAACTTAGACAAAAGGGGACATGAATGCAAAAAGGAATGTGGAAACATAGAAAGGAATCTAGTCTAGTCTAACTAAAGAACTTTCCTAAATAAAACACAATTGATTTTTAGAAAGGTGTCAGTCGTTAAAAGGAATTGAAGGGAATAAAGGGACAACAAAGAGCATTTTTAGGATTGATTTTAGGATGGGTGAGAGAAATTGGAATTTACTTTAATTAAATAAATGATTTTCTGGTGCAACTAAGGGATCTAGTGAGAAGTGTACGAGGGAGAGTATTTCCTAATTAATTTTAATAAAAAGAATTTAACGTGCAATTGACAAGTGGTCACTAAGAATAACTCTATAAAAGTAATGGTAGAGAAGAGGAATGGATCATGACTGATATGCATAAGGTTGTGTTGTTGAAATTGCTTTGACTATTTTTACTTTTGGGATTTGGGATACCCTGCTCGAAAAGAGAGTGGTAGCTCAACCTTGCGAGGCGAGATGGGAGCTAGATTTTTCTCTGGTTTTGTGTGCGTGGCCCCTTTGAGGATCGGGGGGATGAGGGGGAAGAAGAGTACCCCTAACATTGGTTGGGAGGTACTAGTGAGGTCTCAATGATTATCAAGTGGGATCAAAGAGGATTTCCAGACGCCAAAGAACATCAACAAGTCCATCCACCGGTTACGGTACACATGTTTAAAATTTGCATTGTAAATTTATTAAAAAAAATTGTATATGGATTTATATGTTGATGGAAATTGCAATGGATTTCTAGAACTATATGAGTGATAATTTACTTCTTCCGTTGATATGATAATGAAAAGGCTTGTGTTTATAAATTGAGACCTGTGTTTTTCCCTTCAAGATCATTACGATCTACATTTACCCTCAAAATTTGTAATGGGTTTTCTCTGAAGCTTTCTAACTTCCGCATTCGTTCTAGGATCAAAACGCCAACAATTTTTCTTATCCACAATTGTTGTTGGATGACAGTTTAAGGGTTCTCTACATTTTTTTTTTGTTTCCTATACATATTTTTCCCCAACTATAGATTGCGTTCATATCCTAAACTTGTGTTTTTTTTAAATCTATGAGATATTGTTCTCTGCGTTTTTTTGGCACCTTCTCCCATTAAATCCTATCTTTGTGTCTTCCTTTGGTTGAGAGATCCTTTTAAAAAACTATTTTTAAAAATTTGTTGGCCTCTCTCCTATCTCTTCATTTTCCTGTGGTTGAGAGCTCAATTAAAAATGATTTTTAAAAATCGGTTGGGATCTCTCCTATCTCTACATTTTCCTATGGTTGAGATCTCCTTTAAAAATGATTTTTAAAACTTGGTTGGGCTCTCTCCTATCATTGAATTTTCCTGTGGTTGAGATCTCCTTTAAAAATAATTTTTAAAACTCATTTGGGGTCTCTCCTATCTCTGCATTTTCCTGTAGTTGAGATCTCCCTTAAAAATGATTTTTAAAACTTGGTTGGGCTCTCTCCTATCTCTGTGTTTTTCTTGTGGAAGGGTGCCTTTAAAAATGATTTTTTAAAAATTGGTTCACTCTCTCCTTACCTATTTTACACAGATATTTCTTTGTTGAACAATGATGCCCTTTTTTTTCTTTCCACATCTCTATGTTGGGCCTTGATTTCGCCCAAGACTTAGAGCTCTTACCCTGGCGGGATAATCCCGATTTATCTTTGTGTTGCCAGTAATTTCACCCAGTGTTTCCTTCAGTTCTCTCCCTTAGGCTCCACATTTTTACCTTACCTCTATGTGGGGTAAATGTTTCACCCAACTACGAGAAGCAATCTCTGCAGAACCGTTGCCCAACAAATTACACTTTTACCATCTTTTTTCACTCAACTATTGGGTTAACTTTTTTGCTCAACATTTTTCCAACACCTTTAATGGTTAGCGATCTTCCAGGAGATTGCTTACATGGATTTCGTTGTAATTAATGGTTGAAAGAGATGTCTCTGTGTGTTTCCAACACTTTTATTAAGAGTTTTTATTTTAAGAAAAAGGGTTATTGCTTTCCTTTGATGTTATTCTATTATTTAGGTTTATAGTCTTTCTTTATTGAGGGTTGCATTATTAAGTTTTGGTATTAATTAAATATTAGGATTGGTTTATACCCAAGTTATCATTGTTTATGACAAGATATGTTGCTACATAGTTGATATTTAAATGTGCTTGAATTCCCAAAAATAAAATGGCGTTCATATTATATTCAACTTTTAGGAACTATAGGATTTGGACTCCAACTAATAAAGTGTAGTCATATTTTATTCAATTTTGTACTATGTGACTTATGGTTATTGTATTCACCCCTCCAAATTTAATGCTATGTGGTTTTTGGGCAATCCACCTTAATCACCTATTTTCTTTTGGTCTTTTACTTTATAAAATTAATGCATAACAAAATATGTTGTTTATAAATTGTTGACCTTGTACAATATCATTTAGCATAAAAATTTAAAGTTGGGCCTTAATGTGTAATATTATTTTATGGTAAGTGCTAGGAAGTTGTTGCACCATGAATAATGGATAACTTCTTTGGCACAATTACTTTTCAGTGTCGATGAATGACTTAGTTAAATAATTTATTGTGCACACTCAATAATGTTATGCATGGTTAATTAATTGGGTAGATATCTCATTATTATTAAATTGTTGATGTGTGAATGATGGATTATTGAATAAAATTGCTTGCGTTATGAAAATTTGTCTAATGTTGATTTAACAACTATTTTATTGTGCCTTTAAATTGTCAATGTTTGATGGATTAATAACTAGATTACCTTGTGCCCTTGAATATCAATGTTGTTGGATTGAATTAAAATTTGGATTACTTGCATCGTGTAGTTAGAATTTGATGATTACCTCTGCTCCTTGTAGTAAAGTAGATTTTGATCTTGCGTCCTGAATTTAAATAAAGTTGATCAAATTGCGCATGATTAATGCCATATATGAATGTTATGTAACTATTTTACCCTTGTGCATTGATTATTTTTTTATTGATGAATGACAAAGTTGTTTATACTTGCACCCTTAGTTTGATGTCTTCATATGATTGATTGATTTAATTATATTCTCTTACACCTTGCAAATAAAATCGACTTATCTTGCGTATTGAATTGTTGATGTGAAAATAATGAATTAATGGAATGAAATCCTTGTGTGCACCAAAATAAAATCTATTGTACAATGTTTTGGATTTCTCTCATGAATGCAATTTCATGTCGTGAATGATGAACTTAGATATTAGTCTTCTTGCATGGAATGTAATTTTATTATGATGGATGATTGCTTTTGTTATTGGGTTGCACCTTGAAATTACTAATAAATTCTTTGCTCCTTGGATTTAATATGGTCTATGATGTGTTACACAAATGATCACTCGCGCGTCGTGTTTAACTGTGGATTATGATTTTTGATTGATGAATTTGATTTTCGTCAATGATGTCATTTTAGCATAGCTAGTTTGGATTGATTGTGATATGGGATGTATACACCTCCTTGTTCCTCAGAACAATCACCATCCCTAAGACCTTAAATGGTTAAAATCAATTGGAACCCGAGATTGAGCATTGCTTATGTGTCCTAGAGGTACTAACCTTGTAGGGTAGGTTGGGCGGGTAGTATCTTATGTCATTTTATGATTATATTTATGATCCTTAAGTTAGCGCTATGTTATCTCATGTTATCATGGTGTTATCTGATAATTATCCCGATGAGAGGAGTTGAGCGCTTTATGATTCATATTGTTTATGCGTCATCATTTATTTATATGAATGTAACACCCCTCTACAAGATGTCAGGAAATTATTCATTTATTAAATACATACACAATAACAACTTTGTTTTAACATAATTTCATTGATCTTTCATTTACAAAATTCTTCTACATTTTCTGAATGATAAATCTAAATAGCATGATGAATTAATTAATAGGTTAGCTATAAGATTTAGAACTTAAAACAAAATTATATACAAAATATCAATAACAAAATACCACCAAAAAATACCTCTTCCTTAGTTTTTCAAATCTCATCAATTGTAATATAGTCCTAGGCGCTTCCAAGAATTCATTTCCCAATTTCCTAGAGTGAAACAACAGAATCCTCCCAGCCAACTAGGAGCCTAGCAAACTTCCTAGCTCCAAGAAACCTTTCGGTTTCTTGGCCCTCTGTGTCCGTGAATCCAAAAACAACAAAGCACAAATGCTCTAAGAATACTATCACAACAATTACATCTTCCAAGAATTGTCTAACATATAAACATGCTCAAACCTCTCAAATCCCCCCTATTTATCAATTTTCCATACACCCTTCCCCAAGTCTCCTCAACCACCCTCATTATTATCCATCGATCTCCCTTATCTAGATATTTTAGGAAAATATTAAAATAAAACTAAAATATAAATGACTTGCATTAACCAACAATAAATAAAATGCAAAGTTTTTCTTCTCATGCTAGCTAATAAATGAAATTTGACAATTTTCTCCAAAATGTACATGACAATCCACCATGCTCATTTAATTCATCATACCAACCATTAATCAAAGTAAAATAAGGTATTTAATGCTTCTAGATATTTTTTATGCAATATAATTTACATAATCAATAAACATTCAATTAAATAGTTAATAATCTACTTTAATAATTAATGCATTAATTAATTGTACTAGTGTACATGTGTAGGGTATGTGTGCGTAGCTAGCAGACACATATCTCATGCATGTACTAAATATAAACAACCATTTCCTCTAGTGCATAGTTCATATATGATCACACCGAGACATGTAGGATAACATATCAAGTAATGCATCATTTAATAATCTTAATGAACAAAATTACACCAATTCATGAATAACTGATTATCACACTTAAAATAACAATAGGGAATAAAAAGAGGGTTTTAAACATGGTAGGAACCAAGTGAGTAAACAATAGTGGCATCTTTAATCCCTGATAAGTTTTCTCAACTAACATCGAAGCATCATTCCTTCCTAACCTACTTCCATCTTCCATCCTATCCTTTCCTCTGTTGGAATAAGTTGGAGCGTCAACTATATTGACCTAACTCCAGATAGAACCTATAAGAGGAAGTGTCATACATCTCGACCAAGATTCCCCAACAAGAAACTAACAGTCACCATCACATGTCTAGGGGAGCGTGACTTCACACATCCCTCCCACGACTCTAGGTTTCAAAGGATAAATGATGGGAAACACCTCCACCCCTCCTTATAAAACTAGGGTCAACACCCTACATCAAGCCCTATTGTGCAACTACTATTCTTAGAGTCACGTAATCAAACAACCACTTTGGGAAAGATGTTTGTCCTATTAAAACCACACTTACCACAAATCATAGCAATATTTTGAATCATAAATTAAATAATAATTATAATTTATAGCATACACTATATTATTGATGTCTACGACATCTATGTTACCACATCATTGTAGTCATTTGGCTATCACATAGCTCATCAACATGTAGGTTAGTTCACCAATAACTCATATCCAGGTATATACGTCATAATTTCATATAAGAATCCATATCTGTATTGACGTTCAATTAAGAAATGTATATTTGTTTTTATCATGCTTTGCATATCTCACGCATTCACAACATAACTTAAACTAGTATCCATGTACCAAACTTCCACATTTAAATTTACATGTTTAACCAATTCACATAATCATCATCATCACGAACATATAACAACAAAATATAATATTGTACAACTCACAAATAAGTCTATATGTACACCTCTCACATGGCTATATCAATTTCACTGAGTCCAAATAATTACTAAGGATTGAATTACTATGATGTGAAAAATCGAAGTTATAATTGCCTAATGCCAAAATATGGGGCGTTACAATGAATACAATGATTATGGGCCGCTATTTATTTGTGTTAATGCATCGATATGTGTATCATTATTCATGGCAATAACGTGTCGGAGTTATGTCACGAATGATTGATATTGCGTTAATATTGTTTCGTTAATATTTAGGATGATGCATTGATGATGTTACTTTTAATTGTGATATATAATTTCCTAACATAATTTTTTTAATAAGTCATTTTTGTTGTCGTAATGGTGGGGCCGTTACAAAATTAGCTCTTGAAAAAAAAAGAGAGGATTGGAGTCCTCTATAGGTTGGAGCCTGATCTACATGGAATCGGTGCTTGAAAAATAAGGGATTGGTTTCTCCTTGAGTTGGAGCTCAAAATAAGAGAGATTGGTGTCTCTTGCAAACTGTAACTAAAATATATATTTGGAAGTTTTTTCACTTCTCGTAAACAAAAGTAGTTTTTTTTATCGATAATTTCACTTTACAGTAAAAACAAAACTTTTCATGAATTTTGTTAGCTTTTTATTGATTATTTTTTGAAATTTTTTTATCGAGATTTGATATTTTAATTTAAAGAGATTTTCACAGTATGTTCCTTAAAAATCAAGGCACTAATAATTAGTTATATTTTTCAACCTCAATTTACTCATTATTAAATTTTTGTTTATGAAAAATGAAATATGCAAGAACAATCTAAACAAAATCTATTAAAGTATGACTATACTTTTGAAGACAAGAGTTGAATACTATAATCATTATAATTTTTTGAATTTGACTTATCTCAAAAAGTTGCATATTTTAAACATCTTTAGTTTGACTCCATGTATCTTCCTTAATTTTGATTTAAAAGTAAAATCTAAAACTACCCTTTTGAAGAGGATAGTGAGAGGTTCCATAATATTAATTTTTCATAATTGTTTACTATTTATGTTTGCAAATATTGAGTTTTCATTTTATTGAATCATTATTTCATTTAAAAATAATATGGAAACATGTTTTTATAAAATTAGATAAAATTACTAAAAAACAATTAAATTGAATACAAATTGCATCAAATGAAATTAGATTTAATTCTACAAATGTTGGTACTAGTTCTGAAGTGAGACTTGTAGTATTTTAATGAGTCTTCTCCTTCTGAAGTTGGAGTAAGTTGAAGTGAACACATACTTTTATGAAAAGTACCATAGTTAAATGTTTTCAACTAAACTAATAGTTCGGTCGAAGGTTAGTTTTAATGGAAAAAAACTTTAAAAAGAAAAAGAAAAAAATCTGCGTGGTTGCACTAAGTGACACAACATTAGAAGGTGTCATTAGATATAACTTTTATTCGAAACATGCTTTCATTTGAAATCTTTACCATTCAAAAAAATTCAATAATTTGGCCGAAACAGTTTCATATGATAACCCTTTAATACTCAATGCAAGTAAGCTAATATAATGAAGTAGTTGATTTATTTATTTATTTTTAATTTAGTTTTGATTTTTAGATATATACATATTTTTTAATACAGGCTCATGTAATGAAGTAGTTGATTTTTTTTTTAATTTAGTTTTGATTTTTAGATATATATATTTTTTCAACATTTTAATTTTAAGAAAAGTCCACCTACAACAACTACATAAGCATTTCAATCTAATATAAAAAAAAATTGGTAATAGGTAAATGGTTAAAGCATTTTAATAAGTCTAACATGCGAAAAAATATCAACATCAAATCAATCGAAGGAACGAGAATACACATCGTACTTATTATACAACTATTAATAAGTTGTATATATATTTATTTACACTGTTTCCTTTCTTTTAATCACCACTAAATCATTGAGAACCATAAACTCTTTTAATATATTCATTAATAGATTTTATATCCTTAGTAACTTTTAACATAATGTAACTCATTAATAATTTACTAAGTCTAATCATTCTCATAATATTTATTGTACGTTTATAACATAAATTAACAAAAATTAGGTGTCCTTAATCTTTGTTATTGAGTATGGTTCACAATTATCTTTAAGTGTTCATAATGTGTCCTTATAGTATTGTCAACTCATTACAACTATATATTCATAGAGCGAATATTAATCTATAATTGACATCAAAATTTATCCCTTATCTCAACGTTGATTAAAGGTTGTTATGCCTGAAGGTTTCATTTATGTCCATTTAGTTGGGATTTCATTTCCTTTATTATTTTGTGGAGATACAATCTTACTTATTTTCTTCACGACAATAAACATCAAAAGATGATAACATCAAAAGATAAAAACAAATCAATGCAAATAAGAAAACTTTATCAATGATTCTTCGGATAATCGGATTCAGGATTACGTTACGTCAACCATAGAAAACAAAAGTGAAAGGATGCTCACTAGGATTAAACAAGTAATCCATGAATCCCTCCGACCACCAAATCACTAGGTATTTACCAAAACTTTACAAGTGTAAAAGTCAACAAAAGAAGAACTTACTTCTTGATAATACCACCATTGGTATTCAACTATTTGGTGATTACATTGGTTATCCTCGCCTAACGGTAATTTCACCCTTACCAATTATTTACAGATACTCATTCCTCCATCCGAAAGAGCTAAGATTATAAATTTCGACAATTTATTGCATCGATAATGGTAAAGCTAATTAATGGCCCAACTTATATCTACAACTAAGTTACCATTACATCCAGTTACGAACTAGTTCTAACTCATTGTTATCTAAGACAACGCCCAAGAGAAGGCCCCAAAGATCTCTGGAGTTATCTTTCTTTACTACTTGGTATTTTTTCTACGTTTACCAACATAAACGGAAATAAAAATAGGGTGAACTCTACACAATGCTAAAGAATCCACACGATGACAGATGTGTTACCCGTCTACCATAGAACCACTTACAAAATTACAGCACACTCGAAGTACGTTCGGATTTTTTATTCATCTAAATACTTTTGTCAAGTATTTGTTAAGATACTTGTTGGAAAATATTTATATGGCTAGGGGAAAACCACAATAGATCGAAATGACTATAGAAATCAGTTCTAATTTTATATATGGTATATAAATAAATATGCTACCTAGACAAGATAAAAGGCCTAGCTCGTCCACACGTTCGATGAAGTCCAACGTTGAGCACTTGACTTAAAGAAATACACGTGCAACTTGTCCCCAACAACCAAGAAACGCAAGAATATGGTGATAATATATAATGTTAGCACATTCAATAGCATAATTCAACAACATTCATAAAATATACTCCCATGGAATAACAATTCAAATATTTGCAAGATACTAATTGGACGAGAAAATAGTATTTCTATTAAAATGTAATCAACAAAAGTTAATGAATTATAAACTTTCGTTTCAACACGGTTTAGAATGAAGAAACTAATTCCCTTACAGCTCGGCCTCCACCACTTCAATCCTCCACCAAAGGAAAGTTCATATAAGAGAGACAATGAGGTTCTCAATCAAGTAGGGAAGATCTTGGGGGTTGAACAATGTGTTCAGAATTAAAAGGACAAAGGGATGCATACTCAATATGAAGCGAATAATTTCTCGAGAGTAACTTTGCTCTCAAAGTTGAATTCTTCTCCTCATTTCCATAGCTCAAATTTGGCCCATTTATAGCTTTCAAGAGGAACTGAAGGACTAAGTCAGAACTTTTCCAGTATATGGAAGGTCAATGATCATGGATCTCGTGACGTGACATGGAAACCCGACACCATTTTTTAATTTTGGGCACAAAATCTGATGTACGTGGGTTGTAGTGGTGCAACTTGCATATACACATGTTGTACAATAGGTAGGGTGCATATATGTGGGAAAATAATGCTTTTAGCTCTGGGATATGCAAAAAGGGACTTCAAGTCTGCATAGGGAAATGAAAAAAGACAATTTGTGCAAGTTTGCATAGGGTGAGACAAATCTTTCTATAACAAATGCCCCCTAATTTGTGAGGTTAGAGGAGTATCTTTGATGGCTGAAATAAATTATAATACCGAAAAGTGGAGTAATGGGGACCGAGTTGGAAGAAATATTTTCTCATTATGATCTACACTGACTTTGCGCACATGGTTGCCAATTTGAATTACACTGCAAATCCATGTGAAATATACCAAATAGTTGTCCATTTCCATGAATAGGAAATACAAAGGTGGTTAAATTCCAGAGGTTGTCATAGTCATGAACAATTCTTAGTCTCAAAATCAATCTAAATATATATGTATACAATGGAGTACAATCCTATCTCCCATGATTACTGAAGTCACATAGGTACTGGTCCAGTGAAAGGTAGAAACAACTCAGGAAAGTTGCGACTATGAATTGATGCCTTCAAGTCTTCTACACAATCCGCCAAAAGTGCAAGTCTACATCGTGTGAATAAAGGAGTTGAGGTCGAACACAATGAGACTTCATTTGATTACCGATCATTAAGGTATATTGTTAACAAACGCGAGACAACCTACCAATAATGAAAGTAGGTATCAAGGCACCGAGTACATTCTTACAAGTGTGAATAAAGGTGTCGGGGTAGAACACTTGAAGAATCCATTGATCATGAAACATTGATGTATTCCCAAATTTTGATGGTGAGAGAACCTACCACTGATGAATGAAAGCCTCTAGATACTCATAGGACTCTAGGTCTCATCTCCAGAATAGATGAGTTGAATTCGATGGAAGGAGACTCGTTGAAAGGAGAATTAAGGAATCTCTCATCATTCAACACGAGGTACAAAGCAGCAACTTGATTATTTAGAGGGAATCATACGAAGAACATGTTGACAAACCAACGACCATGTGTGTCTTTCGTGTGTGACAGATGCAAGTGGTACACGAAAAACACCCTCTGAATAACAACCTACAATAAGGAAAACTTCTCAAAAAGGTGAGGAAACCACTAAAAGGGATAATGGCATCCAAGGAACTACACTAATCCCAATGTGTGAATAGATTTATTGCCGTCGAACACAAGGGAAACCACCGAGTCAGTGACAAATGATGAAATTTCGACTATTGAGTTCAAGGTTACCTAGCAATGAGAAAAGTAGGACCAGGGTGTGCAATAGGACTACAACTTCATGTAATTCAGAGACACATTGATGGAATGGAGGACATGCAAATTGAAGATTTCTGAGGAATGGCCAACACAAGTTGATAGGCATCCTTTGAAAAAGAGAAAGAGACATATGTAAGACTTTGGCAGCATAGACTCAATGATGAAACTTTGATATGCAGGAGGCAATAATAAAAGTCTCCATAGGGACTGGAAGAGTAACCAATCGAGGGAGTAAGCTCTCTATAACAAGCTCACCTTCCTAAGGTCATGCTAAACCCAAATTTTTTATGAGAAGTGGACTAAAAAAATTTGTGCTTTGTTCAAAGGAGACATGACTGTTGCCAATATAAGATAATACTCCTTTCCTACCCGTATTTTTTTTTGTTTTCATATTCAAATGAATGATATGATACAAAGGAGGAAATGGGTGTCGCAAGTAAGAAAACTAGTTCCAACAGTGGAACATACCTATGCTCAATGAAAATAGGTGCATGTGGGGGATGGACACTCGGGGGAATGTTTCCTCTTGGGTATAGGGTGTCAAGCTGCAAAGGATATAAACCAGGCTCTTCTTGGTTGCTGATGAAAACTGTTGAGGTGAAAGGCTTATAATGCAAAAACAAGAATTGACAGTAGGCTCAATACTGTAAAAAAGAGAATGGGATGTAATTACAACTTAACGCCAAAAAAATTCTTTTTTCGTAGTCTTAGTCTACTTGGTTTTAAAAATGGATAAAATTGCACCAAATAGACGTTCATTCAAATACAATTTATGAGTGTGAAAGAGACAAGTTCACTCGACAATCTTTTCTCTTTTTGAAATGAGTGAGAAAAGAGATTAAATCAAACTCGTTTGGGAGTCCTCTAGGTATAGGTAAGCATGTTTATGAGTAAGAAATGAGGTTCAACATAAATTCATGTATTAGATATAAGGGACTCTTGGTCCTATGAACAAAAATCTCTACATGGGCACCGAATGAAACATATGATCTAATTAGGGTACCCATGTTTGGTAAGTCTCTACCATTCGATAATGACACTTCTAGTTGTAGATAGAAGGTTCTGTGTCGCTATGGCATGGATTTTTACCTATGGGATATGAGTGACATTCATAGGATGATGCAAGTGTGCACAATGGATTGGATACCTATCATATATGCTAGGTATAAAAAATACCTGTCCAAAGTTACGAGTGGGTGACTTGGCACTGAAAACCGCAAGCATCCCTGGATAAAACTACAAAAAACAACTCCATCCACTGTCGTATTAGTCCATTACACCAAAATATTGGATGAAACTATGCAAAGTGGGTAAAAATTTGCTAAAAATAGTAAAAAAAACCAATTTTACTATACCATTTTTATTTTTTACCCAAATAGTGTATTTTGGACCAAATTGTCTCCGAACTTCAACTGGTGATTATGGGAGCTACAAGCGACGAAATCGACTACCATCTGGACCAAGTAACTCATATTTCTCTCCTCTTTCTTTTCAGTGGATTAAAATTTGTAGTTAGGCCTCCTTTTCTAAGTTATTTAGGGAGAAACCTCAAAACTTAGGTGTACGCAAGCTACAGTTTATCGGGTCACGTATACGCATACTTATACACGGTTGTTTAAAAAACAACAAGCGTATAAGAAACCCTATACACGACTCTTTACACTACAACTCGTGTATATGTTCGTGGATAATGTTTTTTAAAGGTTGCAAACTCAAAAAATGGTTTGACTCTTGCAGGATGGTACTAGAGTGGAGAGAAAGAGAGCATGAGGAGATGGATGTTGCAGTGGAGAGAGATCAGGGGCTCAAATGGCCTTAAAAATATGTGGGCTATATAATTTTTGGGCTCTTAAAGGGATGAGGGCTCAAGTGAGATTGCTACAAATGTTGGTGAATTACTGGGATCTGGATAGTCAGAGCTTCAACCTTGATGGACAACCATTAATGATTGAAGTTGAGGACATCTACTTCTTGACGTGATTGTCACTATGAGGTCAGGTGGTCAACCTAAAATCTTGAGGAGCTAGGAATGGTATTAAAATAGATGAATACATAGCCACTCATTGCAATGTAGGGACCAATAAGGTAGGGATCAAACTCCCAATTAGAGAGATAAACAATATGAGTGTCAAGATTGTTCTCCTAGATTTGAAACAAATCGCAATATTGACCTATTTTCACTAGGCATCGAGGCCACTTATGTCTAACAGAAGAGAGCTTCCGACCCACGGTGTATGACTGGTGCACCTCAATACTCGCCAACATGAAGAGCTAGCTGACAAAATTTAAACTAGGTAGTAGGAGGAATTTTGTTTTTTCTTATATCCTTTGTAGTTTTTTCTTCAAGTGGGTTCCAGGCTTGGGACCTAGAGTTGAGATTATTCTGCATGGACCTCGTGATCCAACCATGGCACGGTGGACCGAGGTGATGAGGCAGAAAGGGGATGGTAGGGTGAAAACTCTCTACAACAATGACTTTTTCTTCTGGTGGAGATGGTAGGTGATATCTCTAGATGACTACCTTTACGCAGGGATTGACTTCAGAGGAGATCCTGACATGCCATTACCACCAGAGTCCACCTACAGAAGCATAGCTATGTCAAAGTTTTTTAAATATTTCATTTTTTTTGTATTTGTGTATAGGAAAAAAAAAATATTTTTGGATGAGGTTAAGTACTAATTAAACATGTATGTGACGTAGACGTAGGTCCACAACTGTTACACCTCAAAATTACGCACTTCGATATTGTCGCAAGTGTCATCATTACAAGTGTTGTAAGTGTCGCATCTTGTCTGCAAGTGTCGCATCTTGACCGCAAGTGTTATAAGTGTTGCTAACATCATACTGCCTTCTTTCCTATGCCATGCCTCCAACGACATGACAAGGACACTTAGGACACCTCAAAGACTAGTTTTGAAGAGGAGGAATCAGTCTATTAGAAGTACAAGCCTTTTTCCACTGAAAGAACCACTCAAAAATGGGTTTTGGAGGGGAACGCTCCCCTATACACTGGCAGGGAGTACTGGTGCTCCCTGACCTTCTTAGGGTGAGCGTTATAATTCTCTAGTGCCCCTTTTGGGGGAGCACTACCTTTTTTGGGCGAAATTTGGTTTGTTGAGAAGAAGGAGGGAAAGATACCCTCAATATCTGAAGGTGGTTGGATTCGAATATGATCTCAAGGCATGATCTTAGGGAAGATCCTCAACTAAAGGAGAGAAATCCTCAACTTATCCCAAATATCTCTCAAGTGGTTGGGTCTTTCCAAGATTATATAAAGAGGCCTTCTCATGGTGAAAGGAGAGGAAAAAGATTGGAGGTATGAAACCTATGATCTCATAGGCAACATACAACACATGAATAGAGACATTGCAATAGCATCTAACTTATGATCTCATGAGGGAGATGTCATTTGAAGCATCAACATCTTGTATGTGGGTTATTTTAGCAAGGGTATGGACAAGGAGAGCTTGGTGTAGCTATTGCACTCCATCCATGGCTGTAAGTAACACTTTGTTCTCATCAATATAAATTCATGCTTGGCCTGTTTCCTTTGAAGTTTGTTGTGAATATGAACTTGTCTTCTTCATAAGAGAGATCTGTATTTGAGCTAATCTCAGTACAGTAGGAAGTATTTTGTACCTTTGTTTGTTTTGCAGGACCTATCAAGGAGATGAAGATCGAATCTCAACCAGGAATTTGCAAGGACAAACGTCGCTAATAAGGTAAATATCTCTCTCCTTCTCTTTCATTTATCAGCTTAATTATATCTGATAGGAAAGTTAGTGTCTATGTTAATCACTTTTCTGCCTTGGTCTTAAAGAGTTAGGGACCTCAAGAGAATCCACTTGTCCACAGGGGGATTTCTCTTCAACAGAAATTGGCGACTCTACTGGGGAATAATCGAAGCTTTCAGTTTTGGTTTTCCTCTTTGATATTGTCTTAGCCTTTGTTCTTTTAGACCTTATTCATCCCATATGTCTAATTGAATGTGTTGATTGAATCCTTATTCCATCACATACACTGTGAATGCCAAAAGTTTACTGAGTTTTCGGTTTTTTGAGCTTTTTTCTGGACTTCAAGACACCAACGCTCCCCTTCCCATGTTATTAGAGCATTGGCGCTCCCTATTGGCCTTACACAGAGTGTTATAATGCTCTGGTGTACCTTACACCAGAGTGCTACCCTTTTTTTGTGAAACACCTTCTAGGGTTTCATTATCTGAAGTTCAATTTTTTTTTTGACACTTGCTCAAAGTCTTATCATACCAGTACATCCTTGTTTTGGCCTTCAATGCTTTATATTCTAAGGATTCATCATATTTTCTTTGGATTTTTTTATATTTATCCTTACTTTGCAATAACTCTTTGTCCTTGACGATTTAGAGTCAATTTGTCGTTTTCTTCTCATTTATTTGATTGAGTGAAAACTTTGTAAGGAGATTCAAATATCTTTTATATCATTTCCATTTGATCTTTGAGGGCATCTCGTCTAAACCTTTATTTCTTTTTGAGTTTTTGGTTTTCTTTCTCTTGTTTGATTGCAATAAGGGTGTCTTTTGATTTATGTGAAGTTTACTTCTAGATTGCTTAAATCTCACAACTCTTGAAGTCTGATTAGCATAGGAAGCTTTACATCTACTAGTTATCAGTCACATATAAAAAATTTAGAATTGCATTGGATTCCTTAGTGAGGACTATTACATGAGGTCATTGCATCTTGGTGTTTGAAACTGAAAGGAAAATCATTCTCCTTCCCTTAAAATAGACATTCATTGAAAGAAAAGATTGCTTATCATTTCTTATGCATTTTTTGGGAACTGAGTCCTAATATCATCAGTCTTCACTCTCATATACCTCTGAGTAAACAACAACCACTAAAATCAATGCTTAACTAAAATTTGATAGTCTTTTTACATCTTTGTTAGCAAACCTACATTAGTTTAAGGTGTAGGGCTTTGGAATAGGTTGAAAGGATAACTTTCCAAAGCTATTAAACAAAATTAGTATCTTGCGGTAGGGAGAGTGAAATCCAATTGTCGTATAGGCTTTCTGGGATCCCCCTCTCACACAGGGGTTACGCACGAGGTTGCACTCAGGAGAGATATGGATATTATCCCTCCGTGGTTTGATTGATTGTAGTAGTCAGATCGTATTATGGGGGTTGCTTGAAGGTATACCCACAATGTTGAGTGGAAGCCTTTCAAGTTGATTTTGGGCTAGATACCCTGCCCTTACGTTCGGACTGGACTGTCGACTATACCTGCCTAGGGGCTGACTGCGAATTGGTGACCTTAGTAGCCATAATCTTTAGGGTCCCACATAAGGTGACAGTCAAGGGAAGTCTCACTATACCTGGAACAGACGTTGGTCAAACTCACT
>SNQJ01S0004664.1:128031-139478 GCA_010110895.2 Picea sitchensis | reverse complement strand
GGCTCCTTGGAGGGTAAATCCACAATTACTGTGTGGAAGCTTGCACCAAGGTGTAAGTTCGTTAAGCAGGTCACCAACGTAACTGATCCACCCTCTCTATTCCCACCTCTTCATATTTTGATCTCGCGATGTTGGATTTTATCACCAACTAGTGGTTTCATTCTAGGAAGGTTTTGTTTGATTGTTTGCTTCATAGATTCATAGCGTGTGTTGGTTGTGTTACTTAGTAGACCTTAGGTCAAGTTATTGTTAATGGCATCGAATCCCAAGAGTACTAATGGAGGAGTCCCTTGTCCTAGGGAACCTTACACCTTTCCTTCTTTTGGAAAATTTGGTCCTCCGTATATTTCCACACTGAGTCTTCCAGAACTCACCATCGGATTACCAATTTGGTTGTTCCCCACTCCGGTGATCTCGAATCCTCCCAATGTTTCAACTTCACCTAATAATTTAGATGTTAGTACACCACCCACACATCAACCTCATGTCAACTTTTTTCCTTCTTCACCCATTAAGTCTCCTTCCCTTTCTCCTTCTTCGCCAAGCGAAAGCTCTAAAGCAAGTAGCCAGGTTGATCAGAAGAAGAAGAAACGGAAAGAGAAGAAGAAGAAGAGCCCAAAAAATACCAAAGCTCTAACAAAATCCGATGTTGGATCCAAGAAACCAACTATTGTTTATAGTACTGGGAGTGTTGATGAGGTCAACAAGATTAAAATGAATAATCTGAAACCCAAATTCCCTTGTAGCCTTTGTAAGGGTTACCACTTTCTGAGGGATTGTCTCGGTCTTATCAAGGTCTTAGAAATGTGGTCTTCCACGTCATCAACCATGTTGGGTATGTCGGTGATGCCCCATCAACTAGTGACGTTAAGGTTGGTAAGAATAAGAAAATTGTCAAGTTCCCTTGCATGTTATGTAAAGGTGATCATTACTCTCACCTTTGTCCTCGTATGGATGAGGCTTTGGAAAAAATTCAACTTCATAAAGGTTATCGTAATATTTCCCCTAACCCATCATTAGTTGATGGACAGGTCAATTCGGTTCCATCCCCGGTCAGTCCAGTTGATCAGATGGTCAATCTAGTTTCCTCCTCGATTGAACCACAAACCCAAGTAGTTGATCCAGTTCCATCATCGATCAACCCCACTCTTCATCAAAAGAGTGTAACCCAAGTGGTCGATCCATTTTCATCCTCGATCGATCCCACTCTCCTGTTAGAGGGTGACACCAAAGTGGTCGATCTGTTTCCACCATCAGTCGATCCCACTCCTCCCTTGACAAGTGCCAAAATGATTGATCCAGTCCCTTCCTTGGTCAGTCCCACCCTTAATACGAAGAGTACCAAAGTGGTTTCTCCAGTTACATCATCAGTCAATCCCACTCTTCCATTGAGGAGTGACAAAGTGATTGATCCAGTCCCTTCCTTGGTCAGTCCCACCCCTCATCTGAAGAGTGCCAAAGTGGTTTCTCTGGTTACATCATCAATCAATCCCACTCTTCCTATGAAGAGTGCCAAAGTGGTCGATCCAATTCCACCATTGGTCAGTCCAAGTCCACCATTGGTCGATCCTACTCTCCCTCTAGAGAGTAAACCCGATACTACGAACGTTTTTCTCGTTGATACAGAATCTACCGTGTCGGGGGGCATTCATCCTTCTCCCGTGAAACCCCCTCCAATTAATGAGGCCATCATTTTTTATTGGGGTGTGCTAACCGGATCTCATCTTCCCTCTCACATTTATTTCCAGATTACAATACAGGTTTGTAGTGCGTCCGTTAGTATTTTGTCTTCTATTGCTTGGCACACCTTGGGTTGTCCTCAGCTTGCACTGGTTACACAGAATTTGTTAGCTTTTAACAGAAGAACCAACCAACCATTAGGGACCCTTCCTCAGTTTCCTGTAACTTTGGGAGGGAAAACGGTCTTTATTGATGTCATGGTAGTCCGAGACCCCATGTATTTCACTTTACTCCTTGGGCGATATTATGTCTATGCCGTGAAAACTATTGTATCCACTCTTTTATTGGTGATATCTTTCCCTCACGATGGAAGAATTGTGACTATTGATCAACTTTCATTCATCGGTCCTGACTAGATTACGTCCCTAAATGGTTTTTATATGCAGACATTATTTCCCTTGCCACATGTTAATTATGTGGCGTTGTCTCCAATGACTTAAACTTCCGATGATTTAGATACAGTAGTTGACATGGTGATCTCTTCGGTAGGGCTATTGGAGCCTGATCTCCTTACCCCTGTTGAGACCCTCGGCATGTGTTCCGTCCAGAGAATTTTTCTTCCATCTAGTGAAGACCTCTTGGAAGCCATGATCGAGTTTTGTTACTTGACATGGTGTCCTTCCAGAGCATTATCCTCTTGGAATCCACGATCAAGAATAAGCCAGAAGCATAGTTTTTCTTCTCTGTAGCAAGCTCGTTAAAAAATTAAACAGAGGTCTTGAGCATAGTTTTTCCTCTCTGTAGCAAGCTCATTAAAAAATGAAACAAAAATCTGGTGATTGAACCTAGAGCCTTGAGCATAGCTCTTTTCCTATGGAAATCTCATTAAAAAATGAAACAGTCACCTCTCCCATCAGATCGAATCTTTTTCCAGATCTCATAGATGTCGAGTCGAGTCTTTCGTTAGGTCTTGTATTTGCACCTTCATTTCATCCACCTGTATCCTTTTTCTCCATCTAGTGCAGGAATAGGTGACAACCTCAAATTCAGTGAATGAATTGAAGCTTGGGGGGCATATCTCCAACCTTTGATGATCATTCTGGAGTCAAGCCAGTAGATTTCAAGATGGGGGCAGAGTACCAAGCTTAGTCTTTGTTCTTTCTCGTGCTCGTAAAAACATGAGAATGTAGCCGAACAACCTTTTATCTCTTTTTTGGGCTCGCATGGATATACGAAAAAGGAACCCCCTGGAGTCTTCTTTAAGCTCTTTTCAGAATCTCTAGACATGAAAAGATTGTCGAGTGATCTTGCTTCCTTTCCCACTCATTAAAAGGTTTGAAAGGGCATCTTTCGAGTGATAATTTATCTCTTTTTTGGCCTCGCGAGACTAACATTACAAAAAATGACAACAATGGAGTCATCTTTAAGTTCTTCTTCAAACTCTCTAAATATGAAAAACCACCGATTTTACCTTCTCTGGACTCGTTAAACAATCATACATTGAAGGGCCCATATGGGACCGAACCCTTACTTCTTCCAGTTCGTTAAACAAAGGAAGAGGGACTTACCGAAGGTGAGTTATATTGAGCATGTGTTACCCTCCTCAAGTTCGTTAAATTACAAAGAGGTACTTATTTATCTGAATGGGGGAAAATTGAAGGAAGAAAGCTTAGCAGTCTTTTAGAACATTACCAATAACTCTTAGAGTCGCCCTTGAACACAACACTTTTTATTTGCACACATATTAATCCGTTGAACCTCTACACTGAACCAATCCTCTGAGTTTTTATTACTCCTTTGATTCACCCGACGAAAGTCATAGTATCCACTTCATCATCGTGTTTTGTCCCATGTCATGTTTCTGTTGTTTTTCCTCAGTGTTCAAGGGAACTATCTGCCTCGAGAGTCAGCCATCACAAATATCTTGTTTCAATACCTGTGTCAGTCCATGTTCATTTTATCTACCAATTTACATCTCTATGTCAATTTCGTGTCATTGATGGGGGATACATCAAGGCCCTCCTACGACGAGTCTATTCCTGTCGACTTCAACACATTATCCGAGAACTAGACTTAGAAACCAGTTAGTACCTTGGGACCTACATGCCTCAATGGCAAGCCTCCTCGCATCTGATAGTGGGGTTACATCATTGACCTCTGATCGGATGATTCCATGAATGTTCGACTTCAACTCCTCTATTCACATTCATTGGAATGTACTAGGGTACCTTGGGAATCATTGACATCAATGGTGATTTCCGTCACGCTTGTTAACGGTTTACATCATTGATCGACAATCAAGTGGTTTCTGCCATGTTTGACATCAGGACATCTATCCACATGGTTAGATTCATACTACATCAGGATCGGTAAGAAGACCCCGGTTGAGTCATCACTCTTATATGTACTTTTCCCAGGTTGCGAAGGAGTTTCGTTTGTACAATGACACATATACTGTTACATAGATCCACTTTGTATTGGTCGTGGCTATGTATTATCATCTCGTAGATCCACTGTGTATTCTTTGTGGCTATGATTATTTCAGTTCATAGGAGTATAGATCCACACTTTATCCTCGATGGCTATACCTTTTATCAATATAATTATGGATCTGCACTGTATTTTATGGCGGACATATCTCGCAAGTCTTTATCACCCAAGCATAGGTATGCCTGCCTTGGGTTTGAAGCATGTCATAATATTTGTTTGATGTTTGTGTGCAACTTCTATCAAGTTCTCTACATCTATACCCTTGCTTAAAAAATTCTACAAAGTACTTCAGTCATCATGTCTTCTAACTTCATACTTTGGGGGGAAATCTGTTACACCTCAAAATTACTCACTTCGATAATGTCGCAAGTGTCGTCATTATAAGTGTTGTAAGTGTCGCATCTTGTCCAAAAGTGTCACATCTTGACCGCAAGTGTTATAAGTGTTGATAACATAATACTGACTTCTTGCCTATTTCATGCCTCCAACGACTTGATAGGGACACTTAGGACACCTCAAAGACTAGTTTTGAAGAGGAGGAATCAGTCTATTAGAAGTACAAGCCTTTTGCCACTGAAAGAACCACTCAAAAATGGGTTTTGGAGGGGAGCACTCCCATATACACTGTCAGGGAACACTAGCGCTCCCTGACCTTCTTTGGGGGAGTGTTATAACGCTCTGGTTCCCCTTTTGGGGGAGTGCTACCTTTTCTGGGTGAAAGTTGGTTTGTTGAGAAGAATGAGGGAAAGATCCCCTGAATATCTGAAGGTGGTTGGATTCGAATATGATCTCAAGGAATGATCTTAGGGAAGATCCTCAACTGAAGGAGAGAAATCCTCAACTTATCCAAAATATCTCTCAAGTGGTTGGGTCTTTCCAAGCTTATATAAAGAGGCCTTCTCATGGTGAAAGGACAGGGAAAAGATTGGAGGTATGAAACCTACGATCTCATAGGCAACACACAGCACAGGAAGAGAGACATTGCAATAGCATATAACTTATGATATCATGAGGGAGATGTCATTTGAAGCATCAACATCTTGTATGTGGGTTATTTGAGAAAGGGTATGGACAAGGAGAGCTTGGTGAAGTTACTGCACTACATCCATGGTTGTAAGTAACACTTTGTTCTCATCAATATAAATTCATGCTTGGCCTGTTTCCTTTGAAGTTTGTTGTGAATATGAACTTGTCTTCTTCATAATATAGATTTGTATTTGAGCTAATCTCAGTAGAGTAGGAAGTATTTTGTACCTTTGTTTGTTTTGCAGGACCTATCAAGGAGCTCAAGATCAAAGCTCTTCTAGGACTTTGCAAGGACAAATGTCGCTAATAAGGTACATATCTCTCTCATTATCTTTCATTTATTATCTTAATTAGATATAAAAGGAAAGTCAGTGTCCACGTTAAGCACTTTTTTGTCTTGGTCTTAAAGAGTTAGGGACCTCAAGAGAATCCACTTGTCCACAGGGGGATTTCTCTTCAACAACGATGGCCATATAGACTTCCACGACATTGTCAGAGGCACCAGATAGATGAGGTAGTGGGAGGGGATGCAGTGAAGTGCTTCAAAATGTGCAGAGAAACCTGTCACATTTGACACAAATAATTCCTATGGTTCAGGTGGAGGATCTTTCAGAGTCTATGAAGTGGCACGTGGTAGGTGTGCCTCGTGCTTGGGTACGACTCTTTCAATGTCTCACAAATTCCATAGTCTGTTATGATGACACTCATTTTATGCCACAAGCGCAGATGTCATTACTATTTTATGATCGGCTATATATGTATATTGAGGGTGTTAGCCCCAATTTTGTACTATAACATCATATTTTTTAAATACATATAAAAACATGGTTCCTTGGCTTAACTTATGTTACAATGTGTACATTGATGAAAATGTTTTATTTTCTTTAGTTATGTGCCAAATGTCAATCTAAAACAAAATTATCATATGCATCGGATACATAATTAGAACTTCTAGGTATCCAATGATAAGTAATAAATTCAAAATTTCATTCAAAAATTCGTACCCATAGGAATCGTCAGAGTAGAGTAGGGCCATGCACACCGTAACTGTCGTTCAATTCACATACTACTAACTGGGAGTCCAAGAGAAATTATAACGAACGAATATCATGTAAAATGGCATCACACAAAATTTCTTTAACGACGCTATATTCGGCCACATTTTTCATGGATGGTCCTAGGAAAACACCACCTGAAGACACCAGTAGACCCTTGGGTGAGTAAAAAACCCAAGCGACAAAAGCCAAGTTCTTTGTATGATGACTAGCTCCATCTGCGAATCCTAAGTAGACCAAATAATTCATTGACATCTGCCAACCAAGGGAAAACTTGATAAGGAAGTTGAAGATAAATATAAAGGGAAAATATATATACACTAAATTACATTAGTATACAAAGATTTATTCCCAATATTGGGGCTCAAGCATAGTATATTTTCAAATAGAGCCCATTCATGGGCTCAACCAACATGTCCCCTTCATAATCTTCTAATTCATAGGGTCCTTTTTCTAATACACGTCGCACGATATAGGGACCATGCTGTTAGCACTTGGTAAATTTCCTAGAGATTGAAACAGAAGAAATCTACAAAGGTAACTTTATCCAACCACTTTTAAAGATGGGATCTAGCCCTTCCATCTTCAGAGAGGGATCTCTCTATATGATTTAGCTATGTTTTCAATTTATATATTAGGCTAGGTAAAGATATAGGTAGGTTTTGTTGTCAAAATGTTTTTTGAATTGGTTGAGACATTCTACACATCCATTGGGCTATGGGGTCTGTGTTTAATAAAAATGAAATACAACCAGAAACTTGAAGGAAGACTTCCACAGGGAGAGATAATATACTCACTGGATCTTTAGTAGCTTAGATGATGGAAAGAAGAAAGATGAGAAAGATAAATTCAACTAAGAAGCAATTAAGAATTTCTTAATTGAAAACACCAGAAGATAAACACTAAAATCTTTCGAGTCAGAAACAGGGTATCTAAGATAAATCCTGCAACATTCGTTACTCTTAAAGATTAGACTTAGAAAAAAATATGATCACAAAGCAAGAATAACATTCAACTTAGAAAGTAAACATCACCAACGAACATACGCAAGAATCCTATAAAGTGCCTCATTTTTATTAATGGAATATCTCTTCAAAAAGATTACAGTCTGATAGCGTCAGGGTGTGAAGATCAACAACCCTCAATACTTTGAAAGGTGAAGTATTTATAACTCAAATTAAAAACGTTCCTATCATAACTGATCAGGACATGCTAATTCTATTTTTAGCCTAACTAATTTAACAAATCTCCTAAACTTCAAAACTACTTGATGACTTGGTGAAACTGCACCCTGAATTTCTGGGTAGACTGTTGATGAAGCCTTTGCACGACCTCATCTAACTGGATAGGTGACTGGACCTGGACAACTCATCTGCTAATCGAGCAGATCGAAGAGTTCCTCCCATCTGAGATGACTAGGCATAGTGACTTTGAGCAGTCTTCGATACACTTCGTCCATTTTCATATACTTGGCGAATGTGGGCTTAGTGAGGAATATGTATTGAATCTCGTGTTGGATACCGATGTCCAACTTAAGGGCATCCAGGAATGATTTGTCGGTGATGCTCCCTTGTATGCCTGCAAACTTTGAACTGTCCTTGGACACTTCAGCTAATCTCTTCTTGTAATACGAAAGTGTCATCAGTTTATCATTAATCACCTTCAGACCGGGGAGACCTTTCTTTTGGAGAGCCTCAATCTTATTGAAGAATCTTTGTACCCCCTAGTCCATGATCTGACCCTTTTCCTCCAGTTGAAGCATTAATCATTTCTTGGTCAAAAATCTTTTGACCTCAAGGATGGTCTCTGTTCTGTCTTCTATCTTCAGCTCTTCTAGCTCTTCTCTGGTCTTAGAATTGAGGAATTTGATGATATCATTTGCCTGAGTTGGTCTATCTCCCAATTCTACTGTGATGTTCTCAATGGCCTGTTTGCTCCTCTGGAACAACTCATTCTGCTCAAACATAATTTGGATCATGGGCCATATCTCATTTATGGACTTTGTGATGTCTATCCATACATTCTCTTTGACCTCAGCCAAAGTCTTCTCTGCCACTATTTGCTTTCGGAGTTGCTGTAACTCCTGCTTGAGTTGTTTTGTTACCTACTTTTTTTTGGAGAGACTGGTCTGGAAGGAAGTTTTGAGTTCCAGGAGGTTCTCAACTTCCTTTTTCAGCCTGTTGATCTCTGTCTCCTACAAGTTCATATTTTCCATGGATTTGGCGAGGTCTGTTGTACCTTCTTGTGATGTCAATGGAGTTGCGGAAGGGATTGTTGTCACTGCTGCTATGCTTGCTCCTGAAATCAGAATGGAACTCAATGGAATGACTTCCATTGGCTTCATCTTCTCCTTTTCTTTTAATAATCTCTCCATCTCAGATTCCATTTCTTTGCGCTGTGCATTCTGCTCCATGAGCAGCTTGAGCATTTCGTCCTTCTCGCCTTCTTTCTCTACTATCTCCTTCGCCTGCGAGTCCTCTGTGGGCGGGAGCTTCAGTTGTTTCCTCAAGGAGGTGATGTCTGCATTCTTCTTATTTATCATCTCCTCTGCAGCTTTGACATTCGAAGGATCATAGCCGATCTTGAGGACCATCTCCTCCAAAGTCTTGATTCTATTGTCCTTCGCAAAGGACAATATCTTCTCCAGCTTGAGCTACGTTTGAGCATTGTTGAGCGACACCTGCAATTTGGCTGCAGAAGCAGAAGCATGCGCCAATGTATGGAATACCATCTCCCCTGTCTTTTTGTGCAGATCCATCTGATCTGCTGGGTGCACGTCCTTCGTTTGGAATTCGATGGTGGCCCTCTTGTAGTCTGTGATCACCTTGGGGTCTGGTACCTGCGTCTGGAGGAAAGCCATGTGCATCCTGCCTTTTTTTGTGTCAAATGCAGACAACAGCCTATGCTGCGCATTCAATGTCTATTTTCGAAACTGAGCGTAAGTACTGCTGGTAAGGGTCTGATTCTTTTTCTTAATCAGATCGTACTTCTCGAAAATGCTCAACTTGGGCCCAGTCTTGCCCAGCTGAGAGTCCAGTGGGGAGTCTGAGGATTTACTTGGCACTGCTGGGGTGATGTCCTTATATAGGCTTGAGCCGAAAGGTGGGATGATAGACTTGACCACTGTGGTAGGCAGGGCTTCTTTCTCCCCCATAGGGCCAGGAACTGAAATTGTCTTGGGCCTCTTCGTGTGCAACTGGAACTCTTCGGACAACACCTCCGTGACAGGCGGAGATAATTCTTGTCGAGGCCTTTTTTCCTTAGGGACCTATGCCGTGGTCGTTGGTGGCACAGTGGTCGGGGGAACCTACTGTTCCACTTTGACCAAGGTGTCAGGCACCCACACAGTCTGATTGGCGAATTTCGCAATTTTGGGTTAGCTTCATGAACGTACAGGATGTTCTTGTTCTTCACCCGCATTTCTGAGATGATCCCGCAAGGATCATAATGCCATGGGAAGATTAAGAAAAAATTCATCTCTCTTAGCATCCGGTCCACTTCTTCTCCTGCGCCACGACTGTTGGAGATGAAGGAGCCAATCTGCCCCTTGATTATAAGTTGCTGCTTTTTATTCAGGGATACAAAATGGATGTCATCTGAATTCATGATTTGTCTTATATACTCTAACACAAATATTCTTACCAACACATACTTTGGCAGCTTGTAGGGTGCCAACTCGCACCCACATACTCTAATCTCGGTGTGATTTTGATACAGGTACCAATCCCCGGTCTTTGTGTTGTCCGAGAGATGCAGGATTCTCTGGACTTCGTCGTTTATTCGAGGCTCGGGCCTGCCTCTCAACATGATTACCATAGGGTGGTAGAACAAATCGATGAATGCCTTGAAACTATATTCTATGGAGTT
Organism: Picea sitchensis; assembly: GCA_010110895.2. NCBI lineage: Eukaryota > Viridiplantae > Streptophyta > Pinopsida > Pinales > Pinaceae > Picea > Picea sitchensis. The sequence continues at coordinate 129,360 of SNQJ01S0004664.1, read as the reverse complement.
ATGCTTAAGCAAAGAGGTCCATGCTGTGACTGGCTGAGGCCTTCCATCTGCACCCATTTTCTGCATGGAAAAACTAAATTTATCTGCTTGATAGAAAACAAACATGTAGGCCAGTATAGACGAGTATCTGAACATGCCTTCCATGCCAAAATTCACGAACTCTTCATGAATATTGTCTGCCAAGAAGGTGCTGAAATCGAACTGGGTGGTGGGCTTTTCATCAGTGGAGAAAATGGATAGAAAACCCAGAATGGGCTCATCTACCCACTGGTCAGAATAGTAACCTAGCAAAGCACAAAGGGAAGAAATGACCTGGTTACCCTTAGTGGAGAACATGGACGACTAGTAAGGGGGATTTGTGGAAGGGAATTGAGCGGAGGTGGGAAGGAAAAGCTCGAATATTTGAGCTCTTTGGGGAAAAGTCATCTTATGATACAACTCTGTAAGGATTTCCAGGTTGAAAGGAGACACAGAGTCAACACGGGGGATTTGCATCATCTGGTCTATGTCTTCGGGCGTGATGAGGAACAGGGTGTCTCTGGATGAGGAGACGATGACCCTATGTTTGGGAATATAGTGAGCTTGGCATTTAAGGGTGAATTCGGGAAAATGGTGGATCTGGGGAAAAAGGTAAAGGGATAAATAGGACTCCCAGAGTCCAATTTCATTGCTCTGGTCCAGGAAAACCTCCCTGAGCCATGACTGGAGGTCTGAGAAATCGAAATTGCATTGGGTATCTACGATCAATCGGTCTTTGTCGACCAGTGGGATCTTGTCCAAGCCGACGGGAGGCGGGAGAAAAGGATTTTCTTGTCCTTCTGCTTGTCTGGGCTTTGGCGCCATTTTTGCAACAGTACCTGCAATAAACACAAATTTAGTGGGGTCGACTGACTGTGGATGAAGGTGACGAGATGTAACGAAGGAGAAATCGATGAGTTTCTCTGGTGCGATGGGTGAAGAGCGAAAGTAGGCGAAATAACGGTAGTTTTATTTAAAATGGGGTCGGTCGGGCGCGGAAGACAGGTCAGCTAGATAACGGATAGGTTATCCAGTGATAAATGAACAACGGGCCACTTGGGGGTGAGATGGAAGGTGACGGTGGCTGAAAAATACAGACGGGTGATGTGGCGACTAGGGATTGGAGGTAAAAGTATCAATAAGGGGCTGGTCATGAGTGAAAGGGGGTAGGGGACTGACGTCAGTTATGGGATGGGACATAACTCGGGAACAAGTGGAACGAGTGGAAGATGATGACCATGAGTGATGGGGGGCTATCAGATACCAGATGGCGACGAGACTTCGGGACCAATAGATTTATGCCACATATGA
>SNQJ01S0004664.1:52603-114286 GCA_010110895.2 Picea sitchensis | reverse complement strand
CTATGTATGTGATCAAGGAATCATACAATAAAACACAACAAATTTTATAGGAAAGGATCATATTACTGTATCATATTAAATGTGAAAGAGAGATTACAACCATGGCCTTGATATCATAAGGTCCCTTCCAACTGTCCTTCGTTCCCCACACACTTTCACTCCAAGAATTTTGAGAGCACAGATCTGATAATATTCACAATCTATCTTGACAAAGTGGCTCATCTAGCCAAGCTAAAAATCTCCAAAGCTCTATCCAATCCAAGCTAATCCCAAAAGCTCCAAAGCTAACCAAATCTCAATAGATAACTTTCTCCATGAGAGCTCCTCTCCTTTTATAAGTTGAAGAGGATCAGGTGAGGAGGTTAGGATGATCCCACTAAATCATGAAAGTGAGTAAGATCCAAACCATTCAGATGCCACCTCACCATGGAAGTTTCTCCTTTTAGAATATTCGAGAAAATGCTCGTTTTTTCCACCTGTAAGCATTCTCGCACCCTGCCTATAGTGCAACCTGCGAACCTCTTGCAACCCAGCTATGGTGCAACCTGCGAGAATCAGGCATTCTCGCACCCTACCTATATAACAACCTGCGAACTTCCTGTTTTACAGGGTTTTTACAAAGGAAAATGCAACTTCTTTTCTCAGGAAAAGTTCTTCTCTCTTCTGTCTTCAGGAACTCAGGCCACTGACCCCTCTAAAGGCAACATATAGGTTTACATCATTAACAGTCATAGGGATGACGAAAATAATGTGTAACAAGCAGTATATGGACAGAAGCCACCTTCATTTCTCTCATACTTACCGGGTTCCTCGAAGGTCCAGACGGTTGACCAAACACTTACAGTCCAAGAGGATATCCTTCATACCCTTAAAGAGAACTTGGTCATGGCACAAAATAGAATGAAGCAGCAAGCAGATCAAGGTCTCTCTGAATGTCAATTTGCAGAAGGGGATCAGGTGTTTCTAAGATAGCAACCATATAAGCAAACTTCCCTCAAGGCCGAGCATTGTTAGAAGCTAGCACCCAAATTCTATGGCCCTTACACAGTTCTAAAGTGTGTGGGACAAGTCGCATATCAGTTAGATCTGCCCAGTTAGTCGAATCTACATCCTATTTTTCATGTTTCATGCTTGAAGAAGGTGATTGGAACCAGGTGCCAAATTCAAACCAACCTTCCAGAGTTAGCTAAAGAAGGATCCATTTGGTTACAGCCAGAAGTAGTTTTGGACCAACGTGAGCGTCGCCTGCGTCAGAGAACCATCAAGGAAGTGCTAGTACAGTGGAAAGATATGACTCCAGCAGATGCCACTTGGGAACCAACTACCATTCTGCAACAGTTTCCACATCTCAAGCCTTGAGGACAAGGTTGTTTTTAAGGGGGTGGACATGTTAAGGTCCTAACCTGCACATAGGTAGATCAATGTATTTGAATGTAATAAAGGTCAAAATTAATAAGGCCTTTCAATAAAATAGAATAAGGTGGATGTAAGAAGACCTAATAGAAGCTTCCGCTTCTAGAAGGATCTTCCTCTAGATGCTTCTCTTAATAGACATATTTAGTATAAATAAGGGGCGAGGGTATGAGAACCCTAGCTTGGAGATTATTGTAACAGAGAGCTGCTCGACTAGAGGTTTCCCCCTCGAAGAGGCCTGTGAACATTGCTTTCTGAATCAAAGTTCTTTTTCTATTTCTATTCCGTATATCATTTCTGTGTATTGTGAAGATTATGCTAGATATTTTACTATTATTCTACCATTTCTAGCATTTTATTTCTTTTCTGCATATTTTATATATCTGGTATCTTGCAATGCTTGACAAGGGAAACCAAGCTAAAATAAGATGAAACAAGTAAAGGTTCTCCTCTGGGGACCGTGAGACAGATGGAGTACTCTCCCATGGTGAATCCTGTCATTAAAACATCAACAAAGAAATATTTTGTCTAGCCTCCGGCCTTTGGTGATACATAATCAAGCATTGGATCCATACTAATTCTCCCACAGCGGGGGGACCTCTTCAAAAGAATCAGCCAAGAAGAATACCCAGAGTATATCCCACACAATGACCCAGACATAAGAGCGCTCGATGACCAGGTGTTCTCGAACATCTGATGGTCGTATCTACACATGGTGGCCAACAAAACCCTGATTTTCCATTACATAGAGGTTATGAAATGGCTAATTGACCACACAAACAAGTATAAGTGCTTGATCAACAATGAGAATGGCGGGTGTGTTGGATTTTTCCTCCCATCAGAAGTCCATAAATATTACAAGTTCAGGGACCTAGAGGAATGACTAAACATGAAATTCATGGTGAAGTTCTATGAATTCCATGACACCAGTCGATTGATGGCCTCATGGTGGAAGGATGAGAAGAATTTCACTAACTGGAGCAGTGGCTAGTATGGGACGATTAACTTGAGGGAGCCATACATCTATTTGATGGCTCTCATATGCCGACTATATGGAGAAAAGGACTGGTCCAAGTTTTCGAAAGCATGGATACCTTTAGCGTACACAGTGGCGATCTCCGGGAGCAGCTTCAAATGGGGAGAAATAATTTCTAAACAATTGAGCATCTATGTACAATATGATTAGACGTCGAAAGAAGGGGAATCACCCAATTTCTACATGGCCTTGTACCTGCTCGATGTCATTTGCACAAGGACTGTCTTCACCTACATGAATTTAAGTTGGCATGTTGCGGAGCTATTGGTCAACGTCTACTTTATCATACTATCGGAGAATAGGTACAAAAAATATTAGACACTCATCTGTGACGAATCCATCGCCTGTGTTCATTTTATTATTTTTAAGAAGGAATGCCTGAGATTATCTACAGAAGCCAAGAAAATGGTGTAAAAGGTAGGCCATTGGTATTTAGACAAACTCTCAACTTATATCAGGGTGTTCAGGGCCACCGGAGCACCACATCTCCTACCCGCTCATGTCCCAGACCGACTCCTTGTGGGAGAAATATGTTATCAGACTATCTTGCAGGGCTATAACACCACATTAGTCAAGGACAAGAAGAAAGATTTCATACCCTATGATTTCCATGTGGGGTTTTATCTGGTAAAGGATACCTCTCAAGCCAAACAACAAGGGTTAGGCCAACTTGAATTAATATTCCTGCTAGGTCGATTCCACAAGCACGACCCTAAAGTCTTGGTCCTCCAACATGCTTCATAGGTATCATCATGTTGGTCGTACACTCATGATAAGTCTGAGGATGTAATTTTCACAGAATGCACCCAGGACTAGGATGAGGTGGTACAAAGAATGGCCAACCCAAATATGAATAGGTTCAAGGCCATGAGCATGGATGAACAGGTGAAAACAATAGAGTGGTCCTTACAATAGAGCCAGGGAAGAAATCAAAGCGACCGAGACAACAAAGGCATAGAGCAGGGGATTACTCTTACTAGAAAGGGCACACAGAATCATTGATCAATTACAGAATGACCCTGATCTGATATAATTATGAGGATTCCCATTGATAACCCAATTGAAATCCGAGGGGAGCCAAGTGGGTTGGAGCCGATGCGACTTGAAGAAATCACCGGGTCAGAAAACCTTGAATTTCCAACACCATAGATCAGATCATCAGGGGAAATTTTGACCGAGCCTGAGATAGTAAGGAAATCAAGGAGAACAAGTGTACTAAATACCTTGTTCAATTTTATAACCATCTACGATGATGAGGAGAGTTCATAGGTGTCCCTGGTCACTCAAGTGCATATTAAAAAGGAGAAAGAACCCGAGAGAGCATCCACCCCGGGTCCTGATGTTATAATTTAGATTTTTCCATAGAGCGAGCATGAGCTATAAAGTTCCTTAGACACTGAGCCACTTGACATATCAAGATCCCCAATAGACATCTTGAGGGATGATCTAGGATTGACCGAACAGGAAGAAAAAATTCCACAACATGAAATTGATATTTCAACAACCAATTACCAAGTAAGTACCAAACCTTTCCTTGATTCCTCAGTTTTGGTCGATACCTTACCACCCGATGATAAAAAACCATAGGTTGATCAATCACGACATATAGAAGAGGTTCAGGAGCCTAGACTTGAATACATATACACATCCGAGAGCCTGGAAAATACTCTAAATTGGGGAGAACAACATATCCCCGAACCTGTTGATGAGGTCACCGATATACAAGAAATATCCTATGACCAAAGGAGGAAATCCATCATGAAAAGAACCACTAAGAAGAGGAGGCTTACATTAGACAGTTCTATCCTCATCACCACCGAGGAAAAATTGATCAGCACAAAGCATGCTAAGATGCCTGAGATTATTGATGCATGTATGAAAATAATAGAGGACACCCTAGATAGATTAAGAAAATATGAATAGGATTTGGGCATTGCGCTAAAGGAGTTGGAGCATCTGCGACATTTAGCGAAATACTATTAGAACTCCACACAAGACATGGTGTTTTTGAGAAGTGATTTCCAAGATTCCTATAGAAAATTCATGAATGAACGACACCTTTTCACTGCATGGATAACCAACTTCCAAGAAGACACCCTTATGGTGCTAGCGACCTTCAAAGATGTGGAAATATGGTACGATAAGGCCCACCAAGTAGTGTAAATAATTGATTACATCAGCGCAATTCAAAAGGTCCAAGATTCCAAAGAGCATGACATTCGAGTGCTAAGGGACAACAACATATATCAGATAAGGAAGGCTACTGAATACTGGGTGAGAATGTCCCAAGAACCTCAGCAGGATATTCAAAAAAAATGGACCGATTGCGAAAGGAGCTAGGTCAAGATTAATCGGGAGATAGAATACATCGGTCTCCTAGAATTTGGCTCACCTGAGGACTTTGTCGACTTGCATGACATAGTCAAACAACATGCAGAACAAGACTCGGCATAGGATGCAGAGATAATGAAGGTGGAAAACATGGTGCCAGGTCAAGTACATCATTTCATGGAGCACCTGATCAAGTCTCGAATAGTGTTACAGAAGTTAAGTGTCAAAATAGTTAAGTATCGAGCATGAGCAGTAGAAGTAAAAGAAATACTTTCAACCCCAATGGACCAACACATATTTCTGTATGCCAACACATGAGAGGAACTATTCATCAAATGGTCAGAGTATGAGAAGAGTTATCCACTTTAGTGAAAGCATTTGATGACTCTTAGAAGACAGAGAGATGGAAGTGCCCTGTGGTGAGGTTTTGTTTTACTTAGCTTTCACTTTTGATGGTTATTTTTAGTTAATGATTTGTTATAAATAAGAGGATCAACCTTTTAGAAACGGTCGATGGTTTTGGAAAAGAACCTCATTTTTGGTATTGTAAAGAACTATTTCAGAACTACCTTAATTGAGAAGTCATGTTTAGGACTAGAGACAAGCTTTTGTTTTTCATCAAAGGCATGTGTGATTGGATTTGAGGAGGAATTATTTCAAATTTGTTTCATGAATGGATGTTGTAATGAGTAAGAGTTTTTGAATCTATTGATAAGTTAATTGATTCAATATTTTTTTGCAGTTATTTTCCTTAATGATGGAAAGAAAATCGTTGTGTTAATGTGTAATTAATGATTAGATCTAAGGAAACTATTTTTCTTGCCATCATTTTATTGCATCTATGTTTAAATAATTGTATATCAATCAATAATTTGAATACCAACAAGTTGATGTATTAGTAATAGGCTTGTCACAGGTGTGAAATTATTTATCTGTATGCTTGAGCACAAGGGTTATCCCAAGCTCAACCTTCTTCAGTAGTTGAATTTCCCCCTTTTACCCAACTGGTTTATACCAGCACACATATTTTTTTTATCAGACCCATCTAATAAAATAAAATACAAAAAGAGAACATTTAAACTGAAGGATTAAATTTCATAAGAAGTTATCCTATCAATCACTACGTAAAGCCCATGAATTATGTGTTCGGATCGACAGATATGGAGAACCATTCCACTATAAAATGATGCAGAGTCTAATTGGGCCTCGGTGGTGAGTTTGGTTCCTACTGTTGAGTTCAAGGGATTCAGGACCCCTCAACACTACCTAGAAAACATAAAACCCATCAACCAAGCAACAAAGTCTGATGTACACAACTCTTTAGGAGAAAAGTGCATATATATGCCTCTTACAGAAGGACAACACACGTATGTACGCAACTGTCAGGTAAAAACCCACATATATGTGTTAAAACACAACCAAGCTAAGGAGAAGGAAAAGAAACTCAGACTCAAAATGAATAGAGGCTGTCAAGCAGTCAAACGACAAGAAACTCAATATAAATGAGAGCAATCTAAGGAGAAAAACTGCCCAAACCATGAAAGAGAATATTCTATCCCCAGTATGGTCGCCAATTATGTTACGAGGAAATTCTTTGTATGGATAGGGGTAAACCAAAATAGACATAAATGATTGCAGAAGTCAACTCTAATCTCATATATGATATATTAAAAAATATTCTAGCAATACAAGATAAAAGGCCTACCTCGTCCAAATGTTCTATGAAGTCCATCGTTGAGCACTTGACTCAAAGAAATACACCTGCAAATTGTCCTCAACAACCAATAAACACAAGCATATGGTGATAATATATAATGTTATCACATTCAATAGCATAATCCATCTTCATAACAAATACACCCATGGAATAACAATTCAAATATTTGCAAGATATTAATTGGACGAGAAAAGAGTATTTCTATTAAAATGTTATCATCATAAGTGAATGAATTACAAACTTCTGTGTCGACACGGTTCAAAACAGAGAAACTAAGTCCCTTCCATATGGGCCTCCACCACTTCAATCCTTCGCCAAAGGAGATCTCATATAAGAGAGACAATGAGGTTCTCAATCAAGTAGGGAAGAGCTTGGGGGATGAACAATGTGTTCATAATTAAAAGGACAAATGGATGCAGACTCAATATGAAGTGAATAATTTCTCAAGATTAAGTTTGCTCTCAAATTCAAATTCTTCTCCTCCTTTCCATAGCTCGAATTTGGCCCATTTATAGCCTTCAAAAGGAACTGAAGGGTCGAGTCAGAACATTTCCAGTATATGGAAGGTCAAGGATCATGGATCTCATGACGTGACATGGAAACCCAACACCATTTTTTAATCTTGGGCACAAAACCTGATGTACACGGGTTGTAGTGGTGCAACCTTCATATACACATGATGTACAATAGGTATGGAGCATCTATGTGGAAAAATAATGTTTTAATCTCTGATATTTGTAAAAAGGGACTTCAATTCTGCATAGGTAAATGGAAAAAGGCCCTATGTGCAAGTTTTCATAGGGAGAGGCAAATATTGCTATAGCAATACTTGACTCGTCACCTTGGTAGTAATGGTTTGAATCACTAATTAAAATTGTTGTGGAAGAAAGAAATGTTTATTTATTGGAAAAAAATGTTTTACGTCCAAAATCAGGAAGATAGAGGGATCGTCTGAATTATAAAGTATTGCATAACCTTTTATCAAAATTTTGGTCAAGAATCAAGAGTCCTATCACCTTGTCTACCTAGAAAGAATAAAATGTTAAAGGAAGTTTTTATCCTACAACAATATTAAGAAATTTGAAAATCAATATCTCAGTCGGAGAGATCTGGGTTAATGAATCAAGGCTTAGTGATTTGTATATATCATCACAATTTTATGTTGAAATCAACAATTTACATTTGAAAGGATATTTGAAAATAGTTTCGATAGGTAAGAAAAGAAATCATATATTTATGTATGTACTTTAACATAGACACCTAAACTTGCATCATCAATTAATTTAATATATAAATATTGTAGAATAAAATGGTTAAATTAGTCATACAAACCATACATGAATAATTTATTATACAAAATCAATGATTAGCTTGATCATTCGATCCAAAATAATTTTCTAATATAATTATGTCCTTGCCAAACAATCTATTTTTCAATTTCCAAATAATTACATGCACCGATTTAAATTTTGCACCTCGATTGACATTCATACATATCCACATAATTTAAAAACAATGATAATTAAATTATAAGAATGTTGTCAAAATGTTAAATCGGTATCTAGGGTTAAAACCAATATTCGATTCAACATTTCGAGGATTAAATAAAAACTATAACAAGAATTTCTTACAAATTGAACAATATGGGAATCTTATCAATATACAAAGGTATATATCCACCCAAGTTCATTAACTAAATTATTCAAGTATAATAGGTAACCAGAAATATCAAGTACTGTAACTACACAATATAGTTGATAATGTTCTCCAAATTTATAAACTTTTGTGCATCCTCATTTCTTATGCTTGCCAATTACGGGACTTCACCGGTACCTCCTGGCCAATGCTAGGGGTACTCTTCTTCCTTCTTATCCCCCCAAGTTGCAAAGGGGCCACACAGAAGAAAACTAGTAAATCAATAACACAAACTTTCCCCTGCAAGGAGTGGATTCCACCCCTTTACACAAGTTTGCAATCCCAACTCTCACAAGTAAAACTTAGTCTAAATGTTTGCAGCATAAAAGTACTTCCAAAAATCCAGTCCCTACTCTCTCCCTCTCCATTTCATTTATAGGGAAAATATCCATATCACTTTTCCTCTCATGCAATATTAACAATTTTTAATAATTTAATCAAGAATTATTCATCAACACCACTTGTCACACTTTCCCCAAGTTTCACATGTTAATTCCCTTTTTATTTTATTTATTTAGTCATTCTCTTTCACTTTCCCCAATTTGTTCTTATTTTTTCCCTTGGTTGTCCCTTAGTTCCCCAATCCTTCATTTATTTTGTGTCCCCTAACTATATTTTAGTTTGCGTTGGATTAGGAATCTTGTTTTAGTTAGGATTAGTGGTATATTGACTTAAGATGCTACTCTATGTGGACCACCTATTCTCTCATGTTTTAATTTATTTTTATTTTAAAATGCCTTTTTATTATTTTCATGCACACATGTGCATCTACTCAACCTTTAATTCTTATTCTCTCTTTTCCTAGAGTTTATTATATCTCAATTCGCTTAACCTATTAAGTATTTTATTTAGTCATTTATTTAGACTTATAATTTTTGTTATTTTCTTTTTTATAATTTAATAATCATTTGCATGCTCTTTTCTAACAAGGTATAAGTATTTTATTTTATTTTTACACCTTCTAAATTTTTATTGACTCACATTTTGTTTGCACAACGTGCCCTTCAAGAGACACTTTCATTCTCCAAGGGTGTCACTCGCCTTTGACTAGTTTGTAATTTGTCTGACACTTGGAGTCAACACTCAAGTTGGTCAACCTTATGAGAGACTAAGGGATGTATAAGGAATAAGGATTCTCCCTTATTGCATGCCCCTTAGAATTCTTTGTGAGTGACTATATGATTTTTCTTTCATGGCATCATGAACCTCTCAAACTAGGTAATCGTTTACCTACAATTCACATCATGGCGGGAGTGCTTGTAGGATGTGACAAGGACGCTGCCACACCTCTCCCTCATATGTCTGGTTTCTGTGTATGACCCCTTTACTCCATATGTGATTCATAATATCAAGCATCACCAAGAATGCATCCACTAACAAGGAAAATTTCAATAATCCATATACATAACATCCATACTAAAATCATGAAATAACACATATGTATAAATAAAATTCTCAAACCAATACAATCCACTCCCTGACACAATCTGGAGTCCAAGGAAGTCCATTGATGCCATCTTCATCCTCAAACTATCATGTATCTATCACACTCATGAGAACTCATCAATAATACCTATCAATATATATATACATCTAGAAATTAACATGTAAATCACAATGACATTATAATATAACTCATAATCAAGCCAAAATTATAATGTACCATAACCAGATCACTTGCTCGCAATGTCCTTAAAGAATAAGTCAGTGTAAAATGTGATCAGTGGATATGGATGTTTCATACACCCCCTCTTGTTTTAAACGTCAACCTGAAGATTGTGCCAACTAGTAATGAAAGTAATAAATGTACCTGGCACAAATATACATATCTGATCTATCAAACAAATAAGAAAATTGTTGATGCATCTCATATGCGTGCTCCCATGTAGTCGAGTGTGGAATATAATTATCCCACTGGACCTTGACCTGATCGACTATTCGATGTCATAGTTGTTGAGTGTGATGGTCCAGGATGCAGTTTGGCTCCACCATGAGAGCACCCTCGTCCGACACCTGCAAATAACTCAATTCAATAACATATGATAGATATGAAATATAATGTCGTAAAACATACACATGAAACACATTGTCCATACACCTCAAAGAATCAGGCAAGGCTAGTTGTTAAGTCATTAGTCCTTTCCTTTCAACAACTTTGAAAGGCCCTACAAACTGTGGAGAGATTTATCACCCTTTCCAAAATTGATCAAACTCTTATGCAACTTCACCCACAAAAACACTTTATTACCAATCTCATAACTACAGTCTATATGATGGCATTTGCGTAACAATTATCTTGGTCTTGTGCTACTTTAATTATTTGTCTTATATTTCTCATTCTTTCTTCCATTTCTTGGATTACTTCAAGTCCCACCAGTACTGTATCCTCTAGTCGATCCCAACTCAGAGGTGTTCAACATGGTCATCTGTAAAGAAACTCAAATAGTGCCATCTTAATCAAATTCTGATAGTTGTTGTTGTACATGAATTATACCAATGGTAATAATTCTTCCCAACGTTTGTGTTGATCCATTACATACATTCTAAACATATCCTTTAAAATATGATTCGTTCTTTCAGTTTTTCCATTTGTTTTCGGGTGATATGCGGTGATAAATTTAGTTGCATTCCTAAGCCTCTTGGAAACTAGTCCAGAATTGTCATGTGAACATCGATCCTCGGTCGGATATGATCCTTACCAGTACACCGCGCAACCTCACAATCTCTCTAACAAAAATTCTCACTATGTTTGGTGCTTGATACATTGTATGAAATGGAATAAAGTGTGCACTCATCGTCAGAGTGTCAAAGACAAAAAAAATAGAGTTGTGTCTCCTTGTCGTTAATGTAAATCCAACAATAAAATCCATAGAGATGACTTCCCATTTCGTTTCAGGAATCACGTGTGGCTGAAAAAATCCCACTAGATGTCTATGTTCATCCTTCACTTGTTGACATTCAAGACATCTCTCCATGTAATTAACTATGTCAATCTTCATTCCCTTCAAGAAGAATAAAATCTTAACGTTTGCCTTCATCTTCATGACTCTAGGATGAGCCATGTACACTGCTTGATGAACTTCGTATAAAATCAAATTTCTCATTTCTTCATTAAACGGTACATAAATTCTACTATTATACCTCAACAATCTGTCACTGTCAAGTGAATAACCTTCTTACCTCAGTACCATCATGGTATCTTGTCCAATATTATCCTCAACTTCCTTGTACGAATCGTCATCAAACTGTAATGTTAGAATCTTTTCTCTACAATTTGTTTTAAGTGTTATTACTGAGAATCTGTGTGGTCTCTGACTCAACGCATCTGCTACTATATTCACCATTCCCTTTATGTAAGTAATATCGAAATAATACTCACTAAGTAGTTCTGATCAACGCTTTTGTAGGACATTCAAATCACTTTGAGTAAAAATATGTTGTAATCCAATGTGATCAGTTTTTAGTTCATTTTATTTTCCAATTAGATAATGTATCCAAACTCGTAAGGCACATACAATCACCAATAATTCCAAATCATGCATTGCATAATTATCTTCATGCCTTCTTAATTTTCATCAAATGTAAGCAATCACTCAACTGTATTGCATCAATACTCCATCTAAACCTTCCTTGGATCCATTCATGCATACCAAGAACTCTTTGTCCATGTCAACAACTTTCAGTATCATTGTTGTCTTCAATAACTCCTTAAGTTTCTTAAATGATTCCATGCATTTCTCTGACAATACAAATTTCTTATTCTTCTTCTGCAATTTTGTAATCGGATTTTCTATATTTGAAAAACCTTCGATGAAGCATCTATAATAACCTTCTAAAACCATAAAACTATGTACTTCATGCGCATTCCTTGTTTCTTGAAATTCCATAATATCTTGAACCTTCAATAGATCCATAGTGATACCTTCTCCAGAAATAATATGTCCCAAATAATGAATCTTCATTTGATAAAATGAACATTTTGACAACTTCTCATACAACTTGTTTTCTCTAAAATAATCTCAAGTGTTTGTTGTGCTCTTCCTTCATCCGAGAATAAATTAGTATGTCATTGATAAATACTTGAACAAACTTGTCCAAGTATTCATGGAATACCCCGTTCATTAAAATCATGAATACACCCAGGGAATTCATCAATCCAAATGGTAAAAAAGTAAAATCGTAGATTTTGAATCTCATCTTAAATGAGGCCTTAGGGATATATTCCTCCTTAATTCTCAATTGATGATATCCCGATATCAATTAAATATTTGAAAACACCATTGTTCCTTTCATCTGGTGAAATAAATCATCAATTCTTGGCAACAAATATTGGTTCTTAATCGTGGATTTTTTGAATTGATGATAGTGAATGCAAATCCTCCACAATCTATCTTCCTTTCTTACAAAAATCACTGGTGCACCCCATGGTGATACGCTTGGAAATATAAGTCCCAAATCCAACAAATCCTTCAATTTCATCTTTAACTCTTGAAATACTGGTGTCAACATCCGATATGGCATTCTTGCAATCGGTTATTTTCTAGGTTTTAAGTCTATGGTAAATTCCAATTCTCTTTATGGTGGTAACCTGGTATCACTCTAGGAAAAACATCCTCAAACTACGAAACTGCAAGAAGATTTTTTAATCTTTCTATCTCCACCTTTACACTAAGTGATAAAATTGTATACAACTTACATCCTTTGTGCATGATTTTCTCTAATTGTAGGGAAGAAATAAATATCAATGACACTCCCTAGTTTCTTCCCACAACTAATCTAGTCTATCCCAAATCATCAATCAAACTTAAGTGTTTCATATTACAGTTTAGTATCATGTCGTGCAATTCTAACAAATCCATTCATATCACTATATCGTAATATCCCAATATTATAACATACAGGTTTACACTGGTCACAAATTCACCCAAGTTAATGTTACAATCCTTAACTTTTCCTCAAACCATTTTCTTGGCACCAGATGCCATTTCCACATGTCTAAACTCATCTTGTTCGAATTCCTTCACCTTAATTATTTTAAGCGCAACATTGGATATACAAATATCAGTAGCTCCTGGATCTATCAAAACACTAAATTGTTGATGAACTATCGTACTTGAAGTCTTGAGCACTGTAGACTAATTCTCGTCCTAGAGGTTATTCACCGCTGCATGTATCCTATGGACCTTGCCCAAATATCTAAATATCATTGGTCTTGTTGATCCGACAACTCTTTCCTTCTCTATAGGACAATATCTCTGGTAGTGGGGCTCCTCATATGTCCAACATTCGTTCTTCAGACCAGTGCCCCTAGTTACAGAAGAAGGATTTGTTGGTCTAGAAGTATGTGGTCCTGGTTTGTTATATTGAACATGTCTAAACTATTACTATTGTGGGAGACGTTTATACTTATTCTAATATGGTTCTCCATAAGGAGTCCTTTGATGAGGAGTTTTTTGGTGCAATGTCGAGAATATTGGTCCTATGGGCATATCTTGGTATCGAGAAGTCTGTCTATCTGGTGTCTGATGCTACGATGCTCTATGTGGCGCTTGTTCTGTCTTATTGGAAGGAGTCCCACACTAATCCCAACTGTTCAAATACTCCTTAGAAATGAGGACCTTCTGAACTATGTCATCCAATTTCTGAAGCATGAAGATGCTCACCTTGGCTCGAAGTTTGAATTCGAGACCAAGCACAAACTTGTTAACCTTGAGTTTCTCAGTGTTCAGATGTGGATCCTATCTCAGTATCTTCATGTACATGGAATCATACTCCAGTATAGTATGGATACCCTTTCGTAATGCATTGAACTCATTAAGTTGGCGCTCAATGAATTCATCGGATAAGTACCTCTCCTAGAATCGTTCCTCGAAAAATTCCCATGACACGTCTTCAATGACCATGTTTAGTTGAGGTAAGAATGCATTTCACCAAATAAGCACACTCCATTTAAATTGAAAGACCACCATGCAGACCTTCATGTTGGAGGTGTAATTGTAACATCCCTCTCTTGCACGCATAAAGCAAACTTATTCTTCGAGGACACTTGCATGCAAGTGATCTGGGTTATTATACTATTGGTTGTTTTTTATTATGATGATGAGATACTGTGGATTTGATGATATTTTATTTTATCGTATTTACTTAGACAGGGCTATTAAATGGGTCCTCCTAAGTGTGTAGCACTTTGGACATTGAGGATGCAGAGGCATCGATGAAAAACCTTGGACTCTGGATCGAGTCATGGAGTGGGATGTTAGGGTATGAATGTTGTTGATGTGACATATGTACATATGATTAGATGTTATGATGATTGATTATTATTTCTAACATGATTCGTTGATGGATGCAATATGATGATAGATTTCCAACCAGAATCACGTTTGGAGTAGAGGGGGCACGCACAACAACCAGAGACATTGAGGGAGATGTTTGGCAACAACCCTACCACAACCTACTAGCATTCTCGCCATGGATCGAACTGTAGGGTAACGATTACCTAGTTAGTGAAGACCCACGATGCCTTGAGGGAAGACTGTGATAGTCGCTCAAGATGATTCTAAGGGGTGCGCAATAAGGCATGGGTATTATTCCTTAGAGGCCTTTAGTCTCCCACAATATCACCTGGAGGAGTATTGACTCTAGGGGTTTGACATCTACAAAATTCATTGAATAGGCGAGTGGAACCCTTGGAACACGTAGTGCGTCTTGAAGGGCATGTCGTGCAAAAAATTGGAAAGAGGCGAGTGGCACCCTTGGAGCACGTAGTGCGTCTTAAAGGGAACGTCACACAAAGAAAATGAAAATAGGCGAGTGGCACCCTTGGAGCACATAGTGTGTCTTGAAGGGCATGTCGTGCAAAGAAAACAGAAAGAAGCGAGTGGCACCCTTGGAGCACGTAGTGTATTCTGAAGGGAACGTCGCGATTTTCACTGATAAGTTAATAAAACTAGTGCCTAGAAAAATAGGCCTCCTTAGGAACTGGTCGGACTTAAAATAGATGATGGTATGAGTAAAATTTTAATAACTGAAAGGTTCCCTTAAAAATTTTTGCCCAACCTAGTGAAAATTAAAACCCAGGTCTAAGTAGAACATGTGGTCAAAAAAAAAAAAAAAAACATGTAACAAGAAGGGGGGTAAGAAATTCAAACTGATTTATTAAAGTCAAAATTATATTGGAGGATTAAATTTTTAAAAAGAGGTAATGGTTGTTTTTATCTACATTTGCTAATTTAATTTTTAGTTAAAAATAAAAGAGGGTAAATGGTTGTTTTTATCTACACTTGCTAAATTGATTTTTAGTTAAATAGGAAAAAGGGGGAAACTTACAAGAAAAAGGAAACTTAAGGAAAAAGGAAAACTTAAAGAAAAGGGGAGACTTAAAGAAAAAGAGGAGTGTCTAACTTAGTAAGGAATCTAGCCTTTGAGACTTTCTATTTATGAACTCAACTAGGAATTTAGTAAGGCGTAAATAATTTAAGAATTGTAAGGGAATATTGGGACATAAAGGAGCATTTTTAGGAATGCTCCTGGTGGGTGAGGGAAATAGGAGTATTTAATTAATTAATAAAATTGATTTTCTGGTGCAACTAGGGGATCAGGTGACATGTGTACGGGGGAGGTTTTTCGAAATTAATTAAATGAAAAAGGAATTTAATGAGAATTTAGGAAACAAATTACTTGGAAAAATCTATAAAATAGATGGCAGAGGAGGAGTATGGGGATAAGATATCTCTTGCGTAATGTTACGCTGCTGAAATTTCATCTTGACTGAACTTTCTCTTGTGGAAGTTGGGATACCCAACTTGGGTGACAAGTGGTAGCTTGAACTTGTGAGGCAATATGGGTGCTAGCATTTTATAGTATGGTGTGCGTGGCCCCTTTACGTCTCAAGGGGCTCAGGGGGAAGAAGAGTACCCCTAGAGTTGGATGGGAGGTATCAGTGAGGTCACATTGGTTGGCAAGCCAGAGTTGGATGAAGTGCGCATGGGACAACGACTTCAGAGTATTCAAATTTGGCTAAGGTACGCCTATTAAAGTTGTTACTTGCAATGAAATTTAATTTACACATGTTTATTTTTCTATACTCGGTTGAATATTTCATTGCCGTGAGATTTCTTGCACATGCATTCCTACAATAATTGTAATCCCCTTGTCGCTTGACTTATTCAGTAAGAACCCTTGCTATCCATTGTATCCTTTATTTATGAGTTAGTGTCTCTTTGTGCATGGCTAGAATGAGCCCCGAACTCAAAACCTTGTCTGCATTCTTGTATCTCCTTCCTACATTTTCTTTATTCCTTGATTGCGCTTTTATTTCATTATTTTCTTCTCCACGGAGAAGATATGGATGCAGATTGTGTTTTGTCCTCTATTCTGTGATCCTTTAAGTTATTAGTTTGTGCCTGAGTAGTCTTCCAAGAGCCGAATCGGTGGCTGTCACTCTGGTTTTTAAGGACTTATATTCAAATGCCCTACTTTCCTATGCATGGATAATAACTGTAGGATCATTCTCTACCCAACAAAGAATTCTCTCCTTGGCGTTTATTCTCTCTGGTCCACCATCGTTGTTTCTCTGTGTTGATTCTCATAGTTGTTTGGTTCTCTGCGTCTTGATTGATTAAATTCCAATTATACTCTACATTTTTAATTGCTTAAAATTTGAGTATCTATGCACCCTCCCCAAAATTTTACTCTGTGATTCTCTTTTTCTAGACAACATTTACAACACGATTCTCTTGGCGTATTACACAGAATTTACACCACGTTTTTTCTTGGCATCTTACATAGCATTCACATCATGTTTTCTTGGAATTTTACACAACATTTACCCCACGGTTTTCTGGGCAATTTACCCAGTTTTGATCCAGCGATTTCACCCAATTTATCTCAGCTATTTACACAGTACCCACTCAATAGTTTGGGGGCTTGATTCTTTGCATTTTTTTTTAATGTTCAGTCTCTGCAATTAATTTATATCTGCGTCAATTATCTTTGCCTTCAATTTATCCCTACACTTAAACAAACTCATAATTTAACTATGTGCTTCCAATTCATCTCTGCATGTAAGCAACTTATCTCTATGTTTTCTGTTATGAATAATCCATGTGTCCTCCCCATAAATTAACTCAGCGATTTCCCATAAATTGTATTGTTGACAACAATTTTATTATGAGTGAATTGCCATGATTTTTGTTGAGCAGTGCTAGGCGGATTTACCACTGCGCCTTTTAATGGCAGTGAATCCTTTTTTTTTGGTTTCTCAATTGGTCATAACCGTGCATTATTTAAACTGACAGATAAGATGATATTATTTAAAGTTAGGCAGAGATATATTTCAATAGTTTGGATGGTATGTTTCCACATGGTATATATGTTTCCATCTTCTGATAAATATACTAGAGGCATAAATATTTTGGTGCATGTGTCCATATTGGTCATGACCCAGTGATGTGAGAAAGAATCAGATCCCAATGGATGTTGAAATCTTTGTTGGAATCTTTGCAGGAATATAAAATTCAAAATAAATATCAAAGTAATCCACTTGTATGTTGTCCTAAACAGAAGAAAGGAAAGGAATACAGAAAAGTAAGAATTATGAAAGAACCCATTAACATGTTTAGTCAGTCAAGGCGACAATTCAGTGTTCATGTTATAGCCTTTAAAATCAAGGAATATTTATACTTAGAGAGATTTCCTTCCACACTATAGGTATTAGGAACATAAATGTGAATTATCCTCTAAATTGTTCTCCTTCCTATTTAATCATTTTCAATATGGAATAGGCACATAGTATCGATTGGATATTGACAGTTAGGACATGGTTCTTTTCTTGAGACAAGTGTTTTTTCTTTAAGTGTAGGTATATATCTGTTTTCAATTTCGTAAATGTACATTTTATTTGATTTGTTCTCTTATATTTATATTGATTTTCACTATTCTTTATAAGCATCAACCTTTATTCTTTATAAACATCATCTTCATGTGACTTGATGAACTCATTGGTTCATTCCTTTGAACATATATGTTGGGTTTTTCTATATGGAAACATTGCTTGTTTTTTTCTTGATTTTATAAGGCTTGTTTTGGCATGTTGACTAATTTATATAATTGAGTAATGTGCATTTCATAGATGTTATGTAAATAGTGAAAATAATCCAGAGTGATTTAGGATGTGTGTTTTCCATTTATATACAAGATAAATCTAGAGAAGAGCTATGTCTTTATAGCAAGGAGATCAAATTCTTTGTTTGTGCATTGACAAGACTTTTATAAACTTTTCTTTTTACAATTACAAATTTTACAGTTTAATCAAAAGTGTGATCACTTGACAATGCGAATAAGCTATAAATGGGCATAAATATTAATGTACACCTAATTGCCAATATAGCTACTTAAGATCCACATCTTCATTAAGACATTGTAGAAAACAAATTGATCGCAACTATCATAGATTTATATAGTCAAATTTGAAGTGGATAATTTTCATTATTACATTCATGGATTTTATGGCTTCCAACACATATTCATTATTAAATTCATGGCTTTTATGCATTCCTTGAGAAATAGTGGACAATTTTCATTGTCCTTTTCTCAACAAGGCTACTCTTTCTTCTATACATCATGGAGTTACACATCAAGTTGGTTACTTTCTCATCACACCATTTGATATATTTCCATATTGGCAACATCATCTTGTTTCATGATATTTTCAGATATTGTTTACGAGTTTGTGTTTTCCAGTTTTCTTATTCATGGGTTCACTTCAATCTATCATTTTATCTTTAGAGATGAGCATTTGTGTTCTCAGCCACAATGTTTCTCTTATCTCTATATGAGGAAGTATTCAAACGCTAACTATTTTCTTCCTATTTGTTGATAGAAGTGATAATTAGTCAAATGGACTTGTTATTCTTGTTATTTAGAACCAGGATCCATTGGATGATCAATGGTTTTACATGGGAAAATTGTCGGGGAATATCAAAAATTTTAGGATTGAGGTATGTCAGCTCTTTTCTTTATTTTGATAATTTTATTGTACATCATCAATATTATGGAATATTTTAAGTGTATTCAATGGGAACTTTAAAACTCTAGAGATTTTTGATTGTTGTTAATGAATTGACACAATTTCAACAAATCACATAAAATCAACTTTTTCACGATATTACATTTTTTTTTTTGCTTTTGCATTTCATTGCATGTAGTCGTAACGACAGGGGCCATTACATATGGTATCAGAGTGGGTTCAACCCTAGAACTCTAGATATCCATGCTTTCCACTTCAGTAAACCCTTGAGTAATAACCTAGCGCTAATTAAAACTTTAACATGTATGTGCGGTGATCTTGATTAGAGGACGCCATGATGTTCACAACATGGTGTCGTGGAATGAGGTGCGATGCCTCCAGAAGTGCTCGCTCTCTCGAGGTCTAACCCCAAGGGGGAAGAACAAGTCCTTGGGCCGGATTCGATTATTGTAAGGGATGATTATGGTCTCATGAGGTCCTTTCAGAGGATGTATGAGGCATTGATTAGTTGTTGGGATAGAGATGAAGCCAGGACGTTGGAACCTCCTGAGGGTCCACCGCGCGCTCTGATTGGTACTGGTGCCCCGAACGATGTTGTCATCGAGGCATGGTTGGAGAATATGGCAATGTGCTTTGCACTTCGCAAATATACCTCCAACATGAAGGTCTACATGGCGGTCTTCCAAATGAAGAGGAGCGCTCTTCTATGGTTGAAGACACTCCTGCCACATTTGAACATGGTCGTCGAAGACGTGTCATGGAACTATTCTAGGAACGGTTCCAGGATAGGTATCTACCTGAGGAATTCATTGAGCATCATCTCAACGATTTCAATGCCTTACGACAAGGCGGTCGCATAGTGCCCAAGTATGAGGCTCATTTTATGGAGTTTCTTCGGTATGTTCCGCACATGAATACCGAAAAACTTAAGATCAACAGGTTCGTGTTTGGCCTTAATGTCAGCATTCGTGAAAAAGTTAGGATTCTTATGCATCAAACCTTGCATGATGTTGTTCAGAAGGCCATAATAGTAGAGGATGAAATTATAAGCAAGGGTTAGAGTAGGACTCTAGCGAGACCAATGGAGCAGGTGTCATATGGTGTGCAGCAGCATCAGACACCAGCTAAACATTCACCACGACATCGTGGCTTCCAGAGAGGATACACTTTCACTACACCTCAGAGACTGACGCCAAAACAACAGACTTCTTATAGAGGACCACAACACTAGAAACAACGTTGACTCTAACAACAACAGTTTAGGCTTGTTCAGCAGAATAGACCAACGTTCCAGGTCGATGGTCGATCAGCTTCTACTTCGGGTACCAGGAGTACTAGACTGAAGAAAGGGTGTTGGACATATGGAGAACCACTTTACCAGTGTGACTGCCCAATGGAGAGGACCAAAGCATTTGGATCAGTCGGACCCACGACCATGGGAGATTTGGGCAAGGCCCATCGGATTCATGCAATGGTGAATAACCGCTAGGCAGAGCATCAATCAACTGTGCTTGAGATGCTAAGTACCGTCGTGGACCGGAACCTTAGTATTTTGATAGATCTAGGTGCTATATAGAGTTTCATTTCTAGTGCATCACTAAAAATAATTAAGGTAAAGGCAGTCAAAATGACGAGTTTATATTTGTAGAAATGGCTTCAGGAGCCAAATTGAAGGTTGGTGGGAAGGTCATGGGCTGTATCCTTAACCTAGGATATTTTGTCACTATGGCCAACTGGTACGTCACAACCTTAGGGTCTTATGAATTTGTGATAAGTATGGAATGGTTGGAATTGCATGATGCGATACTCGACTATAAGATGAAATGGTTGAGCTTGATCGACGAAGAGGGACAGAGACACGTGATTGTAGTTCAGAACCAGGGAGTTTCTATGAGATTCATCTCTTCCTTCCAACTATGGAAGAGCATGCACAAGGGATGTAAGATTTATGCAATCCTTGTTTTAAACGAGAAGGGAGTAGAGGAAGGTCTAGAACACCTTCCGGTGGTGAGAGAGTTTGCTGACGTCTTCCCTGAGGAGTTACCTAGGATGTTGCCAGAGAGGGAGTTGGAATTTACCATCAATCTAAAACTAGGAACTAAATTGATAGCAATAATGCCTTATCAGATGCCGACCCTGGAGTTACAAGAGTTGAGAATGCAATTGAAGGAGTTGTTGGACCTAGGACTTATACGCCCAAGTGTGTCACCATGGGGTGCACCTATTATATTCATACGGAAGAAGGATGGGTCATGGAGACTTTGCATTGACTATCATCAATTGAACAAGGCAATGATCAAGAATCAATTTTTGTTTCCAAGGATTGATGATATATTTGATCAGATGAAATGTGCGATGATTACTAGTACAAACAGGTCAAGCATTTTATCGAACAAAACACAATGATGGTACCAAAATTTGAAGGATTTTCTATGGAAAACGATGAACTATTGAGATTTAAAATTTGAATTTACATACCGCCCAATGACGAGTTGAGGAGTTTGATCCTAAACAAGGCTCATAGAGTAGTGTACATGGCTCATCATGGAGTCATGAAGATGAGGGCAGACCTCAAACCCTTATTTTTCGGGAAAGGAATGAAGGAAGACATAGTCAACTACGTGCCAAGATGTTTAGAATGTCAGCAGGTGAAGGCTGAACATAGACATCCGATAAGATTACTACAACCACACTCTATTCTAGAATAAAAATGGGAGATCATTTCGATGGATTTCATTGTGGGATTTCCACTGACAACAAGGAGAAACGACTCGATTTGTTTTGGTAGTCGACACTCTTACGAAGAGTTCTCATTTTATTCATGTGCATGCGACGTATCAGACACCTGACATAGATAGATTTTTCATCAATTAGATTGTGAGGCTACATGGTGTGCCTAAGAGGATTATTTTAGATATAGGATCGATGTTTATAGGACAATGTTGGGCTAGTTTCCTTGAGGACTTGGGAACCCAACTTAACCTTAGTACTGTGTAACACCCGGAAAAAAATGGGTAGACCGAGTGAAGAAACCTAAAATTGGAGGTTATGTTGTGTATGTACGTGATGGACCAACATAAGTGTTGGGAACAATTCTTGACACTCATAGAATTTTCATATAATAATAGTTATCAAAGCACCATTAAGATTTCACCCTTCGAGTTTCTTTATGGGCGACCATGTCAAACGCCTTGAGTTGGGATCGGCTTGAGGATAGGGTCCTGGTGGGACCAAAAGCAATCCAAGAAATGGAAGATAAAATTCAAACAATAATAAAAATGATCAAAGAATCGTAGGATCAACAAAAGAGTTATGTCGATGCGCATTGTGTCGACCGTAGTTACAAATTTGGCAATTGAGTCTTCTTGCGGGTGAAACCGCATAAGAGTTTGATCAAGTTTGGAAAGCGTGATAATCTCTCTCCTAGGTTCATGGGACCTTTCTATATTGTGGAAAATAAGTGTTCGGTGGCCTATCAACTAGCCTTTCCAGATTCTGTGAGGCATATGCACGACGTTTTTCATGTATCTATTTTGAGATATTATATTAGTGATCCTACACATGTTATTAACATGAGTTACTTGTAGGTATATGACAAGGGTGTTCTCACGGCGGAGGCATTTTGCATCCTAGACCATCACATTCGACAACTATAGCGTCGAACAATGGATCAGGTCAAGGTCTAATGGGACAACTATAGTCTCCACTCAGTGACCTAGGAGGACACATATGATATGCTGCAGTAGTTTGCATTTTTGTTTGATAGATATACTTTTGATACTGTGAAACACTTTATTTCGACACTTATATACTGTGAAAATTTGGGACAAATTTTAAACCAAGAGGTGGTGTATGTAACATCCCTCTCTTGCGCGCACTGAGAAAAATTATTCTTCGAGGACACTTGCATACAAGTGATTAGAGTTATTATACTATTGGTCATCTTTTATTATGATGATGAGATACTGTGGATTCGATGATATGTTATTTTTTCGTATTTAATTAGATAGGTGCTATTGACTAAGTCCTCCTGAGTGTGCAGGACTTCGGACATCAAGGACATAGAGACATCGATGAAAACCCTTGGACTCTAAATCGAGTTAGGGAGTGAATTGTTAGGGTTTGAATGATGTTGATGTGACATATGTACATATGATTAGATGTTATCATGATTGATTATTATTGCTGACATTATTCATTGATGGATGCAAGATGATGATAAATTTCCGACCAGAATCACATTTGGAGTAGAGGGGTCATGCACGAAAATCTCAGAGACATTGAGGGAGAGGTATGGTAGCAGCCCTGCAACAACCTACTAACACTCCCTTCGTGGCTCGAACTGTAGGTTAACGATTACCTATTTCGAGAAGACCCATGATGTCATGAGGGAGGATTGTGGCAGTCACTCATGATGATTCTAAGGGGCATACAATAAGGAAGGGGTGTTATTCCTTAGAGGCCCTTAGTCTCCCAAAATATCACCCGACGATGTATTGACTCTAGGAGCTTGACGTCTACCAAATTCAGTCAAGAGGCGAGTGGCACCCTTGGAGCACGCAGTGCGTCTGGAAGGGCACGTCACGCAAAGAAAATGGAAAGAAGTGAGTGGCACCCTTGGATCACGTAGTGCGTCTTGAATGGGACATCATGCAAAGAAAATGGAAAGAGGTAAGTGGCACCCTTGGAGCACTTAGTGCGTCTTGAAGGGCACATCTCACAAAGAAAATGGAAAGAGTTGAGTGGCACCCTTGGAGCACATAGTGCGTCTTGAAGGGCACGTCGTGATTTTCACTGATAAGTTAATAAACCTAGTGCCTAGAAAACTTTGCCTCCTTAGGACCTGGTGGGCCTTAAAATATATGATGGTATGAGTAAAGTTTTAATAACTAAAAGGTTCCCTTAAAAATTGTCGCCCAACCTAGTGAAAATTAAAACCTAGGTCTAAGTAGAACATGTGGTCAAAAAAATAAATTAATAAATAAACATGTAATAAGAAGGGGGATGAGAAATTCAAACTGATTTATTAAAGTCAAAATTATATTGGAGGATTAAAGTTTTAAAAAGGGGTAATGGTTGTTTTAATCTACATTTGCTAAATTAATTTTTAGTTAAAAAGAAAAGAGGGTAAATGGTTGTTTTTATCTACACTTGCTAAATTGATTTTTAGTTAAATAGGAAAAAGGGGGAAACTTAAAAGAAAAAGTAAACTTAAGGAATAAGGGAAACTTAATGAAAAGGGGAGACTTAAAGAAAAATTTGAATGTCTAACTTAGTAAGGAATCTAGCCTTTGGGTCTTTCTATTTATGAACTCAACTAGGAATTAAGTAAGGCGTAAGTCATTTAAGATTTGTAAGGGAATATTGGGATACCAAGAAGCATTTTTAGGAATTCTCTTGGTGGGTGAGGGAAGTAGGAGTATTTAATTAATTAATAAAATCAATTTTCTGGTGCAACTAGGGGATCAAATGACATGTGTATGGGGGAGGTTTTTCGAAATTAATTAAATAAAAAAGTAATTTAATGAGAATTTGGGAAACTTTATAAAAGAGATGGCGGAAGAGGAGTATGGGGATTAGATATGGCTTGCATAACGTTACGCCGCTGAAATTTCATCTTGACTGAACTTTCTCTTGTGGGAGTTGGGATACCCAGCTCGGGTGATGAGTGGTAGCTCGAGCTTGTGAGGTGAGATGGGTGCTAACATTATCTGGTATGGTGTCCATGGCCCCTTTTCGGATCATGGGGCTCAGAGAGAAGAATATTACCCATAGCATTGGATGAGAGGTAATGGTGAGGTCACATCGGTTGGCAAGTGGGAGTTGGATGGAGGGCGCGTGGGACAATGACTTCAAAGAATTCACATTTGGATAAGGTACACCTATTAAATTTGTTACTTGCAATGGAATTTAATTTACACATGTTTATTTTTCTGTACTTGGTTGAAGATTTCATTTCCATGAGCTTTCTTCGACATGCATTCCTACGGTAATTGTAATCCCCTTGTCGCTTGACTTATTTAGTAAGAAAGCTTTCTATCCAATGTATCCTTTATTG
This sequence comes from Picea sitchensis, assembly GCA_010110895.2. NCBI lineage: Eukaryota > Viridiplantae > Streptophyta > Pinopsida > Pinales > Pinaceae > Picea > Picea sitchensis. Next base: position 89,007 of record SNQJ01S0004664.1, on the reverse strand, counting down.
ATGAGTTATTGTCTCTTTTCACGTGGCCAGAATGAGCCTCAGACTCAAAACCTTTCATGCGTTTTTGTATCTTGTGCCTGGGTTTTCTTTACTCCTTGATTGTGCTTTTATTTCACTATTTGCTTCTCCACAAAGAACATCTGGATGAATATTGTGTTTTATCCTCTATTATGTGATCCTTTAAGTATTAGTTTTTTCCTAAGAAGTCGTCCAGGAGCTGAATCAACGGTCGTCACTCCAGTGCTTGAAGACTTAAATTTCAAATGCCTTGATTTCCTATGCATGGATAAAATCTGTAGGATCATTCTTTGCCCAACAAGGAATTCTCTCAGGGGCGTTTATTCTCTCTGTTCCACCATCGTTGTTTCTTTGTGTTGATTCTCAGAGTTGTTTGGTTCTCTGCGTATTGATTGATTAAACTTTGATTATACTTTGCGTTTTTAATTTCTTAAACTTTGAGTATTTCTACGTCCTCCCCAAAATTTTACTCTACGATTCTCTTTTTATAGACAACATTCACACCACGATTCTCTTGGTGTATTACACAGAATTTACACCACGTTTTTTCTTGGCATCTTACCCAACATTCACACCATGTTTTCTTGGCATTTTACACAACATTTACCCCATGATTTTCTAGGCGATTTACCCAGTTTTGATCCAGCGATTTCACCCAGTTTATCTTATCTATTTACACAATACCGACTTAGTGATTTGGGGGCTTGATTCTCTGCGGTTTTTTTTAATGTTTAATCTCTGCATTTAATTTATATTTGCGTCAATTATCGTTGCATTTAATTTATCTTCACACTTAAACAAACTCAGAAGATAACTCTGCGCTTCCAATTCATCTCTGTGTGTAAGAGGCTTATCTCTATGTTTTCTGTTATGAATAATCCATGTGTCCTTCGCAGAAATTAACTCAACGATTTACCATAAATTTTATTGTTGACAACAATTCTATTATGAGTGAATTACCATGATTTTTGTTGAGCAGTTCCAGACAGATTTACCACTGTGCCTTTTAATGACAGTGAATCCTCTTTTTTTTTGGTGATAACCGTGCATTATTTAAAATTACAGATAAGATGATATTATTTAAAGTTAGACAAAGATATATTTCAAGAGTTTGGACAATATGTTTCCACATGGTATATATGTTTCCAACTTCTGATAAATATACTGGAGGCATAAATCTTTTGGTGTAGGTGTCCATATTGGTCATCACCTAGTGATGTGAGAAAGAATAAGATCATGATGGATGTTAAAATATTTGTTGGAACCTTTGCAGGCATATAAAAATCAAACGAAATACCAATGTAATCCACTTGTACTTTGTCATGAACAGAAGAAATGAAAGAAATACAGAAAATTTAGAATTATGAAAGAAAATGTTATCCCTCCAAGAGTCACCCCTAGACTGCAAATAGGGGTAAGCCTAGTAACATTGAATTATTTTGTGAATGTTTGAAATTGAGGCTTAGCAAAATTTTAAATAAAGGAAAATATAACATGTATCATTGCATATCAATAATAGAACATTGGGCTATGGAGTCATAAACAACATGCTCAATGAAGCCATTTAAACTATCATTGGACAAAATCTTTATATAATGAGGGATAGAAGAATAAGAGAAATAATGAAAAGAATAGCATTCTCTAAGAAAATATCCTCTCTGCAAAGAGAATGAATGTGCCTGAATAGTAAACAATGAAAAATGGGCAAGATAACAACATATCCTTTGCTTCCTCGAGAATCCATAAATCAGAGATGAATCCTCATCCTTAAAATTAATAATACATTCAGACAAGATGAAGATAAAAATAGAGACTACAAATCTAATTAAATTGTTCATCTGAATCTTCAATAGTAGTAAAATTCATAGCTCCATCTCCTTTGGCTTCACACTGACTTATACAACTAACTCTATTCCTAAAACCCTCTCGGGTCTTTTCCAAATCCTAAATCCAACCCCCCTACCCTCTTGTACAATGAATATATATCCATATAGGTCATTCCCAGCTCACCCATTCCCACTCCAACCCCTTTCCCAAATTAGAAACAACTAAAAATAGAAAATGACACGTTTTAACTGATTTCCTACTTTTTAGGAGGTGAAATTATGAAAAATAGGCTTCAAAACGCCACTTGTAATTCTCAAACCATAACAAATGTGTAAAATATGAGAATGGTTTTTGTATATAATATTTTTATGAATAAAATTGTCTCTCATTTTCGTTAAATTCATCTCCATCTGGCCACAATAGGTGTCACAAAAGCATGTCTCAAATAGGAAATCACGAAAATTGAAAACATAGGGCTCAAATATTATTTCGAATATCCCAATCCATGACACCTGTATTAAAAATTAAAGAGGTTAATGTTCATGGGTCCGTTCCTTACAATAACCTCCTTCATATTTTTAAAATTAATCCTGGTTCACCCAAAAATCCTCCTGGAAGTCAGATGGTCAAAAATATCAGTTCAACAGTCTAGAACAGAGTTTCTGCAACACATTCTGTAGCACGAATTCTATGTATAATATCTCTCTATCCATAACACATTTTAAAAAATGGAGATAGGTTTTTGTTATCTGTTATGTTATGAACAAAAACATCCTTCAATTTTAAAAAATACCTTCCCATTTGTTCATAACACAAGTTTTAAGTTAGTCACTCAAAATTGGTAGAAGCGTCCTTCATGAATTCAACTATGTGGATTTGTTAGCGCCACTGTGACACAGTCATGCGAAATTGGTAGTGCCCATCATGAATTCAAAAAATTGTGAAGGATATCAAGCCTTTATTTTTCTCATATTATAATCTTGTAAGCTAGCACCAATCTTGGCCACTGGGCGCTTAGGAATGGCCAAGGAACTCTTGGTGCTATGAAATCCAAAAGTGCTACAAAATCACCAATTTCTGAACACTATAGATCACAAGAGAAAGAGAGCTGTGAAATCACCTAATTCACAGGCATTGTGAAATGACCAAATTTTCTACTACAAATCTGTGTGCTAGCATTTGGCACCATGGCAGATGGCATGGTCCATGCGAGCTATCAATAACTTTTAGACCACATGCCTTATTCATTTCATTATTTTCTCTTGTACTCTGTCTATGATGTGCTACAATAAATCCAGACCTATAAACTGCTCATTATTTGAAAATTTAAAACATATGCACACACTGAAAACATAATTACTGCAAACAAAATGCTTGAGAGCTGAGATGTATTCATCCTACTCCTACTCTAACCGAATTGGAAACTTGCTTAGGTGAAAAAAAACTTCCACAATAACCAATCAAACTCTTTGGTAGCCGAATTCTTCTCTTCACTATAAATGATCCATAAAAAACAAGGAAAGTGTGACAGTTGACTAAGTTCATTCTTATGATGGCCAATATTACCTTCAAATCATGATAAAAAGATCAAGTCTAGATTCTCCAAAGAATTTGAAAACTGTAATTCTATGTACTCATCGACAGGATCATGAAACTAAAGGCAATCCATGATTAATTTATGAAAGGTTACCTTCACTGTTTCAAAGTTTTTGATAGTTTATTTGATGTCTTCTACAGGAAAACTTGATTGAATGACAGACACATGCATCTCTGGGTCGAATAGATGCTTTGGAACTTCAAAACCACATGTTGGTTGATTGCTGATCATCTTTACATATACCGTGGGGATAGTCTTCTTCTCATACACATGGTTTTTATTAAGACATGGTTGTTAATTTGTTGGTGATATATAAGATATCATCTTTGACTCTTGACATTTAGAATGTCTTGTTTTAGGATGCTCTCTAACAGTAAAATATTCATCACCAAAGTGTTTGTCAACAACAAGTTGCTCTTGGTCAATGTTTGAGACAGTGACTTCCTTAGAAGCAAGGTTGTCAAAGATACCTTCTTCAAGGAAAAAATCATCCACTGTCTTTTCTTCATAGGGACAACAAATTAAATCTTCCTCATGTTCAAATTTGACATGATACTAACTTTGAATCCTGCCACAAGCTCGGAGGTTCTCCTTCATTTCTTCAACATCCATGAATAACTGTGATAAAGATGTAGGTTTTCTTTCCCTAAGATACAAAACAAGGTCAGAGTGTTGAGACACTATGTAATACACCATGGCAGTAGTCTCAGAAGGTTTAATTTATTGGGGCAGACTGCAATACAAGTTGTAAAAACTTTGATTAAAAGAAGACAAAACTTCATTTTTTCCCCTTCCCAAAGTAGTGAACTCATGTAGGTACTGATCAAATGACTTGTTCTCACCACAACACTTTAAAAATGTTTTGCATAATTCAATCCAGGAACCAATGGATTCAGCTCCCAAACCCTTAAACCATACATCAACATCTCCTAACAAGGATTTGGAGAACAACCTCATTTTAATATCCTCATGAACTATCTCAAACTGATCAATAAAGTTATTGAAGGCCTCCACATGCCTCTCAGCTGTAACATGATCCTCACCAGAAAACCGAGGAATGTATTGAAATAAATCAAGAGGATAAGGATGAAGATGATATGGAAGCCTTAAAGGTTTAAACATCTTGTCTCTGATTCTAGTTCAAAAACTAGTGGGCTGCATATGAGGTTTAACATACTGATGGAAAGGTTCAACAGTAAGAGAAGAATGTGATGATATTTGAGAAGGGTTTGGATCAGTTTCAACCTCCTCAAAGCTACAAGGGTGATTGAATTCAGGAGGGATTTCAATATGAAGTTCATCCTTATGAATAGGCTGAGTTGAGGATATAAGATCAACATCTACAAAACAGGCAGAAAGCAGGTCTTCTTCTTCAAAGGATGGATATATAAAGGAAGTTTGGTGATCAGCCGAATAAACAAAGAACAATATTATCCTCTTTATATGTGAAGGGAAAAGTAAAAATGAGTTGATAAATAACAACAAAAGTTCATGAGGAAAGCTCATAAGATGATACCTAATCATCTCCTTCATTTTTACGTCAATAGGATCCTCCCTAGTGGAGTCTTTGATTGTGGAGTCACCAGGTAGATGATTATAGTCAAATTTTTTTATCCCTCTCTTGTCTACCATCAAGAGTTGGATCTATGTCGTTCTCCCAGGGAAGCTAGCTTCACACTTCTTTCCCAGCCAAGGATGCCATTTATGTTAGTCCTCCAAGAGTCACCCCTACACTACAAATAGGGGTAAGCCTGGTAACATTGAATTGTTTTGTGAAGGTTTGAAATTGAGGGTGAGCGAGATTTTAGATAAAGGAAAAGATAACATGTATCACTGCGTATCAATGAAAGACCATTGGGCTATGGAGTAATAAACAACCTGCTCAATGAAGGCACTTAAACTATCATCAGGCAAAATATTTATATAATGAGGGATAGAAGAATAAGAGAATTATCAAAAAGGAGAAAATTCTCTAAGAAGAGATCCTCTCTACAAAGAGAATGAATGTGCCTGAATAGTAAACAATGAAAAATGGGCAAGATAATAGCAAATCCTTTGCTGCCTCAGGAATCCATAAATCAGAGACCAATCCTAATCCTTAAAATCAGTAATACATTCAAAAAGATGAAGAGAAGGACAAACAATACCAATCTGATTAAACAATTCATCTGAATCTTCAATAGCAGTACAATTCATAGCTCCATCTCCTTCGGCTTCACACTGACTTATACAACTAACTCTACTCCTAAAACCCTCTCAGGTTTTTTCCAACTCCTTAATCCAAACCCACTCCCTGATTGTATAATGAATATATAGCCATATAGGTCATTTCCATCTCACCCATTCGAACTCCAACCCCTTTCCCAAAATAGAAACAACTACAAATAGAAAATGACACGTTTTAACTGATTTCCTTCTTTTCAGGAGGCGAAATTATGAAAAATAGGCTTCAAAGCGCCACTTGTAATTATCAAACCATAACACATGTGTAAAATATGAGAATGGTTTTTGTATATAAGCTCATTATGAAGACAAAATTATCTCATTTTCGTTAAATTCATCTCCATATGGTCATAATAGGTGTTACATGGGTCCATCCATAACTCAATTATAAATAGTGGAAAACGTATGGGTCCAATGTCACAGAGTTAAACCCATTCTGATACCATATGTAATCACCCTTCCGTACTCAATGCAAGTAAGCTAATATAATGAAGTAGCTAATTTATTTATTTATAGCTTAGTTTATATATATATATATATTAATTAGGAAAAGTACACCTATGACAACTACATAAGCATTTCAATCTAATATACAAAATTAGTAATATGCTCTATTGTAAATCGATCTTCACAATATTCTTAAACAAGAAGATCAATATACCATTATCGAATAATTTCAATAAGTCTAACATGTGAAAAAATACCAACATCAAATCACTCGAAGGAAGAAGAATAAACATCGTACTTATTATACAAGTATTAATAAGTTGTAGATGTATTTATTTACATTGTTTCCTTTCTTTTAATCACCACTAAATCATTGAGAACCATAAACACTTTTAATATATTTTATATCCTTACTAACTTTTAACATAATGTAACTCATTAACAATTTACTAAGTCTAATCATTCTCATAATATTCCTTGTATGTTTATAACAAAATTTGGGTGTACTTAATCTTTGTTATTGAGTATGGTTCACAATTACCTTTAAGTGTTCATAATGCACCTTTATAGTATTGTCAACACATTACAGCTATATATTCATAGTGTGAATATTAATCTATAATTAAAATTAAAAGTTATCCCTTATCTCAACATTGATTAAAGGTGGTTATGATTGAAGGTTTCATTTATGTCCATCGAGCTGTGATTTCAGTGCCTTTATTATTTTTTGGAGATAAAATCTTATTGATTTTCTTCACGACAATAAACTTGTAATCTCACCCACTATCAAATAATCCTACGAACTACACAAATGAAACGTAATTTCACCTTAACTATTCATACATTAGGTTGATCTATTATTCACTCACATAATGCTTGCATCTCTGATTATATGAAAAAATTACAAAATGTACGAGTCAAAGGAGATCCCAATAAAGACATTCTCAGAAATCAAGCAGTTATGTACGGACTGAGGTAACTACAACTGGGACAATTCGTTGAAAAGTATCAACCAAAATACTCCTAAGTATCCTACATCGATTTTTTTTTGACAAAACAAATCAAATGTTGAAATAAAGTATGAACATAAGAAACCAATAATTTCGTCGAAAAAGTGTCGTTAGAAATTTTTGTGACTTGATTATCACAAAAGTGTTACCCATATTCGTGATTTTGCCCAAATATAATTTCTATGATTGTTACCTTTAAAATTTAGAGTTTTGTATATTTTTATTGATAAATTGTTATAAATTAATAAATAATTAATTTAATTTGAGAAAAAGAATAAATATTGATTCACCCCCCCTTTTGGTATTGAAAAACATTCCAACAACAACCAGGACCACATACTAGTCAAGACTTTATATTCCAAATGAGAGTTATTCTGATTGAGACTCACCATCATGCATTTACCATTACCTTCTTAACAAACAATTTGGAACTGTCCATAGAAATGGTGCTAGGAGGAGGTCTAGATGACAAGTTGAGCATGTCGAGTTGTTCTTGTTGTTGATACTGAGAGGGGGGTGAATCAGTATCAAATACAATTTAAAAACATTTTTCAACTTATACTTAAACCATTCAATTATATCCAATGAGCAATAAACAATAGTATAAGAGTTACACCAATACACCATAATACACCATGCACAATATATGAGAAATAATCAATAGTTTTTTGTTCAAGGGAAGTAATGACTTCCAAAGGTATCTGACTTCTAAATGTAAAGGAGGATAAACCTCCAAAGAGGAAGATACAATCCTCAATATCAAGAGATTTGAACTCTCTATCCTTGCCCTTCCTTCCTGGAATATGAGAGATAATAAAACTTTACATTAAATCATCACCATCAACCAATCAACATAGAACGATAATGCTTTTCTGAGACTTCTTCAATTTATGCAATTATTCAATTCTTGAGTACTCTGATCCTGTAAGATAATGTTAGTTAATGTATTCTCTCAAACTCCTCTAATTTTCCCTCCTTGAATCCTCTCCTAAAAGAGGTTATAGAAAGATGGTGGGCTATTCAATTCTGGTCTGTTCAAGAGGTAGCTTGTGCAAGCTGGCCCGGCTCAATATTTAACATCTGATTCTGAAACTCACACAGAAACTACAGTCCGTAATATTTTGAATGGAAGTGGTCCACTTCATTTTGGATTCTGTATGAAAAGTTATGACTGGCTCACCCAGACACCTATTTATTGACTAGTTTGGGACTGGTCACAAACCCTATATTCCTGATGTATCTCCATAATTATTGTGAATAAAGAGATGAAATTTTTACCAGAGGGTACCTTGATATGTCTTCTCAATACCATAGATGTTCACCATCTGAATCGTTCTAGAAAAAGTTATAGCAAAAATGGTAAGATGACCTGAAAATAGCATACCTTAGAACACACATCACCAAAAGACTTCATCCTCCTTGAAATCCTGACCTTCTTTTACTTTTTCTTCCCTATGAAATTCGACTTGTATCAAATGAATGTATAATAATATTTATTTATACCATTTATGTCACTTCCTTTTAACATTAGGGCCGACTGACACTTTCTTATTTTGTAATTATTTTCCGCATTACATGTACTTCATTTTCAATTCACTTTGTCATCTTCAAAATTTCATTTATCCTCAACCATGATCCATGTGACATACCACATACCACGGAAACAACATGATGTATACTATCCATTCATGGGTGTTGTATATGCATGTGCATTTTCCTTCATGTCCAAATACCTTTATCAATTTCCTTCATGTCCAAATACCTTTATCAATCTTGCGGTCCAAAACCCATGACTATGGTTGACATCAATGACAACAATCAATCTTCCAACACTTGTTAATTATTTTTATTTATTAATGGCTCCTTCCCAAATCCCTTTATGGAGATCTATATTCAGTGTTATGCACCGTAACAATCCTAGAAATATAGTTAATCTCTTGTCACAAATTAAATTTTATGTGGAGGGTGAAACATCTACATATGAACATATCATTCTATTTAGTTTGAATCATTTTTCTCAGAATATTGCTCATGAAGGTATCATGTGTGGATTTTTCACTCTGACTTTTGCAGGCTGATTCAAAAGTTGAAGTGATAATTTTTTGGAAAACATCTATCCACACATGGGAACAATTTATGAGTGAATTTTTGCATGCATTTGAGGATTATAATTATGATGAAATGTGTGAATAAATATTAAATCTTAGTAAGAAAAAAAATGAATCATTAGAAGTATTTTTTTAAGGTTTAGACATATCCTCCATAGATTTCATTTGGATGATTTTTTCTCTATCAGGGAGAGGCTTCTACATTTAATTTCTCTTTCTAATGAGCACTATTAGCTAGTGGACGAAGAATCCAAGTCATGCCTTAATGGTACTTTACATGATGATTTGGATTCACATGTAGATGTTTGGGATAGTAATGATTTGGTTGATCATCGTACATTTGGAACTTTCTTCACTTTGGAGGATATAGATAAAAGAGTACATCCTTTATCGTAAGAATAATATGTATCCTCCCATGATTCCATTCTCTCGGTTCTTTCCCAATGATGATAATGAAACCTCTTGTGTAGTAAAAATTAGTTCAAAATTTAATGTAGCTTATCAAGGGGAGGGTTTTTTCTACAGATAATGGGACACTTTGGGTCACACCAATGGTTATTTTAGCTTCTCATTGCCATATATAATATTTTTCTTCACAAGAAATAGAGGAGGAAGCTAAGGAGAAAGACACATAAATATGTCATGTCGTTAAAAATATGAGAACTACCTCAGGAATGGATCAGATTGAATCCAACCTATGTGTTCCTAATTGTGATTGTCCATTGGAGAAAGACATGAATTATGAACAATCAATTAATGAAGAAAATATGAACACAAAAACCATGACACCTTCCTCACAAATGAATAAATTGGATTTATTTTTTGTTGACTATGGTTGTTGTACTTTTATAACCTTTTCTAGTTTAACCAAGAATGTTCAAGAAGATTTATATATTATTATCAAATTATTTATTGAAACTTATTGCTATGAAAATTGTTTTGATTTATGATTATATCATAATAATGTGTATTATTTTAGATATTTTAGATGTGTATTATTTATAAGATACATATCTTGCAAGATAAAAATATCAATCTTGCAAGATAAAAATATCAATGTGGATAAGTTAACTCGGGGAGACAAAATAAACTCTCAATGCAAAACATTTTCATCACAATAATTTGTATCTTTCTATGAAGTGGAGAAGAGTGTTGAGGAAGAAGGATTTGATTGTGAACCCACTCATGGCATGGAACCTAATGATTCATAATGAAAACCAGTCATCAATGTGCTTAAGGAAGAGGAAATACCTTTCAAAGATGCTCCTTTTGGAAATGTTTCTTCTTCAAGAAAGGCATTTTATTCTCTTATTTATTCTACTTATTAATTTTTGTATCGTGACCTCTTTGATGGTTTAACATTGCACGAAGTCACCCATAATTCTATTCAAATAAATTATGCAAGGTAAGAACCTTATGAGGTACTTGATGGTGGTAATGCACATGTATAATATAGAAATGATAATGCCTCTTCCCATGAACTTAAAGTTTTCTCCAATATCAACCTTCTTCAGAGGATGAAGAAAATGTTGTAGCAAATGTATTTTAGACCATGTCTTCTTTTGTTTCAAATTCATCTTTGATTAATAGAGAGTCTTGTTGTTCAATCACCCAATTAGTTGATATTGATGATATTAGTGGTCACCACCATATTATTAATGATATTCCTTATACCATTGTGGGTGATAGTATGTGCATATTAGTAGATCCCACTAATTCATCTCATGTTGGTGGTTGCTTGAAGTATGAGACTAGGGAGACTTGTCAACACAATGATACATTTCATTCTATGCCGAGGTTATGTCAGTCCCTCATTATGTTGACTTGTCTTCTTAAATTAATGATAATATTATCACAAAGACTCTCATAGAAGGTACACTACATGAAAGTTTCATTTATCATTCTCATAAGGTATTCTACTTTCCCGTGAAATTCCTCTATCAACTCTATGATAGTTATGGTAGATTTTATGAAATAATTGAGGCATGGTTGGAGGGATATTAATTAGATAACATTTTCCATGAATAATGACAGTGTTATATTTTGCATGATGGATACAATATTACATGATTTAGTTTTTCCTATTGGTAGTATATTATTACTCCAACATCTACTATTGATTTATGATGAACATGTAATTGCAGGTTTGGAGTTACATGGATGTCTACATTAACACTATGATTTTACAGAGTTCATTTTCCACCAGTATAGTATACGAGAGAAATATGATAGATTAGGCTTGTTTCTTTCCTTTGCATAGTTATTTACTGTAGTTTCAATATCTTCTTTTCAATAAATTAAAATGTAAGAAATTATCTATACCTATATGTAAGGTTAGCTATTGCTCATTTTCAATGTGCACTTAAATATTAAAGCCTTCATTGCTATTTTTCATCTGTAATATATTATAGTTGTAGATGATTCTTTCCATTGGTTAGATCCGTTTAATTTTTGTTTCTAGTTATTACCTAGTTTTTTTTTGGTGTTATTTTTTATTTTAATAAAAGACTTGTTGGTTGAGAAGTAAGAGAGTTTATTGGATTAGATGGAAAGATAAATGATGGGCATGTATGATAATCTTTTCCATTGAAAGGTTGTTTTTTCAAAAACGTATTTTTGACCAATGTTAAACATTGATTATTACGTTCTTAATAATTTTCCTCTGTGTTGGAGTAAATTTCCAATCAATGATGACATTCATGTTCATCCTATAACACTCTTTTTAAAAACATTTTGTCACTTTACAAGAGGAATCCTTTAAAAAAAATTAAGAATACTCTAAAGTTCATGTTCTAAAAATGAGCACCCAGACTTCTTCAATCTTCATATTAACATGATTCTAATTGGAATATTTTGCTTGGTTGTATCGACTTTAAGTTTTGGTTTTGTTGTCTTGTACACAATAAATGGAATTTTGAGTGTTAAAATTCTAGCCATCTTAGACTAATCCCACTCCAATTCGTTTTAATTTATACGAATGATTATTTTATCATGGGTTTGGAGTTATGCCACTAGTTCCTTATTTACTGATTTTTTTCTTTGGTTACTTTCAACTAACATGGTTTTAGGTTTGGTTACTTTCAACTAACATGGTTTTAGGTTTTAGTATAGACCTTAGCATTGTGAGCTTAGTTGATTTTTTCTTTTTGAGCTGTTTGATTTCATCACCTTTATTTTTAATTTTTTTGGCTTCTGGCTATGGAAATATTTTTTTTTTTGAACTGTTTGATTTCATCACCCTTATTTTTAATTTTTTTGGCTTTTGGCTATTCAAATATTATTTTCAATTGAGTCAGTCATTTAAGTATGAGTTTTCCTATCAATTTGCAACTTTTTTAATTCAAGTTTCTTCTTATATGGACCAACAAAAGGTATTTCTTCACATTGTATGGAAACATGTTTGACAACTTAGAAAGCACTACTCTATAAATATTTTTGTTAGAATATGTTTCATAAATTTCTTGTGGATCAATTGTTTCTCTCACAATTTAATTGGTTGACCCAATATTTAATCGAGGTCCTACTCATCAATGGGACTTCAAAGCCGATCGTTTCTTGAAAAGTGCCTTTCCATCCTTTGGAATTATTGATTTTGATTTAGTCATTCTGGTTACATTATTGATTAATTTTATTTTTATCCTGGCTTAATTTACTCTTATTATCTCATCATACATGAATGGTTAAATCATTCAAATTATGGGGGTTGTAAATACCTTGGTGAAAAATGTCAATGCAATTTGTAAGATTGTAGCACAGTTTGGGGTGTGTCAAGGCAGTGGGGTGTGTCACAATTTTGTATAATTTTGTATCATAGCTCAATTTGTGGAACTTGGGATGGAAAATATAAGTTTTGGTTTAATATCATCTTTTTCACATGGGCCAAGTCGGTGGGGTAATGGGAGGTCTAAAAATTTCTTAAAAACCCTGAAACATTTCATGATTTGTTTTGTAAATATTGGGATTTTTTGTAACATCCCCGTTCTACTAAGCACACTTGCATGGAAGTGATCCGGTTATGGTACATTATGGTTTCATTCTGATTATGAGTTATATATGATGATGTTGATGTATTGTGAATTATTGTTTCTTTTAGATGTATATGTATTGACAAATATTATTGACTAGTTCTCCTGAGTTTGCAGGACAACTGACAGGTTATGGATGTTTACGGCATCGATGGAATTCCTTGGACTCCAGATTGAGTCAGGGAGTGGATTGTGTTTGTTTGAGTATTTCATTTTATGCACATGTGACATATGATTGATTACAATATGATTTATGTATATGGATTATTGACACTTCTTTTGTCAGTGGATGCAGGCTTTCCAATGCTTGCTAATATGAATCACATAAGGAGTAAAGGGGTCATGCACAGAAAAAAAACATTGAGGGAGACGGGTGGCAATGTCCCTTTCATATCCTAATAGCATTGATGTCATGGCCTGAATAGTAGGTTAACGATTTCATAGTTCGAGAGGTCCATGATGACATGAGGGAATACTGAGACAATCACTCACAAAGAATTCTAAGGGGCACACAATAAGGCAGAGTCCTTATTCCTTAGAAACCTTTAGTTTCTCACAAGGTCAACCAAGCAGAGTGTTGACTTCAAGGGTTAGGAAAACTTCCAAAACATGTCAAAGGAAAGTGGTAGGCTTGGAACTTAGAGGTGCATCTTGAAGGGCACGTCACATAGTTAAAACATGAGTCAATAAATCTATGTGGCATAGAAAACATTGAAATGGTTAGACCTTGTTAGAATAAAATAATTAATTAAAACATAAATTAAAAATCCCAACAAGAGTCTAAGCCTAAGTCTAATACTAAGTCTGAGTCTAAAATTTAAATAAATGACTAAATGAACTATGAAATGAATTAAAATATTGAAATATAATCAAACTCTAGAAATGGGGAGTTAAAAATTTAAAGTTTGTATAAGGTGCACATGTGTAACTAGGGAGAATAGGTGTACATAGAATAATATCTTGAGTCAAAACACCACTAGATCTAACTAAAAGAAGACTCCTAATCCACCTCTAACTAAGATATAGTTAGGACACACTCATTAAATGAGAATCTGAGGAACAAAGGGAAAACTAAGAGAGAAAATAGGAACACATTAGGGAATGTGAGGAAAATGGAGTTTTAAAATAAAATAAAAAGGGTAATTACCTGTGCAACTTGGGGAGAGTGTGACAAGTGTGTGGGAGAATAATCTTGATTAAAATTTATTAAAAAGTTCATTACTTGTGCATGTGGACATGCTTCATTGAGAATTTACCTATAAAATAATTGGGGAAAAGGGAAAAGGGATCTCACCTTGGATAGTATTGTTATGCTGCGAAAATTGGATTGACTGTGTTTTACTTGTGAGAGTTGGCATTCAAGCTTGAGATAGAGTGGGATATACTCCTTGCGATGAAATATTGATACATATTGTGTTCCGGTTATGTGATTGGCCCCTTTACAAATCTGGTGGCTAAGGGGGAAGAAGAGTACCCCTAGCATTGATTGGGAGGTACGGATAAAGTTGGGTGATTAGAAACAGGAGAAGAAGATAGCACAAGCTATAGGATTAAATGGAAAATTTTGAAGACTAATTTATTGTAAACACTGAAAATTCTATTGCAACTACTAAATTGAATAAATTGTATAGGTGTTTAAATCGTATGCAAATTGAATAATTTCGATATTGTATAGTAGTCGTCAGTGTTTTATCTATAATAGACTTTAGAAATTCATAGGTTCATTGTATAAGTTATTTGCATTTCCAATTACCTCGATATTCGTATGATTTATCTTTAATTACCGATCCAAGAAGTAGATCTCTGGTTGGTTTCTTTAGAATGGTTCCAATTTCAAAATCAAATTTATGGATGTTGTAGGATTAAAACACAACCTGTAATTAAAAGTCGGGTTTGGTACATAATCGATGCAATTTCGAAATTGAATTTATGGATGTTGTAGGATTAAAACACAACTTGTAATTAAAAGTTGGGTCTGGTACAAAATCGATGCAATTTCGAAATTGAATTTATGGATGTTGTAGGATTAAAACGAAGATTGTTATTGAAAGTTGGGTCTTGTACAGAATCGTTGCAATTTCAAATTTGAGTTTATGTATGCTTTAGAATTAAAACACAGTTTGTAAATTAAAAGTTGGGTCTTGTACTATCAGTTTCTAAATTCGAAATTTGGAAATTTATGGGCATTGAATTTTTTAAGATCCAAAATTTGATATCTGTATGGACTTTACGAAATTTAATTGCAATCCTAGTCTAAAAAAAATCTAGGGTCATTTAAAATGTATTTCCAATCTGCAATTATGGAAATTGTTTTCCTCTTGAATCGTTAAAAAAATAAAATAGAAGAACCAGATAAAGGGTTTTCTTTTTTCACTGTAAACTAATATAACCCGTAATTTTGAAGTCCATTTAGTCATCGTAATTAAATTTCAAGGTTTGGAGTTGAACTCTGTTTTCCACTATGAAATCAATCTACAAATCTGGAGATAAATTTCACACGATCATTTGGAATTTTGGAAATAAAAAAAAATTAGGATCTCCTTGATCTCCGTAAGTTTATTTGAAATCCGAAGTTAAGATTTTATTGGTCGTTGAATAATATTATTGCAAACTCCTGTATAAAGTTTTTTTACAATTATAGCTTTTGTTTTCTTTACTAGAAAGTAAAACCGGTAATAATGCTATGATATTAAATTGCAACTTGGGAGGAGTATCCTTATGATGGTCGTGTATTCAAATGTGATTCCAAGAATAGAATTCACAGAAACACCGTAGTTTTCAATAGTACCTCTATTTTGAGTTTCATTTACCACTGCATAACAATTGCATGTCTAAATACCAGTCTTGATATGGTCGCGGCCAAATATAATTAGGTAGTTCTCGTTTTAAATTGTTGTAGCTTTGTGTGATGAGACTAATCCTCAGGAGGTTATATGCATTGCATCATTGTCCATAAACAACAATTTCCAGAACCATCCTTGTGTGTTCGTCTTCTTATTTTACTGTTTGGTATTGTGTAAAGGATTTTGTATCCTATTTTTGTTCTCTCTTTAATAGTATACAGAGTGTTGTCTATGTTTCTCACTGTCTATAGATAGTTGGTGATTGTGCTCGCTCTGCAATCCTTGTTTCATTTCATCCATAGGGTCAATTTCTTCTCACCGCCACGAGAGCTCGTAGACTCCTTGTAGTATTCAACCTTGTTGCACTTCCTTAATGCGCACATCACATGAATTTTCTATGGTGCTAGCTTGGGTTATATCCCCTACTCTGGTAGTAAGTCAAGTTCTCCTTCCACCCTCTTGCATGCTAAAACTAGAGGAGAACTTCAAGCTCTTTTTAGAAGACTATTTCATTCTTTCCTTACTTGTTGATTTCGATTGGATTCATTGTGAAGATTCCAGTTCCATCCAACTATTCTCTAAAAAAACTTATAGACCGATGTGTATATTGTGATCAGATTTAATAAATCGTAAACCTAGCTTCTAAATTTTGTCCTATGTGTATTATTTGACTAGTAAGAAATTTAGAATAAGAAAGGAAATCCAAGAGTGTCTTGGATTGGTGTTTTTATAAAAAGAGAAATGTGTTTAATTAAAAATTTAAAAACACTTATTATAGTAGGAGGTTTATGTACCTCATATAAATCTCTCTTTTTCTTGGATTTCTTTTAAATTAATAAGTGGCCTAAACCATAAATATGATTTTGTAATGGATTAGGAATGTTATGATTTAACGGTATTGAAACTTAGTGTTCAAGTATATAAACATATTCTAGAGTGATTTACTTCGGACCAATTTAATTAAATTTTGAATAGACACTAAATTTATGTGGAATATATTTATGATTAATAAGACAGTTGGGGTCTTAGACCTTTCTATCTATTCCTTAGGAAAGGAAAAATAATAATAGTAACTTTGATATATTGAATTAATTAATTAGTAAAGAAATTGCATTAAATGAAATGAGTTTATTATTGTAATCATTATTGTTGTTTGATTGACATTTTTTGGCATTGAGAAATTATTGGTCTTAGATATTGATGATAATTTGGCATGATTATTTGGTATGGTATGTTAAGTAGATCGTAAAATTTTGAATGGTTCAATTCTTGAGTATCTCATTTAATTTTATTTATTTAGCGTTGATTTCAAGTCTTGAGTGTTGATTAGGATTGGTTAAGGGAAATATATACCTCTTTCTTCCTCAGAATAGTCGTCAGTCGTGAGACCTTAAATTATCAAAATCAATCGAATGAATCCTGAAATTGAGCATTGATTATGTGTCTTGGAGGTCCTAACCTTGCAAGATAGGTTGGGCACTTAGAAATCCTTGTTTATTTTATGTGATTGATGGATCTAGGACAACTGTTATGTTGTATCTGATTCTTGTTGTGTAATGATTTTGTTGGTATAGAAAGTGTAATTAATAATGTATTGTAATCTGTAACAATTGCTTAACTATGTTTCATACAAAAAAATAATTTCATTTACTATTTCTCATTTACATCAATATCTTGATGGAAGGGACGTTACATATGGTACTAGAGTGGGTTTATCCTTGCGACAAGGGACGTGTTACGCCTTCTAGTGTGTTAAATTAAATGATTAAAGGTGTATCAGTAATTAATTTTTAAATTGTCCATGCATGTAATCATTGTTAGAGGATGCACGAGAAGTAAATGACATGGTACTAGAGGAAGAGGTGTGACACCTATGATAGTATCCATGCCATAGGGATCTAACCCTCAGGGAGATGAGAAGATGACTGAATGGGATTAGATTGTTGTGGGAGATGTGGTAGGTATGATGAGATCCTTCCAGAGGATGGTGGAGGAATTGATCAACCGCTTGAATCGAGATGAGGGCATAGCGTCTATGCCCAATTAAGGTTCACAACGTGCTCTAGATGGTTACAGTAGTAGTATACACAAAGAACTCGATAAAGTGAAGTTTTTCAAGTTATTAGGTGTCACAGATGTCTTAGCCACTGAGGCATGGTTGTAGAATATGGCGATGTGCTTCAGACTTCACGATTACACCTCCAACATGAAAGTCTGCATGGTGGTATTTCGATTGAAATTGAGTTCTCTTCTATGGTGGAAGAGGCTCCTACCTCAACTAAACATGGTTGTCAAATACGTGTCATGGGAGTTGTTCAAGGAACGATTTTGGAAGAGGTATTTTTCGGATGAATCCATTGAGCATCAACTTAATAAGTCCAATGCCTTACGAAAGGGTAGTTGTACAATGCCAGAGTATGAGGCCAGATTCATGGAGTTACTTAGGTATGCTCCACATCACCAGTTGAGAATAAAGGAAGAATACATTAGTAAGACAACTTTTAGCACCATGTATGAGAATTATGAATTTGTGGTGTCGTTTGAATTGACCAATTCACCATCTATATTTGTGTTCTTAATGAATGACATATTCAAAAATTATATGGATAAGTTTGTCATAGTGTTCTTGGATGACATGATTATTTATTCCAAATTCAAAGAAAAACATGAACATCACTTGAGGTTGGTACTACACGTATTAAGGGAACACCAAATTTATTCCAAGATTAGTAATTGGTTTTTTTACCAAGAGAAGATCCATTATTTCGACACATTATTTTACAATAAGGTATAACAGTAGATCTAATGAAGATCGAATCCACTAGGGGATGGACAACACATAGGAATGTTTCAGAAGTGGGATCTTTCATGGATTTAGCCCAATACTATATGATATTTATAGCACGACTCTCTAAAATTTTTCATCCCATCAAATCTTTACAAAATAAGAGAATTTATTTTGAATGGATAGCATAATGTGAATAAAATTTTATATTTGATAAAATAATTACTCACTAGTGCACCCATATTGAAGATATATAACCCCAAGGAAAATTTTGTGGTATGTTTAGATGCATGCATAGAAGGACTTATTGGAGTCCTCACTCAGAATGGGAATGTGATTGGGTATGAACCTATAAAGATTAAAGAACATGAGAGGAATTATTCCACACATCATTTGGAGCATGCTTCCTAGTCCATGATTTGAATATGTGAAGGAATTACTTTATGGGGATTAAATTTGACTTGAAGACAAACCATTGTGGTCTAAAATATTTTTTGGAACAACCAACTTTAAATGCTAGGAAGACGAGATGGATGGAATTATGAACTGAGTACTACTTTGATATCAAACATATCAAAGTAAAATAGAATAAAGTTGTTGATGAAATTAGTAGAAGAGCACATCACATGCATGCTAAAACCATTAGTATTCACCAGATGGATCTAAAGGGAAGAATTTTAGATGATGTTTTTACCGATCAACATTACCTACATGCAAAAGAAATATTCTAGGAGGAAGATGTACAATAAAAATTCAAGGAGTATAATATGAGGGAAGATGGGATACTTATGCATAAGAACATAATCTATATTCCTTGTTCTGGAAAAATTTAGAATATAGTGCTAAATGAAATGCACAAGGTTCCATATGTTGAACACCTCAATTATCAGAAAACAATTGCAGCAATAAAAAACTAGTACGTTTGGCCAGGAACAAATAAGGATGTTGTTGATTACATTGTGATACATATGGAATGTTAGAGACTGCAAGTTAAGCATAGACACCCAATGAGTTTTCTACAACTATTTCCAATTTAATATAGGAAATGGGAAGTAGTGACCATTGATTTTATTACTAAGTTTCTTAGAACAAGAAGGAAACATGATTCCATCATGGTAGTGGTAGATAAATCGACCAAGGATACTCATTGTGTTCCAGTGAAGATGACTCATACAACAACTAATATTGTAGAAATTTGTATGAGGGAAATTGCTAGGTTGAATGGAATACCTAAGGCAGTTGTTTCAAACAATGAGACAAAGTTTTATTCAAACTTTTGGAGGGGATTATTTAAGATATTTGGTACAAACTTCAACTTTAGTATAGCATGCCATCCATAGTAAGATGGCCAGAGAGAGAGAGTCCATCAAGTAATTGAAGACATGTTGATATTGTATGTTATGGATAAGCCATCTAAGTGGGAAGATTACTTGCATTTCGTTGATTTTTCCTACAATAATGGCTATCAAGTTTTGTTGAACATGATCCCTTTTGAATATTTGTATCGTAGAAAATGCAATACTCCAATAAGTTGGGATAACCTAGCAGACAAAGTAGTACTTGGGCTTGAATTTCTCAAGGAGATGTAAGAATAAATGGTCAATATTAAGAAGAATTTGAAAGCCACACAATATAGACAGAAGAGTTATGCAGATAAGAACAAGATAGTTAAATAATTTAAAGTGGGAGAGTATGTACTCTTGAAAATGAATCCCAACAAGAGCTTCTTGAAGTTGGAAAATTGTACCAAGTTAGCAGCCACATTCTATGGTCCATTTTAAATATTGGACACAATAGGACCAGTTGAATACATGTTTTCATTGCCTACTTCCATGCATGCACATAATTTCTTCCATGTATGTTTGTAGAAGAAGCATGTGCATGATATTAACCATGTTATTGGATAAACTTTTATTCAGGTGGATTTAGAAGGAGAGACTTTCAAGTTCAACTAGTGTGCATATTGGACAGAAAGTTCAAGGTGTTCCAGAATGGAGTCATAGAACTGGTAAACATTCAGTGGACCTACTATGATCCTGAATATGTTGTTTGGGAGAATGAAGATGTTATGTGGGATGATTACTCGTAATGTTTTGAATACTTTTGAAATTTTGATTTCTCTTTTGTATATGGATTGAGGTCAGTTCCAAAATAATGGGAAGTGGAATGTAATACCATGATTTTGAGTCCTCGTATTAATAATGTAATTTTATTTATTGATGATAGGATGGGGTTGTTGAACAATTGAAAAGGATGAAGAGTTTAGGGAATGTAATAGTTTGAATACTTTTAATAATTAAATACATAATTGACTACAATACTAACAAGGACAAGATTTATAGGGGGCTATGATTCCACAAGAGATGGGAATGGAGGTCCGAGCCTTTATATTTTTATAATTTTATTTTTACCCTTGATTTTAGTGAGGAAGGGAAGGGTCATGTGAGTTTTTTGGAGAGGCAACATTATGCCTTGAAAGTTATATAAACTATTCATGTGGATTGTTTGGGGGTTACGTTGTTTTCCATATGGTTGTTTCTCATTCATTTTGGCCACCTGGGTCTTGTTCATCATGACTTTCCTTCTTTCTAATGTTGGATCTAGTTGTGGTCACGGGGAGACGAGTTGTTGGACGCAGTGAGACATGTGCTTTGGTTGTAGGAGATAATGGTCTTCCAACATGTATTTTATTCCTATGTGCATGATAATGTTGACAGTAATGCCAAGACAATCTACAAATGAGAATCTTTGAAGTTTCTGTATTTTCTTACCAGTAGCAACAGAAACCTCAATTGAGGAGAACAACTTGATTATGTGGCAGTGAAGGGGGTTCATGCTCTTGGGTTGTGCATGTTAATGGGAAATAGAGTTGGTAAACTTGGATTGTTGTATGATTGAGAAATTGTGAGATTTGACTATCCAGGTTGGTTGGAAAAAATAGAATCAAACTAGGATCCATTCTTCTCTATTCATATTCTTTGTTGAGGTGACCTGTTGTTGATATCTAGAACAATTTTTTCTAAGGTTAGGTGGAATGTCTGATATATGTAGCCAGTTAATGAAACTATTTTTAAAACATAAGTCTCTACATGTTTCTGATTTTTCTATTGTGTATTTCATTTATCTTTGTGATATGTTTAAGACATGCTATCTATTATTAATTATTATGCATGACTAGTTATGATTTATTTTTCAGTCCTACATGTTTCTTCTTACTGAAATTACATTAGTATGCTCATTATTTTCGTAAGAAAGGTATCATATTTTCTAAATCTTCTCATGAAGGTGAGTTTTTGGATCACTCGAGCAGTGGGGTGTTACACAACTTACGGGGAAATAATTAGGCAGTAATTGTTTTCATGGAGACATTGTCTATGATAAATAATATTTTTCTCGCACGTAGAACAAAAACTTATGATTCAAGGTTTCAATTTGTTTGGAATGAGGACATCTATAGCTATGAATTCTTAGGTAATTTAATATTTTATCAAAGGGTAGCCTCTCCAAGGTAAGGTACCAAGCATATAATGTTTTTTTAGGTTTTAAATAGGATTCTAGATAGTCGAAAGCCTAAACAACCATGTTTTACGTTTATATTTTAATTTTTAGAGATTATTTAGTCAACCTTATTGGGACGGATTTAAGGAAAGTCATTTATATTTCATATCCATCTTGTATATCATCAAATCATGGCCTTCCCAATTCTTATCTCTCCATGGCCAATTTCCAAAGCACAGTGGTTGGAAATCAAAATCTGTAGACACTCCACAAAAAATTTGTACGAGTCATCGAGGCGGTACTTAAGATTCAAATTATGCTTCAAAATCCACGTTTAATTTTGAGTAGTCTTCAGATCATTATCACTTCAATCACATTTTGATATAGTTAAAGGATTAAGGAGATTCATCTAAAGGCTCCTTATAAAACCATATTAATTTCCCATAAAAATACTATTTTATATATTTGATATAACACTACATATTATCCCTAATAACCATGGTATAATTATATATAACAATCTACATACCTTAATTACCTCATATGCAACCATATTAAGTTTTTATGAAAATGACATTTTATATGGCACAACATGCTATCACTAACAATGATAATACGATACCAATCTGCATAGCTTACCTTAATCTCTATATAATGTAAAACACATATGCTTTAGGTGGACAAACTATGAACAATGAGATATGGATTAAAAATGATAGTATGATATCAGTCTCCATAGTTTACCTTAATCTCTATATAATATAAAACACATATTGTTTGGGTGGACAAACTATGAACAATGAGATATAAATTAAAAATGATAGTAAAAGATAATTCGATTAGGTAATGTTTGTTCCTCATTAGCTATCAACCTTGGCCTTCATTAATGGTTACAAAGAGATGATGCGATATTAATTTTTTCACTAACCAAAAACAACTAACCAACATATGTAAAATATATTATTTAATTTAAATAATCCCCCAAAACAAGGATATTAGAGAGAAAGAATGTAGATATTCAGCATAATTATAATCACCTAGAGTCATTCGAGTTCTTTCCTTCTTCTCGAACTTTCCTTCGCTAACAACGCGGTAATTAAAGAGTCGAGAGAGGCAGGATGTCGACTGCTTCCACGAAGAGATTAACGACTGATCTGAAGAGGCTGAAAGATGACGCCCCTGCAGGTGTTAGCGGAGCTCCGCGGGAGGGCAATATTATGGTCTGGGACGCTATAATTTTCGGGTATATATATATATATTAGGGCTTCTCGCATTTTATCTGTTTTATTTATCATTAAATAATCATTTTTCTGCTTCCAAAAATCGGATTGATCTGAATACGCCAGTTTGTTGACATTTGATCCAAGTGAGTGAGTGACCTGTGCCCATATTTGTTTGCAGGCCTCCAGATACTCTATGGGATGGTGGTCAGTATTTTCTCAAATTAAGATTTTCAGTATTTTTCGGAGATTTTGATGGACTGAACATGATAAGTTTTGTATCTCAATTTTGTAGTCATATTCAAGCTAACGCACTATTTTTTATTATTTATCTAAATAGAGTTAGAAAAATTAAATAATAAAATAAATGATGTTGTATAGAGACATTTCAGTGGGCACAAATTTTCTTGTGAGGTGATCTCTGGTGATCATTGTGAAGAAAAATAAAAATGCATCTTTCAAAAGGATAGTGCAAACAAGTGCATTATGATTTTAGTTATTTCATTGTGGATATTGCAAACAAGTGCATTATGATTTTAGTTATTTCATTGCTATTGTCATTTTGATGATATTAAATTTTCATTTTAGGTGATTTTGATAACACTTGAATTTGTACAATGCCAAATTTTGGAGGGGTAGTTAGTAAATTGTGGGTTGAATTGTTTAGATGATGTTGATAACAGTGAATTTGTACAATGCCAAATTTTGGAGGGGTAGTTAGCAAATTCTGTGTTGAATTGTTTAGGTGATTTTGATAATAGTGAATTTGTACAATGCCAAATTTTGGAGGGGTAGTTAGCAAATTGTGGGTTGAATTGTTTAATTTTTAGCTATTACATGAAATAGGGACAAATTTCAAGCTTGTTATGTAAAGAAATATGCCCAAGAATTAAATATTTGAAAGAGAGAGCTTTAAAAAAGCATTTGGTCTTTAAAAAAGGGTTAAAGGAGCTTATTGAGAGAAAAGGGAGCATATAATAGAGTAAAAATGTATTTATTATATCATTGGGTGGCTTAAGTAGTACTGAAGGGATAGAACCATGGGATAGAGTGCTCAAAGGAGGGTTGCATATCATTAATATGTCAATCAACAACCCACATCATGGTGCATCGAGACAAGATAGATCAATGGTGCCTGATGCATTTCACATCATGGACATGCACACCAATTAATTACCCTCCACGATGCGATAGGTGGATTTGCACTAGATGTGGGATGACTTGTTATGGGCTTCACATTGCTCAAAAGGCCTAACAAACCACTTGTCAGGGCATGTAGTGCGATGACTTGTTATGGGCTTCAAATTGCTCAAAGGGCCTAACAAACCACTTATCAGGGCATGTGAAACCATTAATGGTTTGTAAGAAAAACCACTATCCTAATGATCCACTTGGATTTTGGTGGCCATCCACCTTTTTCATTGAATCAACTTTTGGAGGCTCTAGTTTTGATAAACCATGAATTTTGACCCTATTGATGGGGAATGTGACGTAATTACATTTCCTTAAAACTCCGTAATTAAGCCTGCACATGCTACAATAATACTAAGAAGTCCTAGCGTTTCAAATATCTATGGAATTTTTTAAACTTATACCCATTCATCCCACTTGCATCATGGGAATTATTCTCCTCTCACTCTCTCATATATAATAGAGGTGAACGATGTCCTTTGAGCAGGAAATGGAGTGTGAAGTAACGTTTACTTGTGAACAAGTGTAGCCAACATCTCTTTCTCTTCAGAGATAATCAACCACCATTCTAGCAAGTTTGTGTTCTATAGTCTCTTTCAATTTTATTCATTAATAGAAGTTGAGTTTCACTATTTTTTGTGTTCTGTGCTATAGTTTTGTTCATATCTCATTTTTTTCTTAATGTAATATGGACCATCACTATCAAAATAATTTTCTCCTTGTTATAAAGAGTTGGGTCTCGAGCTAGTTTTGTCAGACGATCGCTTCTCTTGTCAGTCTAAGTGACTTCCCATGGAAGAAGAAGAGAGAGATGAAAAAGTAGGTGATAATTTTAAGATGTTGCTTGAGGAATCCCTCATATGATAGAGGAAAAAGATGATGAAAAACTTTGCTTAGATCCTGCAATGACTATTGATGGTGACTGAGGAATATTCTACAAGTAGACATTTTGAAGGTATAACATTCTTCAAGGTATAACTCAAATATGATATCCCATTATTTGAAGGAGAAATAGATGCAGATGCTTTAGAAAAATGGTTGAATCTGCTAGAAGGTTATTGCTCAGTCCAAAAAACTTCCAGTGGAGAAAACATCACTTTCGAATTCCTTAAATCTCGTCCCTATGTCATATCTTGGTGCAAAGGTTACTTGAAATGTTAAACTATGGATAAATATCCACCATTATCGAGAGAAAACACCTAGGAAACCGTTGTGGATGCTCTCAATGATGATTTCTACCCTGTTGGAAGTTTTGATGAAGGTATATGATATAGATGTCTCTGCATCAAGAAAGGGACAAGTTGATGTTGGAGTACACTAACATCTTCCATACCTTATGATCAAAGTTGGGTATGAGTGACTCTGAGTGACACCTGGTTTTGAAGTACCGCAATGGCCTAAGAAGATACNTGATATAGATGTCTCTGCATCAAGAAAGGGACAAGTTGATGTTGGAGTACACTAACATCTTCCATACCTTATGATCAAAGTTGGGTATGAGTGACTCTGAGTGACACCTGGTTTTGAAGTACCGCAATGGCCTAAGAAGATACATCCAAATAAAGTTGGATTTCATGGATATATCTTCACTCAGAGATACTAACGTATATGCAGTCAAAATTGAGTAAAAATTCAATCAGTGGAGTAAGCAAGAGTTTAGGTTTGCAAATACGCAACAATAGAAGCATGGAAAACACAATCCTAATGAAAGAAAAAACAAGGAGAGACAATCTAAAGAAAACTAGTGCAAGATATTGAATATTAAGGGTGATGAGAAGTTCAATAAGGACATAGAAGTTTTGCGAGTTCCACAAAATCCCCTGGCACAACACTAATGAATGTCGCTCTAAAAAATCATTGGTGGGAGAGATTAAAGAAAACGAATCAACACCTAACTTGGAATTTGGTTCATAGAACAAGAAATGGAAGTGGATTGTCAATGTACAACCCATTGATACCATCAAGACCACATCAATACAACAAGAAGAGATAGAAGAGATTGAGAAGGGGTAGCACCTTTTCCACTCAAAAAAGTTGGTAAAGGGGAATGTAAAACATTTCATTGTTAACAGTGGGAGTCAGAAGAACCTTATCTTAGACAAGGTCATCAAGAGATTGAAGATTCCAATGATGCCACATGCCCAACCATACATCATGATATGGTTGAGCCGAGGATGAGACATTTGTTTCAACCAACAATGTTTCATGTCCTATGGCATCAAATCCTTCAAGGATGAGGTACTCTATTAGGTTTCCCCACTTGAAGTCTATGATGTTCTTTTAGGAAAATCATATATGTGGAAATGTAATTTTATATATGAGTCTCGTCCCCACAGTGTCACTATTACTTTTGGAGGTCATCTCTACATGATACAAGATGTAGTTATGACTACTACCATTTCATTGATCTCGAAAAAATAGTTCCACAAATTAATCTCTCATACTATAAAGTTTTCCCTCTTCACGATTCATTCAAAATGTGAACAAAAGGTCACCTTGACCACCACATACTAAGCCCAACACATTTCTATACAACAAAAGTAGGTCAATAAGATTGTAGAGGATCACAAATATATTATTTCTCCTACGGGGATGCCTCTGCACTGCCAAGTCAAGCATTCCATTGACCTAGTTCCTAGTGCTCCCTTACCCAATTGTCCAATCTATAGATACTCCCTTCAAGGTGAAGGATGTACTTTTAGCATGAAATGGAGTGTGATGTAATTCCTACTTGTGAACAAGTGTATCCAACATATTTTTCTCTTCAAATATAAGTAGCCACCATTCTAGACAATTTGCGTTCTATAGTCTTTTTCTATTTTATTCATTAATAGAAATTGGGTTTCACTATATGTTTTTGTTCTCTTCAAAAGTTTTGTTTGTATATCATTTTTTTCTCAATGTAATATGGACAATCATTATCAAAGCAGTGTTCTCCTCATTATTTCTCGAGGCATGCGCTGATGAGGTCATAGTATATATAGTTGGTTCTCGAGCTAGTTTTGTAAGAGGACAACTTCTCTTGTTAGTCTAACCAACTTCCCATGGTAGAATAAAAGTGAGATGTAAAAGTAGGATATACTTTTAATATGTTTCTCGAGGAAGACCTCATATGATAGAGGAACAATATGATGGAAAACTTTTCTTAGATCCTACAATGACTACTAATGGTGGTTGAGTCATCTTCGACAAGTAGACATTTTGGAGGTATAACACCCTTCAATGTATAAGAAATTTTGATATATCCTTATTTGAAGGCCAGATATGCGTGGATGCTCTGGAAAAATGGTTGAATCTGCTAGAAGGTTATTACTTTGTCCAAAAATTTTATGAAGGTGAAAAGACCACCTTCATAGTCCTTAAATCCCTTCCCTGTGTCATATCTTGGTGGGAAGGTTACTGGATGAGGTACACCATGGATGAATCTACACTATTTGAGAGAGAAGCCACCTAGGAAACCCTTGTGGATGCTCTGAAGGAGGATTTATACCCTATTGGAAGCTATGATGAAGGCATGTGAGATGTATGTCTCTACATCAAGAAAGATACAAGTCGATGTTGGAGTACACTAACATATTCCATACCTTATGGTCAATTTTGGATATGAGTTACTTCAAGCGACACCTGGTTCTGAAGTACTACAGTGGCCTACAAAGTTACATACAAATAAATATGGATTTCTTGGATATATCCTCACTAAGAGATAATTATGGATATACAATCAAAATTAAGTAGAAATTCAAGCAATGGAGTAAGCAAGAGTTTGGGTTTGCAAATATGCAACAAAAAGAGCATGGAAAGTAAACCCTAATGAAGGAAAAAACAAGGAGAGTGAATCTAAAGAAAACTTGTGCAAGCTATCAACTAATAAGGGTGATGGGATGTTGGATAAGAACATCAAAAAGTGTTGTGAGTTCCACAAAATCCCCTTTCACAACACTGATGAATGTCACTCGAAACAATCATTGGTGGTCGAGCTTAAAGAAAAATACTCAAAACCTAACTTGGAATTTGATTCACAGAAAATTAAATGGAAATGGATCATTAATGTACAACACACTACTACCATCAAGACCAAAAAAATACAACTAGAATAACTAGAAGAGCCTGAGAAGGGGGAGCATCCCTTCCACTCACAAATGTGGTTAAAAGGGACCCCACAATACTTCATTTTTAATACTCGGAGTCAGAAAAACCTGAGCTTAGAGAAGTTCATCAAGAGATTTAAGATTCCAATGATGCCACACCCCCAACCATACACCATGATATGGTTGAGGAGAGGACAAGATATTTGAGTCAGCCAACAATGTGTCCTATCCTATGACATCAAGCCCTTAAAATATGAGGTACTTCATTATGTTTCCCCACTTCGAGTATGTGATGTTCTTTTAGGAAAACCATATATGTTGAAATGTTATCCTATCTATGAGTGTCGTCCTCGTAGTGTCATTGTTACTTTTGGAGGTCAGCTCTACATGATATGAGAGGTGGTTATGACTAAAAAAATTTCATTTATCTCAAAAAAATAGAGCTGGAAAGTACTCTCTCATACCATAAAGTTTTCCCTCTTCATGATTTGTTCAGAAGGTGAAAAAAATGTCTCTATGACCACCAGATCCTGACCCCAGGAAATTTCTATACAACAGAAGTAGGCCGACAAGATTGTAGAGGAGCATAAAGATATTTTCACCTATAGAAATGCCTCTCTAGTATGAAGTCAAGCATTCCATTGACTTAGTTCCCAGTGCTCCCTTACTCAATGTTCCAATCTATAAATTATTCCTTCAAGAGAATGAGAGTATTCCATATGTTCAGAGTAGATCTATTGGTCATGACTCTTTTCGGTTGTGCTTGGGGTTCTAACCATTGGCCCCCATTGATATATCTCTTCCTGCTACATATTCACTAACAAAATCCTCCCACACTCAAACCAAGGAAAATCATGTAGCCATGTTTTGAAAAGATCTAGAACCTCCAATAGAAGGTTTTTGACATCCTTCAGCAAGCTAATTCCAAATAAAATCAAGAAAACTACTTCAACAAAGAAAGTGTCTCACCAAGGTCCACATTCAACAAAATTTTCCCAATCTCTTGAGGGAAATTGGTGCAATGGGGATCATTTATTCCTAAGGGTGAAAAATGATCTAAATAGATCTCAGTGGCCATCCACCCTTTCCAATGAATCAACTTTTTCGATCTTGTGCTTTTGATAAACCATGATATTCCCCCTTTTCATGGGGAATGTACATGCATACATATTTAATGCTGAGATGGGTTAAGAGTTCTTTGGTTGAGTAGTACTGATATTGGTGACCTCCCAAGAACTCCTATAATTTTACAAGCCTATGGAATTTTGTAAACTTAGATCAATTTATCCCACATGCATCATGAGAATTATTCTCCTCTCACACTCTCATATATAATAGAGGTGAAGGATGTCCTTTGATCATTCAATAGAATGTTATGTAATTCTTATTTGTGAATGAGTGTAGATAACATATATTCCTCTTCACAGATAAGATACCACCATTTTAGCCAATTTGTGTTCTATGGTGTTTTTCTATTTTATTAATTAATAAAAGTTGTCTTTTACTTTTTTTTTTTGTGTTCTCTTCTATAGTTTTGTTTATAGCTCATTTTTTTCTCAACATAATCTATATCACTCATGCTTGAGTATCTTGTGTACTTGGTAATGACATGGCACCTAGTGGCATTGCCATGATACATGAGGTTTATTGTGGGAGGAGGGAAGGAAAACTGGTTCTTCTAGCTAGATACCCACATGGCCCAATCATGAGTTTCAACCTAGACATAGGACCCACCTCAAGCATATTAAGGGTGTTGAGGATTCATCCTAGTATGAGGACAGATGGCCTGACATGGGTGCCACATAAAAGACATCCAGACCAATAGTATATTGCCACATGTCCACGGGTCCCTTTTGACATGATCAATGACGTCCCTCAAATTTCACGCACTCTTAAGATTCAAAATATTTATTAAATGAAGAGGTGACATGTGGTTCCCAAATTATAGAAAAAGGAGTAAAAATGGTCACGGACCCTAAATAATTCCATTGTTCACATAACGAGGCCAATGTAAAGGTTTGAACAACGACCATTGAAAATGACTTGTACAAACACCTTTCGACTATTAAATTATGTAATTCAAAGATCAATCACCTTGTGTTTTATTCCTCCAGTAATTTTCACTCGTAAATTGATAGAATCGAGATAAAATATAGCCTTGGTCATCTTGGAACAACCCAAAATCTGCATACGACCCAATAACACATTTAAGATAGGGACACGGATATTTTTGACCTGATCCTATACTTACTTAACCTCCACCAACCTATTCAAAGGGCTTGGGGTGAATCTAACAATGGTAGATATTATTTGCACTTGTGGAACTCAAAACTTGCTCAATCCATAGTCCCCCAAAATTACGATTTCTCTAATCTAGTCGAGTGATGCATTGAAAATTACAAGGGAGATGAATAGAAAATATTATTTGTATATTTCTCCAGGTTCATATGTTCACTTACAAAAGGATCCATCATCCAAATTATCAAACTCCCTAATCATGTTTCTCAAGAACCTCTTGATGATGATACCCTTGCCTCAAAATACCAAGCATTATCCCAACCTGAAAATGAGAAATTAGTAATTAATGTATTGACCTCATATGTTGCACTTCCAAATAGTTCATCTCCATTCAAATCCACCATTTTCTATCAACTAACCAGGAATCCCATTTCCTTGATTTTTCAAGTCCTAGGTAACTATGAGCAAGATAGGACTATACAATAGTCTACCTTAGGGATGTTTTCAGTGTTATTCCCTCAAGAATCTATCACATTATAATGTTTGACTATGTTGAATTCCTAAGTGAAGTTGTTAGCTTCCAACTTTCCAACTTCCATAGTACCAAGACATTTAGGTATTGGGCCTACCTAGTTTTCCTCACATTGTCTAGTAATTATTCCTATTTTAAGAGTATGGGAATCAATATAACATAATATGAAGGAAATACCAAGCCTATTATTGAATAGACTATAGAAGTGAGGATACAAGAGATGAATATAGGTTTTAGCATTTATGTAAATAAATTCATCAATGCATGTTACACTTTGATCCATGTCTTTCCACCTCCTAGGATTTTTCCCCAATTGAAGAATATGTTGCAGTTAAGTAAGGATACTATAAGACATTGGTATCTATTTGAGGACCATACTCTTATCAGGGTATATGTATTTGAAAAAGAACCATATAGGGTACACATGTTTCTAACCCCTAGGATATTTTCCTTGGAGTACATCAGGTAGAGGTTGATCTAAGATCATTTTATGTTTTTTCATCATAGGAGACATATTACATTCAATTTTTTGAAAGAGTTTTCCCCGTTTTTGTTCAAACTAAGAAATTATCTATCTATTGTGGAGGAAATGCTATATCGACTAGATTTTGAAAAAGGGAGGAAATGGGTATATCACCCATATAGTGTAATGAAAATAGGAAATACCACATACAAAGATGAGAAACGTATTATCATAGAAGGAGGTTAATTAGATTCTATAGGTAGAAGTCAAAAACCAAAATGTGGCACAATCAATGGACATGGAAAATTTCATTCAAAATTCTCAAATGTAGGAACTACAACTTGGAAAGAGGACACTTTTAGAGTTTCAATATAACACAGACATTGATGGGTAGAAAAATATAAAACCTAAGGGTGATGAAGAATCAGATTCATAGGGTCTCATTACTAAGATCCTGGATAAATAAAAGAGCATACTATAGATCATCAAAGGATCTAGTGAATATGGGACATCTCCAAAAGAACCTACTATCATAATATAGCACCTTACTTCAACTTTGTTGTTAGCAAGAGGATATGTTACTTCGACAATTGAAGGAACCTCTACGAAGAATCCCTCTCTCTTTTCCCACTACTCAGATATAAGGAGGAAGAATCAAGACTTGATAAAATAGATGTACCTCAAGTTACATCCCAAAAAAAATTTCTCTCCTAGATGTATATTAGAAGAAAGACACATTCAATTTTTCTTTGTTAGAATCAAAGGTGCCAAGTCCTCTTACTTCTCCATATTACAAAGAAAACAAAATAAGGCTCAAAATTTTCGGTATTCATCATGGGGATATGATTGAGTTGCATAAAAACACTAGTGACATGCTATATAGGGGAGTGATGAAATCCCATGATACTAAGAATATGATGAGAGATATGGTGATCAAAATTGACAAGAAGTTGAAAGAAGAGAGAGTATGAACCAAGGTAAAAAAAAATCAATTAAATCTTTTGGAAAGAAAAATGATTTCCTTAGGGGAGGATCCTAAAAGTACCATATTTGTGGTAGATTTTATCAATCAAAAGGAAAATGAAATGAAAGTCCGTATGAAAAATTTGAATATCTCTGATGTATAGAATCTATAGACTCTAGAGTTTCATGATAGCCATAAAGAAAATGAGTATTTGTATCAACAATTGTTGGAAAGAAGAGATATTATAGAGCACCTAAAAGCTAAAAGTTATATCTTGAATGACCAAAAAAATCAACTATTGTAGGAATCCAAGTCAACTAAACTATAGAATAATCCACTTGACCCATAAGAAGGTCTCACAAAACATGTCTTATTTAATTTTAAAGGAGATTGAGTTGGGCACTTTCACCGATAGGCTCAGATACATCATACAATGAAGCAAGAGTGGAAAAGTTATAAGATTAAATGAAGAGTATAGAATTACTCTTAAATCAAATCAATGCCGGAAAAGAGGAAGCTCAATAAGAATTGACTTAGGTAAAAATAAAGGTCATAGAAAAGCCAACTTTAAAGGGAGTCAAGCATAATATCTAGGACAACATAACTATTGCAATGTTCAATAATTGGTCTTAGTTCTCTATGATCCAAGATGAACTTGAGATGATCACTACTGATTTTAAGGACATAAAGAGAACAACAATTGAGTTAGACAACAAGCCATAGCTATCTAATGATATCATAATGTTCTTAAACAACATATCCAAGGAGGATATCAAAGACCTCAATGTGACTAATAGGACTAGTATTATCAAATATTCCAAAAAGGTTCTTTCAAAGAATATACTGATAGATAATGTTGAGATTAATTCCCATGATATTAAATATGAGATCTCCTCCTTTATGAGAATTTTCAATGATGTTATCAAGCATGGGATGCCCTCTTTTTGGGAGGGTAATCGAGCCTTATACTGATAGAATATCTATGAGAAGTTTTAGGATGACAAGAGAAAATGACGAAATGATGTTTGAAAATATTGAGGGAACCATTAATGGGAAAGATGTAATGGTTGGTGATTTTGACCTTCTTCGGAATTAAGAAATTAATTGTAGAAATCTCCCCAAACCATCATATTAAATATACACCAATTTAGATGAGGTGTTGAGGAACCTAAAAAAACATGAATATCCAATGGGAAAATTATGGAAACATATGTGCCAATTTTCCAAAATATTGATGCCTAGATAAGGAGAAATAAGCGGCACGTGCCAAACCTTATAAGGACAAATTTTTTCACTAATTTTTCATGTAAACTATTTTTTACTAAGGGAAAAAACATTCAAGAAACCAGAAGTGCTTTAAGGAACAGTAAATCATTAAGTGGTTTCACATACAATTCCATCTATAAAGGAAAAAAAAAGGTGCATTTTTCAAGGTTCAACACTCTGAGGATTAAGGAGTATCTTATTGTCAAGGTTGCAAGATTAACACAACTCAAGACAAATGATCGATTCTCAGAAGAAGACATTAGGATATATAGATTCATGTACCTTTGTTGTATCAGTCTATAACATATTCATGTATCCCCCTCCATTGTAATATACTTCTTGTGAATCCATATCTCCCCTTCTGAAAATTGTATTCTTATTTTTCTCAATAAAATCTTCAAACAACATACTAACACCATATTCATCATAAATATGTGGTGTGTTTCATTGGATTGGAATTGATTTCATGTTTTATGACCAATTTATTTCCATTTTTTTAGTATAGTTAACTATATGCAAAAATATTCAAATATCATTTGAATGTATCAAGAATTAAGCTATTGTGAATGTATGTTTATCGCAAACTTAGAATCCATTGTGTTAAACAATTGAATTGTATATTTTTAGCACATTTTCTTCTTTAAACCACTCCACGATTTATTAATACAAATACATTGTATGTTCCATTTTGTCTCCTTTGAAAATTCATCCATTTTGAAAACGTAAATCCTTGATGTACAATGGGAAAATTCCTCTTAGAAGGAGAGTCTTCTAAACATCTCACGTGAGATATTTTGAGGGTTGTGATAAATTACAAAGGAAGACATAAATATAATTAAAAGTATATATTTAAAACCAAACCTGATTTTTAGCTCTGAGGCACCTTAACATAGTTCCATTAATAGCTTGGAATATCTGAAGGACTAACATCTTTATTATTTTTGTTGTAGGGGACATAACATTGAAGTTATATTTCCCTCATAAACAACATGTGAATAATTGATTCTTGATGGTGAAAATGATTCATACCAGTGGTTTTTCATATTTAACCTGAAAAACTTCAAAGAGGTAAACTTGGCATAAGCAAAGGGACAGACCAGAAGGAACCCTGATCCTACAAGTATTTCTACTTTATTAGATCCGAAAAATATTATTTCCAGGAGAAATATTAGAGAAATACTTATATCTTCCCATACATGTAATATTCATTCATATATGTTTCCTCCTCATAGTTATGGAATAGATCAATAAAGAAAGATGTATGATACACCTTCAAAAACTTATTCTTATTACAATTTCCAAATCAGCCTTAACATATCTTCATAATTCTCCTTTAGATTTTACTTAGAAAGTTATTCTTTATAGAATTTTTTGAAAACCTCTAAACCTCATTTTTCTTTGAAATCAAACAATCATATTTTCAAACACCTAATGAATAGAGTAGGAGGAGGAATAGATGGGGGAAATCAACCAGTACCTCCACCACCAGTAAATTTATGGGTAGTATCTAGATATGGCCCTTTAAACCTTCTTCAGAACAAGCATGATCTGCCTAGAAATTACCTAAAATTGTTGCCAAAATATGATGGGGAAAAATAATCACTCTTTAAGAACATGATGATATGTTCATGATTATTTTTATTCAAACCCTAGAAGGATATCCTATAAAATGGTTTAGGAGGTTACCCCTCTCACAATTAGCTCTTTTCCCCTCCTAGAATAAATTTTTGTGAGGAAGTGGGCAAAGAAAAGAGACGATCTCTAATATTTGAAAGATTTTGGATATGTTAGTACAATATCAAAATTTTCAATTCCATTGAGTAATTTCTGATAGTTATAACCCTAAATTGGATTTTTATTGAGGAATGGTAGATACATTAGAGCCATTATGCAAGAAGGGCCATTATAGGAGTGGTAAATGTTAACAAAATGGACTGGAGTCATTGCAACATATTCACACACAAATAACAGTTTGTATTACTATATCAAATCTCAAGATACAATAGGTATATGTAGTTGGAGTTAGATCCAACCAATTCCAAACATAGGTATGGAGGTTGA